>QRDG01000395.1:1912650-2010695 GCA_012064385.1 Puccinellia tenuiflora
TGGGGCTGATTTTTTTAATTTTTTTTGATCCAGTTAAATAGTTAATGCCTAGGTATTACAAGCCGTGGTATCATACGTTGGTTCAGATGAACCCATCGTTTGGCTGAAACTGACTTTACAAAACTTTGAAATCAGTGATATACGCCTCTTGAATTTACGAAGTTATATATTTCTTGGTGTATATCCGTCCTCTAGATGTTGAACTAACATCTTCAGTGTACTCTCGAGTCTCGAGTCTAAGCTGTAAATTTCGGAAGCTAAACTCGACAAGCAACACGCGGATTCATTCATAAGGAAAAGGTGAAAAAAGGAATAAAGGAAGAAACCCCTCCTTCGACCCGGTTTCATTTTCTTCATATGCTGCTGAACTCAAATCTTTTTCCAAAACGAGGGTTGCCACGATTGATGCACATGTCTATCTTCTTTATTGTAAAGTATCAACTCGAAAGACGTACTCAAAGACTATGACAACCACATTACTTGTTACACTTGTAATCAAACATCCCAATGAAGCTCTGAATCCCTGATGCAGTTCAGTACTACTGTAGTTCAGATCTAGAGCGAACTTGGCACGGATGGTGGTGTTCAGATTTCAGTTCAGAGAGAGCCAGGCTTGGCATTCAGTTGACAAGGATCTTAGTAGCGACGGCCTGCACATCAACTTCAACTTCAGCAGCCATATCTTGTCCAGCCACAGTTCGATCCTCCTGCGCTTGAGCAGGAGCAGCTAAGCCGTGCCATCTCTTGAGGCCCTCCCGGACGTTCTCGCTGTCGTCGCCGCGGTCACGGAAGTTCTCCATGTCTTCGTTCATGCCGGCGATTCCCGACAGGATCACCTCCCTCTGCCAATCCTCGATCCGCGGGAAGTCGCAGTACTTCTCCCCGAACTCGTACATCTTCAGAGGTTCCACGCCGCCGATGTCGTGGGTGTACTTCTTGGGCACGCCGGCGGCCTCCCTGGCGCGGTAATGCTCCTCCACGGACCGCAGCATCTCCTCCTCCGGGGGCAGCGCGCGCCGGCTGGACAGCACCTGCGCGACCCACTTCCCCTGCGCCTCGAAGAACCACGGGATCAGGACCTTCCTCGGGATGCCGACGAAGGAGATCGACGGCGCGAGGGACGGTGGGAAGACGTGCTCGAACAGCGGGCCGACGCGGTTGTCGTCCACCGTGACCGCGCCGCCCGTGTCCAGGAACGGGAACGAGTAGGTGTACCCCGTGCAGTACATGACCGTGTCGGCGACGACGCTGGACCTGTCGGCGAACACCACGCGGCCGTCGGCGTGCAGCTGGTGTATCTGCGGGTGGAGGTGCAGGTTGGCGTGGTGGGCCAGCATCTTAGACATCGCCGGCGTCATGGCCTCCGAAGTGGACTTGGCGGTGAGGTGCACCTCCTTGGCGACGCGGCGGAGGTCCAGCGCGATGTCCTTGCCGCTGTCCCCGCACCCGACCATCACCACCACCTCGCCGCGGAACGGCTCCGGGGTCCGGTACGAGTGGCCATGCATCTGCCTCCGCCGCCATTCCTCCATGCCTTTGATGATCGGGAGCTTCGGCTGAGAGTAGTGGCCGGTAGCCACCACGACGGCGTCGAACACCTCCTCCTTCTCATTGTCATTGCCGAGGTGGACGGATCTCACCTCCCACTGACGTCGTGTCGACGACGTCGGCATGGCCGCGGCGACGCGCAGGACACGGGTGTTGAGCCTGACGGCGTCCAGGAGCCCGAACGCGTGGCAGAAGTCCCGGAGGTAGCAGTACATCTCCCGGTGGACGGGGTAGCGGCGCGGGTCCCGTCCAGCGACGCCGTGCCTCGGCAGGAACTGGAAGTCCGAGAACCCCATGGCCTCCCGTGGACTGATGAGACGGAGGCAGGCGTACATGCTGCTGGGCACACGCGCTGGCACCGTGGCGCCGAGCGGGTCGTCGTCGTCGGTCCTTGGGTCGTAAAGCCACTGCCCGCCGACGTCGGCGCTCTGCTCCATGACCGTGACGGCGTGGCCCTCCCGCCGCAGCTCGCGTGCCGCCGCCATGCCGGCCATGCCGGCACCGACGACGCACACATTCTTCGACTCCAGCTGCAGCGGCGGCTCGGTGTCGCCAGGTGAAACCATGCCGATCGCCGCGCGCGACCGATCAATCGAAGGAGTTTAGTAGTTTATGCCGAGTTGGAGACGCTCTCGAGCGACTGAGGAGTGAGCAAGTCTTGAGTAGTGAAGAGTAGGCTTTGATGAGTGTGGCCGGCGACATGGAGGCCGAGCTTCACGGAGCCCGGTTTCCAAAAAAATGTTTTAAGTCCGCATTTTTTTTCGAATTTTGTTAAGAATCATAGTTGTACATGATATCTTTTTTTGATAAATGGAGCTTTTTATTAATTAAAAGTTTAAGTATTACATCCAGCCTCTGCATAGCTAGGATGCACACAGCCAAAAGTTATCAATGAAAGTAAAAAAATAAAAATGTAGGCGAGTTACATATCAATATGAGAAATTGTAAAACACACCTATGGAGAAG
Source organism: Puccinellia tenuiflora (assembly GCA_012064385.1). Classification (NCBI taxonomy): domain Eukaryota; kingdom Viridiplantae; phylum Streptophyta; class Magnoliopsida; order Poales; family Poaceae; genus Puccinellia; species Puccinellia tenuiflora. Next base: position 1,915,165 of record QRDG01000395.1, read on the forward strand.
CAGGGCCGATCCGCAAATTATGCTGCCATCCATGTTGGGATAAAAAGTGTCTCGCCGTTTCCTCCAGACTTGTACACACCTCCGTAAAAAGGTCGCGATGCTCCACACGTTGCAACGGAGACCACAAACGGAGAGTAGCAGTAATCCTGAGTAATCCTGTAGATCACCTGCATGAGAGAAGAATTTTTATCATTAAAAACCTTGTCATTTCTACAGAGGCAGAGCGACCATATAACGGCTAGCGCTCCCACCCTAATAAGTCGTTTAAACCTACTGTCCACACCATTTAGCCAATTACCAAAAATATTAGCTATGCTACGTGGTGTGAATAAGGTAGAACCTATCTGGATGATTGACCATATAGAACTCACAAATCGACACTCGAAGAATTATTCCGAGCTACGTAAAGTAACAAATATGGTAGTATGCTTTTAAAATTTTGAGCCTTTGCACTGTTCACCGATTTAAATCTGCACATTTGTTTTTTTTTTCCAGGTCAGAATACGACGAATTTGTGATTGAAGTACAATGGTGAATCTAGATATTATTTTTCAGAATTTTTTGAAATGAAAAAAATGCGGACTCAATTTTTTTAGAAATCGAGCTACCTGGAGCTCGGCCTCCATTTACACTTTTCGTTGATTTCGTGACAAATTTATGGTAGAAATAGAATGTCACTAGAAGGACCTCGCGCGCTTCGCTGCGCCGTTTTTCTTTCTCGTCCTGAAGTATATGTACTTTATTTCTGTTGTTGAGTTAAGCTGGTCGTTGAGTGTGCTTTCACTTTTCTAACGGGACACAACAAAAGATGTTTTGTTGAGTTAAGATGGTGCTGAATGTGCACTTCAATTGGGCACAAGATTATTTTCCCCTTCATCTGCATCCATGTCAGTCAGTAATCAATCTAATTTATAAATATGCTCCCCTATCTTAGGCTTACAATGTATTTTTTGGCAAGTAGAAAGTGTCACATAGAATTATATGGAGCGCAGTGGTACAATCTCTGAGACATGATAGTACACGAAATTTGCAAAGGAACAAGGAAAGAGTCACAGCATTAAAAACTCTGAGACATGATTCGACCCTTCTTTCAAACCTGCAGCCGACAGAGCAACCAGTCTAAATGTGGCAATGAGAGACCCATTTGCAGGCACATGCACATTAAGTTGCAATAGCTTCAATCTGCAAGGCATCAAAAGCTAAGGTGTCTACCTTGAGGCAGGAACCATAATACACCCACTATCATCTCTGATGGACACAACCGAGCCTACCAATTTGCTAATTGGATCGTCAGAACCTCAACGCAGGAATATGCCACTCTATAAATTTTCCCTGACCTAGACAAAGTCCTCGATGTTTAGAATTTGCATAGGCAAACTGGAAAGAACTCACAAAAGGCACTTGCTCTTGGCCTTCAAATTCTACTCTCTTCTATTGTCTACTTAGAGAAGCTATTTATGAGATGGTTTCTTACAGCTCTTGTCAGGTTAAGTGCAGAGAGCCTAATGCAGCAGCAATGAGGTATAATTAAACTAATAGGAAAAATGAATAAATCAAATATGACAGTAGAAAATCACATGATACACATGGAACCAATGGCAAGCTCACTACATAATAAGATTTAAGCACACATAATATATTATATCATATCATAGGCAGTTAATGTGTTGGCACACAAGAAGTGCGATGACACTAATAATGTTATCAGGAAACCTACTCCGATAAGAAGATTATAATACGTAGATTCAAGTGTTTACAAAAATCCTACATCAGCATCCATGGCCATCCTAGCAAGAATTACAACTTCCATTAATACAAAACAAACCCATTCTCAACATACCAACAGCTCACCAACTATTAGTGCATTTAAATGGCACAACCAAAATTTTACTGTTAATAACAGTTTCTGTAGGGCAATCAAGTTGTAGGTACCGAGTTTCACGAGCCAGTCAGCTCTCGTGGACCCTTTTTTGAGCTAAACGAACGTACAAAGAGCCTCTTACTTGTTCTTCATATGAACTACTCATTTTACTTCACTACAAAATCAACATAAATAAGATAGTGAGATCTCTCGTTTTGCTATCATCCATAAAAGGAGAATATTCATATTAGATGTTGTTCATAAGATCGTACATCTCAGTTGGGCATATATCAGACAACATACCTAATATGATGGCTTGTGTAGTGTAGCCTGCTGGAACCAAACTTCATGTCTGAACCTGAATATACATATATGAAGGATTAGTCGGTTCATCAGCAAACTATATGTGTGCACGCACTGAAAACAGTATCAAAGATAGAAGTGATATAAAACATGTGAACCGTAGCGACATAAAATTTACTTGTGCCCTAAAAAGGAAAAATGCTTGTCTGCTGAATTGACCAGTTCATTTTATCTTCGTACTCCAGATACGCCTGGGCTGCCAACACACCTCGAACTCTCATCGCAGAAAAGGATCATAGTTGCTAGTGAATACCATGATTCTTGAAACAAAGAGTAGTCTCTATAGAATAATCATATGATTCATCAAGGTATCCAAGGTTGAAGGGTCCAATGTTGTGTAGTGTGGTCAGCAAATAATGCTTCCAATTACTTTATTTGTCTGAGAAATCAAGAGTGCATAACAGAGATAATTTGTAACACCTATATAGTATTGAAAGCTGTACAACAAAAATTGCTGTTAAGAAACTGTAATTGTTGTGCACATAAATGATGTTGAATGAAATATGATGTCTTTATCATGTACATAAAAACTTGCTTGAAAGCTAACATTGCCAAACTATTCGAGATATGAACTCTCAGCTTCAACAAACTTCCTGAAAAACACTTGAAAAGTGTGCACATCAAACAAAAACACTCCAAAAAAATAATAGTGTAACCAAATTTGCAATGCATCAATTGAAAATCAAGCAAGCAGATAACGATTTTGATTTGAAGTGTACCAACATGGTGTTTTAAGGGTCGCCTCCAAGAAGGCAAAGAAGAACATCACCGGTTCGGTCAGCATGGGCTACAAGTATATAGCACTCTTATTGGTTGTAGAGACAACAAAAGAGAGATATTAATTACAAGTCTAAGTCAGTTATTAGCATGTAACATATCAGTTGATAGCTAAGATTGCACGACCAACTCTCTCATTTTGTTAGTTAAAGAAGGAGACGATTCATGTCAGTTTTTTCCCTTGTACAGTATTGGATCCCTCAGATACTTCATCTGCAGGTTCCCAAACAAACAACAAACAAATTAACTCCTTCAAATGAGGAAGTAAAAATAAAGGAAATAATAACCTATAGAATCAACTCCTTGGTTGTCCTCGAGCACAAGAACTTGCTGTTTTACAATTTTGATATTTTTTTTGGGCTCAAATGCGATTCCAGTACTGTAAATAAACATATATTATTATACTAACTGATGCGTGGTCTGATAACTCCTCCGTGCTGAACAGCTCTTGACATGTTCATATTACAAAATGAGAGATTGACTGACAATATATTTACCTCTAGTCTGGAAACTGCAGTTTGCTACACTTGCCACTGGATGACTGCCCTTTAGCTTATACTTACCTGTTTTGGCCATTTCAACACATCAAGTGTATACGGTAATACCATCCACACAATGTCAGTCTTTTTTAGTCGCTAATGAAATCTACTTAACAGAAGCATACAACTAACATCTCACCTAAAATTTTGAAATTCCGAGCACACTGAAAAATAAAGACAGGATAGAACGGAGCTGACCCAACGTTCAGCCCACCGGGATAGCCGGCCTGGCCGGCCGGCGTGCCGGAGAGAAGCGGCAACAAGCAAGCTTGAGCTCCGACTGTAGCAAATCATTTCAGAACAAAATAATTAATCACCGTACTTATGAAGAAAATTCGAAAAGAGTAGCATAGATTGGAGAGTAAGGAGAGGCACCTGCAAATGCAACGAAGGCCACATTATCAAGGAAATCAAGCTTTGCCAGCAGTAATACACAAATTGATTAGGCACGGAAGCCCGAAAACGAACAACACACCGCATTAGGCAGCCAAACCACGAACCCCGCATCCCCTCATCCAAACCACAAGGCAGCCAGCAAAACGCGGCCAGGTCGGCGATAGGAACAACGACGCCACTCCAAGCCTCCAAGCCCAAGCCCACGCCCAAGCTCTCAAGCATATCACAACGTCGCAAGGGAGCGAACGAGATACACCACACGAACCGACTAACTTTAGAGAGGTGGGTCGCCGTCGCCGGCTATTGTCTTGCCGCAGGAGTGGAATAGAGAGGTGAAGAGGTAGGGGCGGGGGGCGGACCGGGCAGGGATTGTCTGGTGACATGTTGAACTGCCATGCCCATACGAGATCGGGGATGGGAAGGGGAACGACGAGACGAACGGTCAAAGACCTCGCGCATAGACGGCACGTAGAAACATACTGTACTCTGAGGTGGTAGTTCCACCGACAATTGCGCTGGTGTGTGTGGCCTCGTGTCATCGCTCAATTGGAGCTAGCAGGGAGCAACCAGAGCTCACCATTTCCCGTGGGATTAGATGTTTCGGGGGATATACTGGAGTACTGCTGTACATAACAAAAAGAAAAAGGGGTAGCTGTTGCGGTCTCTGTAGTTGGGTACTGTGAAGAAGCTGGTTCATCAACTGCCACGATGGAACCCAAGCTTGGCAATTAAGTAATCTGGTCCCTTCGGTAAAAAGTGATCTCTACTGACAATATCATATTATACGGCAGATAGCTTACACTGCACACTTGCCCTCTTTTGTGCGATCTGCAAACCACAAACGGAGAAGACACGACAAGAAAACGGATCTAAACTTCTAAAGTACAAAACATCGCGGAAAATGACAAACTAAATGCTCCGCTTGTCTCCGTATCTTTTTTTTTGAGTGTCTATGATCACCATCAAGAAAAGGTTTATTGGCAGGTCTTGATGTGCAGATCTTCTGTGTATATAAAACGACATCCGTTTGTTAGGCCGGGCGGTGAGACAGGTGACAGCACACGCAAGAAACCAATCAACAAATTATTTACCCAATGGTGCTTTATATATTATATATAATCCACGCGGATCACAAGCCCCGTCTCGACCAGTCGTGCATCTGAAACTAGTGGATGCAGTAGAGGAATAATTATCATATCGTTCTGTACTTCTGTTGTGGCATGTGCGGTGCGTAAAGTGGCCAAGATTTGCTCAGGCTCCTCGAAACAGGTTTTGGCCCCGCTATATTAATATAGCAACCACGCCGATATAAGAATTCGAACCAAAGAAAAAGGCTGGGGCAACAACACAAACATGCCCAAAAACGAAAAGAAAAGAAAGCAATGACGAAGCGACATGACGAAGATAACCCGCAACCGCCGCGCCCTCCATCTCTGGCCACCACACTCTCAGCACTCCGAAGCGCTCCGTACCAAGCAGCACCTTCAGTAAGGGAAACGTCGTCGACACGACGCTGTTGCCCGGACCAGACGGTCCTAGGGTTTCCCCCGGTACGTAGAGTAGTGGACATGGGATTCCCACGACGCCCGGGGTCAGACCAGCTGACAGGGATTTCTCCCGCCCCCATCCACAAAAAACTCTAGCGCAAGGGGCCACCGCCACCCAGCATCTCCGCCCACCAGCGTGCGCCACCACGATCTTGAAGTCGCCAGCATCCGTTGCTTCATGACACCGGCATGCGGCCAGGACGCCGGAGGCACACGACATTGTTGGGGCGAGGGACAACAGCCTCGCAGCCACGTGGGAGGGACCCACCTCCACCGCCGAGAGGCAGTCATCGACCGGACAGAGCAGCGGGCGCACACCAGGCCCCTACTGGCCCGGCCGCCCTGCTGCAATAGGAAGGCCGCAGCGCCGCCGTCCCAAGTCCCCGCCTAGTCGCCGCCTCCACCTCCAGCGAGTCAAGCAACTGCAGCGCCCCAGCCCGCTCAAGCCCATCTGGACCCGAGCCACGCATCAGCCGGTGACCACCGCGGCCGCGGAACTCCGCCGCGAGACGGCACCACCCCCAACATCGCCCTGCCTCGCCGGACCAGAGCTTCCCGAGGAGCACCGCCGCCAGATTGACTCGCCTCGCCGAGCGCTCTCTACCGCGCAGGGAGAGGAAGACCGCCGCCGCCGACACCGCCCGAGCTGCGCCCGGTGGCTGCCGCCGGCGGCGGCGGAGGGGAAGGATGGGAAGAGGAGGTGGGAGGCGTAGGCTAGGGTCTGGCACATGCGTCGCCCGCGAGGGGACGAGCAGGAGCATGAGAGCGAAGAAGACCACCTTGCCCAGGCTCCAGAACTACAACTTTCGAGATTGGTCGGGCTAGGATTTGGGATGTTCATCAAGGCCATAACTGAAAATTAATTTATTATGCTTTCTCACCATGACAAAAAATCTCCTAGAATTTTAAGTGTTCGCGTGATTGTTTTCTCAAAATAAGATCATGACAGGAGATAACCAAAGAAAATATAAATGAACCAACTTTTATGGTGGCGTGCCTGGCGACCAGAGTTCAAGTCCCATCGGGACAGAATTTCTGGAATTCTTGCTTGGGTGGGTTTCTTCTGTTAAAATCTGGTCCTAGTTCCTCCTAGGCCCAGCACATTTTTTTGAACCAACATTTAGATGGTATGTTTTGAAATGAGATTGAATAAGTTCAGCACCTTTTATATGATTGCGCGATTGCAAAAACAAAAAAAAGTTAGCTTGGTGTTTGGTATAAACATCTCCAAATTTGAATCGGGGGAGGCGCGCCGGCTCAGCTCTCTCCCGAAGGAGTGATTAGCCAAAAACCACCAGTTTGTTGCAAAATGTTCGGAAAACCACCGGTTTTCGTTTCAGTAGCAGATACCCACCAGATTTGGCTTCGACGTTTGCAAAAAACACTGATGACCGTTTGAGCAGGAATTGACATTCGAACTGACCGTTGGGTCCCACCCGTCAGGATGATGTGGCAACGGCCGTCGACGTCCGTTAATGTCCCCCGTTAGGTCTTCAGTTCAGTACTTACACCGGTCTCGCGCTGCCGGCAGTCGCGCATGCTGACTCCTCACCCCATCCAGAAGCAATGGCGGCGGCGACTAGCGGCGGCGAACTTGGCGGCGGCGCCGGCGGCGAAGGTGGCGATGGTGGCGGCGAACACGGCGGCGGCCTGTTCCTCTGCAGATCTGAGGGCGGGGGCGACAATGGCGGAAGCGGCTCTGGCGCAGATCCATGGAGGACGCCGCCGTCGCCGCCGGGGTCAATGTCGCCGGTGAATCGTGCGGCGGCCGCATCGGAGCATGGGAGTCAAATGTGTCCATCCCTCTTTGGAGCAGAGTAAGTTTTCTGCTAAAATTTTAGCTAGTTTCAGTCTGTGATTAGTGATAGCTTGTAGGATTTTGGAAGCATTAGATTTAGGGGAACAACTGATAATGTGTAGGTGAATAATCTCTAACTGAGTAATGTGTAACTGATAATTTATTTTAGTATTTTGTAACTGATAATTGGTTAACTTAATATTAAACAAGAAATGAATATATTTTGTGCAGATTGGACGATGAAATTTGGTGTATTAAGTTCAATATCCCTGGTAAAGAAGATTTGGAGGGCAGTCTACATCTGCACCAAGGCCACCAGCACCAGCAGCTAGAGCACCATTCTCTGCACCAAGGAGTGCTAATGGATCTCACTCTGCTGTTACTGAACCAAATAGAAGGGTCAGCAGCAGGACCAGTATTGTGACAGGTAGAATGCAGGGTTATCTCAATGCAGGGAAGGCCTCTTCATACAAGAAGGCTCACAAGGAGTGATGAGTACTCTTTTGAGTTAAACTCTATGTTGAGTTAAGCAGGACCAGTACTTTGTTATGTGTGGATCTTTTATGTTGGGTACCATTTGCATACATTGAGTTTAACTCTATGTGGATCTTGTATTTTGTTATGTGGATCTTGTTGAGATGTTGCTATTATGAATCTGATATGTGGACCTTCTATTTTGTTATGTGGATCTTGTTGAGATGTTGCTATTATGGATCATTTTGTTAAAAGTAGCCATTTAGGGTTGTCGACCACCCCTCGAGGGGTCTCGACAACCCTAAATGATCATTTTTCAAGAAAATTCATTTCTTCTTAAAAGTAGCCATTTAGGGTTGTGGACCACCCCTCGACGGGTCTCGACAACCCTAAATGATCATTTTTCAAAAAAATTCATTTCTTCTTAAAAGTAGCCATTTAGGGTTGTCGACCACCCCTCGACGGGTCTCGACAACCCTAAATGATCATTTTTCAAGAAAATTCATTTCTTCTTAAAAGTAGCCATTTAGGGTTGTCGACCACCCCTCGACGGGTCTCGACAACCCTAAATGATCATTTTTCAAAAAAATTCATTTCTTCTTAAAAGTAGCCATTTAGGGTTGTCGACCACCCCTCGACGGGTCTCGACAACCCTAAATGATCATTTTTCAAGAAAATTCATTTAGGGTTGTCGACAACAAAGTCAGTGCTATCAAGACAAAAATAAATATGGCACACAGAAAATACAATGATTATAATTAGAAGTTCACTCATCATACTTCAAATAACACAAAGGTACTGCTGCCACTAGGTTTCAGCATTAATACATACTAGCAAGCTTAATTAACATAGTTCACAGCTTGCATTACTTAAAATTAACCTTACAACACATCACTCATCACATGTTTCATCACATATTTCCTTGATCCTCTTGAGCTTATCCTTATTTCCATTGCTGAACTTCAGTAGATCATACAACATGTACTCAAGCTTTTTCTTCTCCTCCTTAAGCAAATTTTTTTCTTCCTCAAACTTCTGTTGCTTGGCCTTCATTACATCTGCTTGGCTTCTCTGCACCTGCTTCAGCTCACCAACCTGTTTCTCTAACAGTTGGATTGTAAGCTGCATCTGCTTCATCATATCATCATCCTGTCCCTCCTTTTGAATCCTATCATAGTTTTCCTTCAGACCTCTTTTGCAAGTATCATCAATGAATTTGTTCACCTCAGCTACCATACTTGTGTACTTTTTATCAAGCCTGTTCTTCTCATCTGACAACTCCTGCATCAGCCTTGCATTACTTATCTTCTCATCAATTCTGGCACTGCAACTGTCTTCATACATTCCCCAAATTTTTCCTAGTGCTCTCTTAGCTGTTGGTGGCCACTCTCCATCAACCCACTTGACAAACCCACAATTCTCAACCTGCTGCAAATAGCAATATAATTTCTCAAACAGAGCTCTACATTTCTAAAACAGAGCTACACATTTATACATTCTAAACCCTAGAGCTAAAATCATGGTTTACCTAACTGCTACTAACGGAAACTAAGTGTCTGCTACTAACTGAAACTAACTGCTACTAACTGAATCTATGTCACTGGTACTAACTGAAACTAACTTAAAGTACCTGAAACTACACGAAATAAAGCAAAGATCTTACATTTTCCATGGAGCACATGTAGAATTTGCGCCCGGTGTTCGTTCCTTCAAACGCCACGCACTTCTTAGGCTCCAACTTGTGCACGCGGCAAAGATCTGGACAACCCACCGCCAAACCATCGAAATCGGGGTCCAGGCACGTATCAGGAGCATAGTCCATATCCACGGTGTCCTGTCCGTACTCAGCCAACAGAAAATCGAGCTAATTTCAGATAAATCGCAACCCAAAATCAGAAATCCCAAATCCGTCATGAAACCCTAACCCTAGAGATTGGGGAACTTACCCCTAAAATACTCTTGCTCGAGCTTTCGCCGTCATCCCAGCTTGGCATGGCGACCTCAGCGGCGGCGACGGCTGGCGGCAGCGGCGACGGCGGCGCAACGACGGAGAAGGCGACGGCGGCGCAATGACAGAGAAGGCGACGCGGGGACGAACAGGTCGGGCTCTGGTCAACGGGTACGCGCGCGCCAACTTAAAACCTAACTCGATGCCGGGGACGTTAACGGACGTCGACGACCCTTGCCACGTCATCCTGACGGGTGGGACCCAGCAGTCAGTTCGAGTGTCAATTCCCGCTCAAACGGTCATTAGTGTTTTTTGCGAACGTCGAAGCCAAATCTGGTGGGTATCTGCTACTGAAACGAAAACCGGTGGTTTTCCGAACATTTTGCAACAAACTGGTGGTTTTTGGCTAATCACTCCTCCCGAAGCCTCTCTCTGCTCCTCCGTCACCAGTTGAAAGTCGAGAAGGTTCTCCCGGCTAGATCCTCTTCCCCTCCCGGCGGCGTTGCTGGTCGGCATGGAGAAGGGAGTTTAGCGCGGGTCTTCTTTGTATATACTAGGAGTGATTAGCCAAAAACCACCAGTTTGTTGCAAAATGTTCGGAAAACCACCGGTTTTCGTTTCAGTAGCAGATACCCACCAGATTTGGCTTCGACGTTCGCAAAAAACACTAATGACCGTTTGAGCGGGAATTGACACTCGAACTGACTGCTGGGTCCCACCCGTCAGGATGACGTGGCAAGGGTCGTCGACGTCCGTTAACGTCCCCGGCATCGAGTTAGGTTTTAAGTTGGCGCGCGCGTACCCGTTGACCAGAGCCCGACCTGTTCGTCCCCGCGTCGCCTTCTCTGTCATTGCGCCGCCGTCGCCTTCTCCGTCGTTGCGCCGCCGTCGCCGCTGCCGCCAGCCGTCGCCGCCGCTGAGGTCGCCATGCCAAGCTGGGATGACGGCGAAAGCTCGAGCAAGAGTATTTTAGGGGTAAGTTCCCCAATCTCTAGGGTTAGGGTTTCATGACGGATTTGGGATTTCTGATTTTGGGTTGCGATTTATCTGAAATTAGCTCGATTTTCTGTTGGCTGAGTACGGACAGGACACCGTGGATATGGACTATGCTCCTGATACGTGCCTGGACCCCGATTTCGATGGTTTGGCGGTGGGTTGTCCAGATCTTTGCCGCGTGCACAAGTTGGAGCCTAAGAAGTGCGTGGCGTTTGAAGGAACGAACACCGGGCGCAAATTCTACATGTGCTCCATGGAAAATGTAAGATCTTTGCTTTATTTCGTGTAGTTTCAGGTACTTTAAGTTAGTTTCAGTTAGTACCAGTGACATAGATTCAGTTAGTAGCAGTTAGTTTCAGTTAGTAGCAGACACTTAGTTTCCGTTAGTAGCAGTTAGGTAAACCATGATTTTAGCTCTAGGGTTTAGAATGTATAAATGTGTAGCTCTGTTTAGAAATGTAGAGCTCTGTTTGAGAAATTATATTGCTATTTGCAGCAGGTTGAGAATTGTGGGTTTGTCAAGTGGGTTGATGGAGAGTGGCCACCAACAGCTAAGAGAGCACTAGGAAAAATTTGGGGAATGTATGAAGACAGTTGCAGTGCCAGAATTGATGAGAAGATAAGTAATGCAAGGCTGATGCAGGAGTTGTCAGATGAGAAGAACAGGCTTGATAAAAAGTACACAAGTATGGTAGCTGAGGTGAACAAATTCATTGATGATACTTGCAAAAGAGGTCTGAAGGAAAACTATGATAGGATTCAAAAGGAGGGACAGGATGATGATATGATGAAGCAGATGCAGCTTACAATCCAACTGTTAGAGAAACAGGTTGGTGAGCTGAAGCAGGTGCAGAGAAGCCAAGCAGATGTAATGAAGGCCAAGCAACAGAAGTTTGAGGAAGAAAAAAATTTGCTTAAGGAGGAGAAGAAAAAGCTTGAGTACATGTTGTATGATCTACTGAAGTTCAGCAATGGAAATAAGGATAAGCTCAAGAGGATCAAGGAAATATGTGATGAAACATGTGATGAGTGATGTGTTGTAAGGTTAATTTTAAGTAATGCAAGCTGTGAACTATGTTAATTAAGCTTGCTAGTATGTATTAATGCTGAAACCTAGTGGCAGCAGTACCTTTGTGTTATTTGAAGTATGATGAGTGAACTTCTAATTATAATCATTGTATTTTCTGTGTGCCATATTTATTTTTGTCTTGATAGCACTGACTTTGTTGTCGACAACCCTAAATGAATTTTCTTGAAAAATGATCATTTAGGGTTGTCGAGACCCGTCGAGGGGTGGTCGACAACCCTAAATGGCTACTTTTAAGAAGAAATGAATTTTTTTGAAAAATGATCATTTAGGGTTGTCGAGACCCGTCGAGGGGTGGTCGACAACCCTAAATGGCTACTTTTAAGAAGAAATGAATTTTCTTGAAAAATGATCATTTAGGGTTGTCGAGACCCGTCGAGGGGTGGTCGACAACCCTAAATGGCTACTTTTAAGAAGAAATGATTTTTTTTTGAAAAATGATCATTTAGGTTGTCGAGACCCGTCGAGGGGTGGTCCACAACCCTAAATGGCTACTTTTTAAGAAGAAATGAATTTTCTTGAAAAATGATCATTTAGGGTTGTCGAGACCCCTCGAGGGGTGGTCGACAACCCTAAATGGCTACTTTTAACAAAATGATCCATAATAGAAGGTCCACATATCAGATTCATAATAGCAACATCTCAACAAGATCCACATAACAAAATACAAGATCCACATAGAGTTAAACTCAATGTATGCAAATGGTACCCAACATAAAAGATCCACACATAACAAAGTACTGGTCCTGCTTAACTCAACATAGAGTTTAACTCAAAAGAGTACTCATCACTCCTTGTGAGCCTTCTTGTATGAAGAGGCCTTCCCTGCATTGAGATAACCCTGCATTCTACCTGTCACAATACTGGTCCTGCTGCTGACCCTTCTATTTGGTTCAGTAACAGCAGAGTGAGATCCATTAGCACTCCTTGGTGCAGAGAATGGTGCTCTAGCTGCTGGTGCTGGTGGCCTTGGTGCAGATGTAGACTGCCCTCCAATCTTCTTTACCAGGGATATTGAACTTAATACACCAAATTTCATCGTCCAATTTGCACAAATATATTCATTTCTTGTTTAATATTAAGTTAACCAATTATCAGTTACACAATACTAAATAAATTATCAGTTACACATTACTCAGTTAGAGATTATTCACCTACACATTATCAGTTGTTCCCCTAAATCTAATGCTTCCAAAATCCTACAAGCTATCACTAATCACAGACTGAAACTAGCTAAAATTTTAGCAGAAAACTTACTCCGCTCCAAAGAGGGATGGACACAGTTGACTCCCATGCTCCGATGCGGCCGCCGCACGATTCACCGGCGACATTGACCCCGGCGGCGACGGCGGCGTCCTCCATGGATCTGCGCCAGAGCCGCTTCCGCCATTGTCGCCCCCGCCCTCAGATCTGCAGAGGAACAGGCCGCCGCCGTGTTCGCCGCCACCATCGCCACCTTCGCCGCCGGCGCCGCCGCCAAGTTCGCCGCCGCTAGTCGCCGCCGCCATTGCTTCTGGATGGGGTGAGGAGTCAGCATGCGCGACTGCCGGCAGCGCGAGACCGGTGTAAGTACTGAACTGAAGACCTAACGGGGGACATTAACGGACGTCGACGGCCGTTGCCACATCATCCTGACGGGTGGGACCCAACGGTCAGTTCGAATGTCAATTCCTGCTCAAACGGTCATCAGTGTTTTTTGCAAACGTCGAAGCCAAATCTGGTGGGTATCTGCTACTGAAACGAAAACCGGTGGTTTTCCGAACATTTTGCAACAAACTGGTGGTTTTTGGCTAATCACTCTATATACTAGTAAGTATAGTTTAGATCTGAGATTTGCCCTTGTGGCTTATGGCTCTATGCCTACTTTGAGGGTGCTTTGGATGCTGTCGGGCGGTGTCCGAGGCATGGTGCTGCTGCTGATGGTTGCGGTGCTTCTGAGGTGGGAGCCTGATGCGGCGGTCGAGCCCGGAACCGCCTTCTCCAATAAAGCTCGAGGTCGTCGGTTCTCTCTCTGTTCTTCTTTCAAATCTCCAAGCTGGAGGACAGGAGGAGGAATGGAGGAGAAAGAGGAGAAGTTGGGATCTTGTCTTCTCCTTTTACTTCCGGGTCCCAAAGCTCACTACCAGCAGCTTCGGCAGCGGAGCAACGACTCCCATCTTGTAGTGGTCGATGGTCGGTCTCCGCCCAACAGTTCGATCCTCTAACCGAATGGTAGTCGTTTCGAGCTACGGTTCATCACTATCTCGTCAAATACCTCCTGGCCATGGTTCCTAAGGGAGGCAGTTCCGCTTCCGAGAAAAAGCTTCTTCACCATCCGGCGAGCTTTGTTCTCGCTTCGGCTGCGGTGCGGAGGTTCCCACCGCGTCCCAAGTGGCTTTCCCCGGCGACGCCGTTGTGAATCTGTCGAGGAGGTGTACAGGGACCGGATCGCGTATCCTGATGTTGACATGGGGTCCTCTTTGCAGTTTGCAAGGACCGGTTTGTAATTTCCTTTTTCTTGTGGTCTTGGATGTAAGCTGTAACTACTGTTATCATAATATAATCCGAGTCTAGGTCATTCGGGACCTTTTCTGTGTTAAAAAAAAACTTTGAATCGGTAGGTAGATACTAGCTTGAAGACATTATCTCCCCTCTTTGCAAACCCAATACTTTACAACTATTTGGAAGCTTATTTCAAACCTCTTTAAATAACTTCAAGATGGGAGATATATTATCACATGTATGTCTCGAGTATAAATATCCTTCAAAACTACCAAAGTATATTTTAGAATTCTTATTCAATTGTATATTCTATCTTGATAGGATCCACTTTGAGCATAAGGTCAACATATGGATGTTTGTCATGCTTTTAGATTTGTTTTGTTTCAGTTGCTTTCCTTATAATAGTTAACTTTGTGTGGAACTCAAGTTTCCCAAATAGAACATTTCTGAACAATCGTATCCCAAACCATCTCCTTGACCATGACTTGTAGGGAAAACAATTTATTACAAATTATCTTGCACACAAAACAATTTTCTTAAAAAACGCCAAAACAATCATTTGTTAAAATATTTATTTTCCTACAATTCAAAATTTATTAAAAGTATTTTTTAAGATATATAATATAATATTCAATCACACATCAAAAATAAATAATTTGATATTTAGATAATTAGTTTCCATAGTTCCAGAATAGAAAACCTATTATTTCATGTATATTTTTTGTATAAACATAGTAGAAAAATCCCCAAATATATTATGGCATTTATGCCCTATTTCAACAAAAGATATGAACTCACCTAGTCATGTTAGATATTTCAGGATTGTTTCACAAGTTCATTTTCTACCCATTTTTAACTTTCGGATCTAACACTTATCTAAAATCATAAAAAATCCCCATTTATTTCATGTAAGTTCTGAACCCCTTGTGCTTTCTTGTGGACATCATCTTCTTGTCCAAACCAACAAAATCGAGTGAAATCTTTTCAAATCTTGCTTTGATAGAATGTTGGCATTTGTTCATTTGCTTCTCTCACTCAACCTCCTACCCTCCCCCTCACTCTCTCTCATTGCCAGACCACCTATTGTCCACACTTGGAAACTTGGAAGCCTCTCCCTCTCTTTCCTTCTTCCTCTTTCTCTCTCTTTTCCCCGTTCGCAAGATCTAGAGCATGCCATGTGCATTGCCATCATGTCAAATGTGGTAGGCATGTATCCCTAATTCCCTACTCACATATCTACACTCGTAACTAGCCATATCTCTTTGGAACCTTTCCCGTCTACTCCAAGCAAGCATAGATCCATGTTCCCTCCTCAGCAGGTTTGTCAAACACCCATCACGCGTGCACTAGACCTCCTCCTTCTCATATGTTCCTTTTTATTCTTCTAGACATGATCAAAGTAGATGCAGTCCTCTACGGACTGTCGCGAGGTCGTTTGAGAAATTTCCTAATCTTCTGTCATGCAAAAACACCTTCGCATCCTCCCTAATCATGCACATGAAACAAACCATAACTTCCTTGGCGCCCTTCTTCCCCCGCTACAGTATGCCCTCCACCGCGAGAACCTCCTCATTGCCAGCGAGGTACTTATCTCCTGAAGATGTCTTGTTGCCTCCTATCGCTTCCCCTTTCCTCCCTGATGCTCTCCCAGTCTTTAGTTTTTACCAGAGAACATGAGATGCACGAATTATTCATTGTACTCTATACGCTCCTCGGCTTAGATGGACTCCACACCCCGGACATCCCCTCCATCCATGGAGTTCTCCAGAAGGCCATCGACAACTTCCTGATGCTCCTAGACCCACACTGCTTCTCAGCGAGCCTCCTAGCCACTACGGTGAGCACGCCTTTCTTGGGGGTGCCACCACACCTAGAAAGGGCACCCCTTTGTATTTTGGTCATTGCTATCCTACCGACGTGGCTACTCCTGTGTCGTACAATGTTGATTGGACAAGCCTCTTTCCCAATCACTTTGCCATGTAAGTCATCTATTCCTGGCAATTGGATCTTGATTTGATTGTTGGCTCATCGTTGAACCTTGATTATACTTTATCTCTACAGTTGTAATCCCAAAGGCTCTTGCCAGAGATATGTAGGTTGGACTGTAATCCAGGGGTATACGTGTTGGAAATATGCGCAAGAGGCAATAATAAAGATTGTTTATTATCATATTTCTTGTTTATGATAAATGTTTATTCTCCATGCTATAATTGTATTAACTGGAAACAAAATACATGTGTGGAATATAAACAACAAAATGTCCCTAGTAAGCCTCTTATGACTAGTTCGTTGGTCCAGAGTTGGTTAAGGTTTCCTAGTCGTGGACTTGTTATAGTCACTTGATAACGGAATCACATCATTGGGAGAATGATGTGATGGACATACCCAATTTTAAAGCATAGCAATAGACCGTGTCACATAGTTTCATTGCTAACGCTTTAGTATATGTCAAGTATAGTTTCCTTAGACCATGAGATTGTGTTACTCCCGTTTATCGGAGGAATGCTTTGTAGACATCAAATGTCACTTTGTAACTGGGTGATTATAAAGGTGGCTTTCAGGTATCTCCGATGGTACTTGTTGGGTGACATGAATCAAGAGTGGGATTTGTCCCTCCATGTGACGGAGTAGATAACTCTAGGCCCTCTCGGTAATATAGCATCCGGAAGTTTGCAAACATGTGACTAAGTGGTAGTCACGGGGATCCTATATTATGGAACGAGTAAAGAGAACTTGCCAGGTAACGAGATTGAACTAGATATGGTGATACCGACGATCAAATCTCGGGCAAGTGATATATCGTGAGAAAAAGGGAATCATATACGAGATTAATTGAATCGCTGACATCGTGGTTCAACCGATAAAGAACTTCGTTGAATATGTAGGAACCAATATGGACATCCCGGTCCCGCTACTGGTTATTGATTAGATCATGTCTACATGTTCTCGAACCCGTAGGGTCACACACTTAAGGCTTCGATGTAGCTAGGGTTTAGGTTGAGATAATTAATGGTGTAATCAAATGTTGATTCGGAGTCTCGGATGAGATCCTAGATATCACGAGGATCTTCGGAAGAGTATGGAGATAAAGATTAATATAAGGAAAGTGGTTTCCAGGGTTTCGGAAAAGTTCGGGAATTTTTCGGCAGGGTACCGGAAAGTTTCTAGAAGGTTCCGGAATGTTCCAAGATGGAACCCACCGACCTCAGGCCCACATGGACCGAGGGGGTGGTGCAGCAGCCCACATATGGGCTGGCCGCACCATGCCCCAAGGCCCATGCGGCATAGGGAGGTGGGGGCTTCCCTAACCCTGAAGGGGGCGCCTTGGGGGGACAAGTTTCCCCCCCTTAGCCGCCGACCTTAGATGGGGAGGGGCTGGCCCCTTGCCCCACACCTATATAAGGAGGAGGAGAGGGCTGGGGCGCAGTACCCCATACCCTAGCCGCCACCCCTCTCCCTCCTCTCTCCCTCTCTCGTGTGCATGGCTTGGCGAAGCCCTGTCCGTGGAGAACCTCCACCATATCCACCACCACACCGTTGTGCTGCCGGAATCTCGCGAGCCACTTCCTCCTCACTTGCGGGATCAAGGAGAGGAAGTATTCATCTTGTTGTACGTGTGGATACCGCGGAGGTGCTGCTCGTGCGGCGCTTCATCGGATTGGACCTCGAAGGATAATACATCTCCTCGCGACTAGATAAGTCTAGTTGCGGGGATCGACTAACCAACCCCTGCATCGACAAAACGTGTTTGCTTGTTCTTCAAGGGTAAGAAATTGGATCTCCTCCTTGCTACCTTCGTCTAATAGATATAGATCCGTTGGGTTTCTTCCGCTTGTTTCGTAGGAAACTTTTTGTTTTCTATGAAACGAACCCATCAGTGGTATCAGAGACTAGATCTATTCGTAGATGTTGGTGCGATTAGAACACAATGAGTTGCGGGCGTTGATGTTTTTGTTACTACCTTTCCACGTGCATTTTGTATCTTTACGGTATGGTGGGATTGAAGCGGCCTAGACCAACTTTACTTGTCCACGTACGAGAGACCGGTTCCACACTTGACGTGCAACTTGTATTGCACATGTGGCTGGCGGGTGTCTGTTTCTCTTGCTATAGTGAGATGCGATCTTCAACGGAAGGTCTTTAAAAAGGATATGAAATAAGCAACTTTTATATCACCGTTGTGGCTTTGCATAGATTAGAACGGTTCTATCTCATGACCCATAGAAGCCACGTAAAAATTGCATAAACAAAGTAGAGGACGTCGAACTTGTTTTTGCAGGGTTTTGTGATATGGTATGGGCAAGATGTAATTTGTGATAATTTATGCAATGATCATGTTTTGTATATTTCACGACTTGCATGTCGATGAGTACGGCAACCGGCAGGAGCCATATGGTTGGCTCTTTATTATTGTATGACCTGCGTGTCACTTTAACGCCATGTAATAGCTTTACTTTATCGCTAAGAAGTAGCAATAGTTGTAGTTGCAATAGTTGGTTGAGACAATCATGAGACGGCGACGTCATGCTGGCGATGATGGAGATCATGTCGGTGCTTTGTAGATGGAGATCAAAGGCACAAGAAAAGGCTATACCACACTAGTACAGAACCCCACATCACAGCCGGCCCCAGGGCCTCACCTCAGCCGGTTATTCCAACTGTCTCCGGTTCACCGTCTCTAATGTGATCCATCATCAGAGCCGGTTCCAGGAACCGGCTGTAATGAGGGAAGCCCTCAGACGGCCATGAATACAAACCATATCTAATAAGAAAAACATCAGAGGTGGCCAGGAATTACAGTCATCTGTAATGATAATCCTTTGCAGACGGCTACAATTGCTGGCCGTCGTTAGCCTGCGGAGTGTCCGGGTTTTCTCTCCGGCCCATGCGAAGGAATGTTCATGCCCTCTGGGCCATTTTCCGGATGGTCTGAGTATTTGGTAATGTTATATTAGCAGGAATAAATCAGGATTGCATGCATAAAAAAAACCTGAACCAATTGGTAATACATATAAAGCATAACCAACTCATGGTATAGCATACATATACATAATATGTCTCTAGCTCTCTCCAACAACAAACTACATAGATTTAGTTCTATATGAGATGTAACTCAATGATGAGCTCCGAGCCGAGGTCATAGGGGGTTGATACGTCTCCGACGTATCTATAATTTTTGATGTTCCATGCTTGATTATATATCAGTGCCACATGTTTTTTACAATGTTTTTATATCATTTTGGCATGATTTATGTAACTAACCTATTAACAAGATGCCCAGTGCCAGTTCCTGTTTTCTGCTATCTTTTTGTTTCAGAAAAATTTGTTCTAGGAAGTTTCTCGGATTGCTCTCATAATTTACGGGAATTATTTCCAATATGAAATGAAGACGAAAACCGAAGGACAGCCGGAGGGGAGGCACAGGGGATCCATACGCCACCTGGCCGCGCGTGAGTCCCACCTGGGGCCCCTGTCCATCGCCTCGCGCCGCCCCTTCGCCTATAAATTCTCCTCTAACCTAAAAACAGAGGAGGTGCAATCATAATCTCCAGAATATGTCCGAGGCCACTGACATCTCAAACCCTAGTTCGGGAGGGTTCAGAAGCTCTTCCCGGCACCCTGCCGGAGAGGGGAATCGACGCCGGAGGCATCTACACCACCATGCCTGCCTCCGGAGTGATGCGTGAGTAGTCCACTACAGGACTACGGGTCCATAGCAGTAGCTAGATGGTTGTCTCTCCTCCTTGTACTCCATTGTTTAGATCTTGTGAGCTGCCTATCATGATCAAGATCATCTATTTGTAACTGATACATGATTGTGTTTGCATGGATCTGATGAATTGTGGAAGTCATTACTTTTGTTTAGTTATGTGTTTCATCTATGATCTTGCATGCTCTCTGATGCTAGTGGTTGCTTTGGACGAGTAATTTTTAGTGTTGTATGTCGGAGAACTGTCCCAAGAACTGGGTATGTCTCACGAAGGATCGAGTAAGGGGATGAACACGGAATCAAACAACCCTCAACGTGCCTCGACGACGGTGCTCGCCTGGATCGCTGCGGGGAAGCACTGCAGAGAGGAACGCGCGGTATTACCCAGGTTTAGGGCCCTCTAGGTGAGGTAAAACCCCTACGTCCTGCCTCTAGTTGTATTGCACTTGCTTGGAGAGGTTTTGAGTACAGGGCGAGCTTGGCGAGCTCTAGGTGGCTAACAATGGCTACTGCTAACCTCAGATCTAGGGTTTGGGCTTGTGAACCAACCAGAGTCTGAACCTTCGAACCCTTTGCCCGAACGGGCTTCTCCTCCTTTTATAGGCGTCTCGGGCCTCTTCCCCAAAACATCTTGGCGGGAAGGGCTACCACATAGCGACGAAGGAGGAGGCGCGGTGCACCAAAAAGGTGGGGTTCACCATAAAGGTAAGATCCATGGATGCGGTCCACGGCAGGGGCGGCGTCACCAAAGCTGGAAAAGCCACCAACCAGCCGGACGGTGGGCTGGCGCTTGCTGAGGTGGGATGTGACCCACGGTGACATCGCCCTTGGAGCGCAGCTGCAGACGGTTCCCTTATCACCAAAGTGGCAATACTCGTTGTCCGCTTTGCTTGGTGCTGCTTTGTTGACCGCTTTATACATGGAAACAGCAACTGTGGCGTCGTTGTCACCGCGCGCAGTCGCGCGCGTCACTCTGCACAGGGGCGCAGAGCCCATGTGCGCTCTGCCGCGGAGGCAGAGCTGGCTTCGAGAGGAAGGAAACCCGACGAGGCGAAAGGCCTCGCCGAGCCTTTCGGCTTGGTCCTTGGTAGAATTGCTGGCTGCGTCCGTGACGCCCTCTCGTGGGGAGGTCTCTCGCCAAGGGAGAAAACCCTTGGCGAGGAGAAAAGGTCCCTCGCGAGGCTCGCCAGGCTTGAAGATCCTGGTCCTTAGCAAAAAACTTCTGAGGAATCTTGTGGGCCCTGGCAGGCCGGCCCGTGGTACCCTGGTTTCCACTGTGCCGACAGTAGCCCCCGGGCCCGCGATGGGAACGCCGAGGCCCATGGATGAAGGCGAAGCGTCGAGGGCCCAACGGTGCCTGCCGGGGCCGTGACACGTGGGGCGCAGCGGTTGCGCCCGCGGCCACGATCTCCTCGGCTCCAACGGGCGACGTGGCGGGGCCCGCCATGATTTTGTGAGCCAGTCAATAAAGCCTGGGCGCGCAGACTGCGCCTTCACTTCTCCCATAACTTCTCCGCACTCTTCTCCCAACGCCTCCAAAACATCTCCTTCTCCCCAGAGCACTCCAACTCCAGGGCCTTCGCCTTCTTCTCCGGCGACCGATGGCTCCCAAGAAAGCAAACATCGACCCGAAGGGCAAGGCTGTGATGCGGGCCGGCACGTCGGCGGCGGCGGCGCGCGGTGCTGCCCTCATGGAGGCGCTGCCGCCGACCCGCGTCAACGCGGTGGCGATAGCAAAGGTGCGCCATATGGCGGCGGCGGGTACCAACGAGCACGGCGCCACCGAGATGAGGCCGTCCGGCAGCAGGATCACCGAGGGGTTCTACCCCATCTTCATCCATACTCTTTACGCCGGTATTGTTCCTCCCTTCTCTGAGTTCCTCTTGGCGATTCTGGAGGTGTACCAGATCCAGCTTCTCCACCTTCATCTCAACTCCATTCTTATCCTTGCCATCTTCGCCCACCTCTGCGAGGCCTACATTGGCATTCGTCCCTCGGTGGCGCTCTTACGTAGCTTCTACTCTTTTCGGAACACCGCCTCCAATGAGCGGCTCGGCTGCGTCTCCTTCCGCATCGCCGCCGCCAGGAGTGAGAACTACATTCCCATCGCTTGGTGCGGTGAGAACGCCATCACCAAGGTGACGAAGAAGGTGGAGGACTTCCGCAAGAAGTGGCTCTTCGTCGACACCAAGAAGGTAAATCCTCTCTTGGAGGTGCCCGAGGCCCCCCCGAGGAAGTGGGCGCGCTGGGCGAGCGCGGACTTCAGGGGCCAGAGGCTTGATGTGGTGTACGAGTGCATCCGGCGCATCCGCGTGGCCGGGGTCACTGGCCAGATGGTGGCAAGAGATTTCACGAGGCGCCGGATCGCCCCCCTCCAGTGGCACTCCGAGCCGGTGTGGCGGTACATAGGCAAGGAGGACGCGATGCGGCTAAGTTCAGACGGCTTCGCGCCTGAGGTGCTACGCCAGGTTATGGGGGTCCTCTTCGCGACGACGGAGATCCCGTCGCCTACCAACGACGAGGCCCGGCCACTCATCAGCTTTGCCGAGGAGAGCATTGAGGCGCAGCGCCGGTGCATGCCCATGTTTGACGAGTAGGGAATTGTGCCCGCAGGGCACCGCGGGCCCCGTCCCAACCCGTGGGCGGCGGAGCCGGAGTACATGGACGAGTCTCCGGAGCCGGAGGAGGTTGAGGAGTCTGGCGAGAAGGAGGCCTCGAGAAGTGCGGACCCCTTCGGCGAGGATGAGGCCTCGAGGGGCACCGACCCCGCTGGCGAGGACAAGGCCTCGAGAGGCACCAACCCCTCGAGAGGCTCTGCCGGCTCTTCAAGGAGCGCTCCCGCCGAGGTGGACCTCCAGGTGCTCTCCTCCAGTGATGAAGAGGGTGCCTTCCGCGTCGCCCGCTCCCAACGCGTCGGAGAGGAGGAGGAGACGAGCGGCGGCGGGGGAGGACGCTGCAAGCCCCGCTCCAAGGCCATCCACGACAGGAGAGCCGCGGCCGCGAGGAGCGCTCCTCGCGTGGAGGCAGGGGCGCCTCAGGAGGAGGCCGGAGCAAGCAACACCCAACCGCCCAAGGCGAAGAAAAGGGTGTGGGTTATGGCTGACAAGTAAGCCTCGACTACTCTTTCCTTTTATCATTTTGCTTCTGGAAAACCCTCTTGAAGGATCTTCTACTTGTCTTTCTTTTAGGCAACCTGCGGAGCCAAAGAGGCGGCGGCTCCGCAAGCTTGGAGAGACCGCCAGCGGCGTCGCGGAGACGCCTGCGGCTGACGAGCCACGGCAGGCAGCTGTTCCTCCCGCGGGCGAGCACCGCGCGGAGGTGGTGGTTGAAGAGGCGGCGCCGTCACCAGTTCGTGCGAAAACTCCTCCCGTGGCGGAGCACCGCACGGAGGAGGTGACTGAAGAGGCGGCGCTGTCTTCGGCTCGGGCGGCGACTCCTCCCGTGGTGGAGCACCGCGCGGAGGAGGTGGTAGAAGAGGTGGCGCCACCGTCACCAACTAGGACGGCCACTCCCCCCGTCCAGCTCGAGACGGAGGAGGAGAGGGTGGACGAGGAGATCGTCATGGAGCCGCCTCCAGAGGAGGAGGGGGCTCCCTCACGAGGGGCCAATGCGCCCGAGACCGTGGCGGACGCGGCTGTCACGGAAGGGGCAGGAAACGCCCCTGAGGAGCAGGAGGCGGAGGCACCTCCGGAGCCCACGGGCGCCGGAGCCGAGCGCGAGAGGACGCCCAGCCCCCAGAGGGCAACCGAAGCGGGTGCCGAGGGAGGCGCCCCCACGAGCCCCCGGGCCGCACCAGAGGCGGCCGTGAGCCCGAGGCAGGAGGCCCCGGGCGCCTCGACAAGGATCGAGGACTCCGCACCCAGCAGCGGTGCGGGGACCTTGGCGCTGCAGGAGCCGCGGTGCCAAGCAATTCATCGCCGAGTCATCCTCAACCAGGCGCGGCGGACGCTTGACGAGTTGGAGGGGCAGCTCGCCGAAGAAGAACTCGCCCTAGCGGAGGAAAGGACAAGGCTTAGCGAGGCCTGGGCCCTCCTTCACGAGAGGGTGGAGATGTGCCGCCGGCAGGATGCGGCGGCCTAGGCGGAGCGCCAAGAGGCCCTTCGCTTCGCCAAAGAGACCCGCGATAGCATCAAGTGGGAGGCGGAGGAGGTGATGGACCAGCTGGACGCCGCCAGGGAAGCGCTCGAGGTGGAGACCACCTCCAAGCACGAGGAGCTAGCGGCTGCGGAGCAAAGATTTGCTGCTGACTCCGAGGTCGCGAGGGCCAGCTTGAAGGAGCTCCGCGAGTTGCTGGTTGTTCGCGAGGAGCAGCTGGCGCCACGCGAGGCTGAGCTGGCGCGACGCGAGGGAGAGCTCTCCCTCTGCGAGAAGGAACTGCGCCAGCGCGAGGAGCAGGCCCAGCTGCTCGAGGAGGCCCAGGCCACCCGCGAGGGGCAGCTGCAGGAGCGCGAGGGCCTGGTGGCCCAGAACGAGGCCACCTACGCGGAGCGCCACGAGAAGGCCAACGCCGACTTCGCGGTGAAGACGAAAAGAATCCAGGATGAGGCCGACACCAGGGTCAAGCTCATCCGCGAGAGCCTCTCCAAGGATTATGAGGAGAAGGTCACGAAGCAGGAGGACCGCTTCAAGTCCAAGCGCAAAGAGCTCCAGGACCGCATCAAGGAGCTCGAGCTGGAGGAGAAACGGATGACCTCCTGCCTCGAGCACGCCAGGGATGCCCAGGCTCGCGCAGAGGGGAACGCCATCGCCCTAGAGAGAGACCTGGACGAGCTCCGACGGCAGGTGGGGCCGGCCGCGGATCTCGCGGAGCAGGCACGGGACCAGCGCCAGATTGGCCGGTCCATGACGCGCCAGCGCCAGGGCATTCTCCAAAGCTTGGTGAACCGCGCGCGCGCAGTCGGGGGTGATCTGAGGATCGAAGTTCCCCTCTTCTCCGCAGGAATCGACGACGAGGCCGCGTACTCGTTCTTCTTCGAGCAATTCCTTGAGAAGCTTGAGGAGGTGGCGAAGAGCTTTGATGAGCGCATCGTGGAGGAGAGCCGCGATCTCTTCGTCCTCGCCACCAGCCGCATCTTCAGCAACGTCATGAGGCTCCAGCCCTCGCTTGACCTCGGGGCCGTGACGGCGCCGGTCGTCATCAGCAAGAAGGCGCGGGAAGCCGCCAATGCGTACGCCAAGAAATTCGACCAAGCCGTGGTCGATGAGGACGAAGGCGACGGCGAGGACGATGCTCTGGAGGAGGAGACAGAGGCTTCCGTGGACAAAGCGGGCATCTCGGGGGGCGCGACGGCCTGAACTCCTGTATCTGGACGTGCAGAGGCACGAATTATCTTAGCATTTATTTGTAATAGCCCTGTAAGGACTTGTTTTAATCTTTGTTTGCTTGGTGAACATCCCTCGTGAGGCTTTTTGTCTTCCCTTTCATGTCTTTTTTGCTCTGCGTCTTAGGACCCTCTCTTAGCGCTACACCACCGCCGCTTCGGTATGCGAGAGTCAGGGCTCCACAAGGCCGGGGGGTGCGTGAGGCCTCAAGAGGTAAGAGCTCCCAAGTCGCGATGCTTGGGGCTCCCCTTCAACGCGCAAGCAGCCCATGAGGCGCAGGAGAGAGAAAAGAGGCTTGAGGGATGAAAACAGCGAGGGGAAAATTAACCAAGTGTTTGGACTTAGCTTCGCGAGGCGTTTTGCCTTGGAGAGGGTGTTGGTTCCCTGGCGAGGTGTTTTCGTCTTGGAGAGGGTGTTGGTTCCCTGACGAGGTGTTTTCATCTTGGAGAGGGTGTCGGTTCCCTGACGAGGTGTTTTGGGCCTGCTTCCTGCGTTTTGACAGATAGGCATACCCACAAGCAGTACATAGCTAGATAACTTATGCGCGCTCGTAGGTTCCTTCATGTGTGTCTCGCGCGGAGAACTGGCACCATGGTCCTTGGTGAGTTGATGTGCACGGGAGCCGGCTCATGAGTTCAGAGCTCCTTAGGAGTTGACATGCATGAAAGCTGACCCGTGAGTTCAGAGCTCGGATCCCTTGGGTTTGAGGCGCTGCCGGGATGCTCCCGTGGCATGGCACCATGCTAGCCCCCGCCCGTGAGATACACAGGAGGGATCATACGAGCAAGGATGAAAACAACAATAACATAAAAGCTTACCCAAGCAAAAACATATGCTGGCGCGAAGCGCAAAGGTTCAAAGTGACCTGAAACAGAGGTTCATTACACTGGCGTGGCCAGAAACACAAAAAATCCGCCATGTCAGGCATGGGGTTCCACATGCTGTGGCTGAGACTCTCGAGGGGGCGTGCTCGGGGTGACACTTGTAGAGAGAGCTCAGAGGGCCCCCTATGCGGGGGTGGCTTGTAGAGCCTGCGGTCCACCATGGCTGGGCATGGGGATCCACCTCGCCAAGGCGTGGTGCTTGACGAAGTCACCTTGCCGAGGCGCGGTGGCTTGGGAGTCTTCTCGAACGGCCCGCGGCAGCGTGTAGTAGAGAGGGGAGCCCGAAATTTTTCCTCGTGGAGGATGATGGCGCGAGGCTCTCCCTTGATGCAAAAATTGCTTGTCGAGGACGATCAGGGTAGAACTTGCGCAGGTGCTGGATGTTCCAGGGGTTGGCGACAGGGATGCCGTCCTCCGTCTTGAGCCACGCGGAGCCAGGCCTGGCGATGTGGACGACCCTGTAGGGTCCTTCCCACATTGGTGAGAGCTTGTGGAGGCCTGCCCTGGAGAGGATTCTCCTCAGGACGAGGTCTCTTGCTTCGAGAGTGTGCGGGCGGATGTGGCGGCTGTGGTAGCGGCGGAGATCCTGCTGGTACCTTGACGCTCTCAGGACCGCATTGCGGCGGATCCCTTCAAGCAGCAGGAGGTTGTTGTTGCGCAGCTCGTCCAGCTCAGCCTCCTTGAAGGCCAAGACTCGGGGAGAGCCATGAGTGATCTTGCTGGGAGGACGGCTTCAGCACCATAGACGAGGGAGAACGACGTCTCACCAGTTGGCTTTGTTGGCGTGGTGCGGATGGACCAGAGCACCAAGGGGAGCTCATCGATCCAGTGCTTGCCGCTGGCCTTGAGGCGATTGAAACTTCTCGTCTTGAGGCCCTTGAGCACCTCGGCGTTGGCTCGCTCAGCCTGCCCATTGCTTCATGGGTGCGCCACCGAGGCGTAGCAGATTTGGGCGCCAAGGCTGCCGCAGTAGGACTTGAAGGCGCCGCTGATGAATTGTGAGCCGTTGTCGGTGATGATGCGGTTGGGCACGCCGAAGTGGCAGACCAGGCTCCTGATGAATTTCACCGCCGATTTCACGGGTATGGTGCGCACGGGTTCCACCTCAGGCCACTTGGTGAATTTGTCGATGGCGACGTAGAGGTAGCGGTAGCCCCCGAGTGCTCACGGGAAGGGTCCAGGAGATCCAGCCCCCAGACCGTGAACGGCCAGGAGAGCGGGATCGTCTGGAGTCCTTGCGCAGGCTGGTGGATCTGCTTGGCATGGAATTGGCAGGCGTCGCAGGATTGAACGATTGCAGCTGCATCTTGAAGCACTGAGGGCCAGTAGAAACCACTCCAGAAGACCTTGCCTGCAAGGGTGCGCGAGGACGAATGGTGGCCGCACTCTCCGCTGTGGATGTCGTTGATGAGCTGGCGGCCTTCCTCGGCAGGGACGCACCGCAAGGCAACCCTATTGGGGCGCTTACGGTACAGGTCTCCGTCGTGGAGGCAGTAAGACTTGGCTTGGCGAGCGATTCTTTCGGCTTCAGCGTCTTCTTCGGGGAGGACTCGATTTTGCAGGTAGTTCTTGATCTCGTCGATCCAACTAGTGTCTTGTCGTACCAAGGTCAGCAGCAAAGCGATCGCCTGAGGGCAGCCCACAGTTTGGTGCCCCACTTGATGGGGCTGGTGGGAGCTCCTCGTCGATGCTAACATTGGCCACTGGCTGCTTGACTGAGGCCTTGGTGAGTCTCTCCTCGAACACTCCAGGCTTCTGGGCTTCCCTTCTTGCTGCTCGCCTGGCGAGGTCATCTGCCTCTTGGTTTTCTGCTCGCGGGATGTGCTTGAGCTCCATGCCCCTGAAGTGCTTCTCCAGCTTGTGTACCTCTTCAAGGTAGGCCACCATGTAGGTGTCCTTAGCCGTGTAGCTTTTGTTGGAGAAGTTGACGAGGAGCTGAGAGTCGCCCTTGATGAGGATGCGCTTGACGCCGAGGGCAATGACGGCTTTGAGCCCGGCGAGTAGGCCTTCATATTCAGCAATGTTGTTGGAGACTTTGTCGTTGTCCTTGAAGCACAGCTGGATGACGTAGTAGAGCTTGTCGCCTGTTGGTGAGATGAGGACGGCACCAGCCCCTGCACTCCTGGCCGCGAAGGCGCCGTCGAAATGCATGATCCAGGAGCCTGGTTCCGTCCCACCTGAGGCTGTGGCTTCCTCCTCTTGAGGCTCTTCTTCGCGTGTGTCCGTCCACTCGGCCATGAAATCGGCCAGCGCCCTGCCCTTGATGACCCTGGTGGTGTCAAACTCCAGCTCGAAAGGTTGTAGCTCGATGCCCCAGCCTGCGACGCGATCTGTTGCGTTTGGGTTGCGCAGGACTTGCTCCAGGGGATATGAGGTGACCACCTTGATGGGGTGACCCTGGAAGTAGTGGCGTAGCTTCCTGGAGGCGCTGAGGAGTGAGAAGAGGAGCTTTTGCTACATGGGGTAGCGCTCGCGAGCATCTCGCAGCACTGTGCTGACGAAGTAGACGGGATGCTCGACGAGGGTAGTCGTTGGCGTGGCAGCGGCTGGCTCCTCTCCAGGCTTGGTGGAGGTCCTCGGCGAGGGTTTCTTGAGGCCCCGCTGTAGGAGGCTCGGCATGAGGCTGGAGGCTTGACGAGGGTGCTTCCTTGTCGGGTGGTTCTGGGCTTGGCGATGTAGAGGTCTGCTTGGCGAGGACTGGCTCTTCCCTTTCAGCCACCAAGACCGCGCTTGCCGTCTGAGGAGTGGCTGCAAGATACAGCTTCAGAGGCTCGCGAGGGCGTGGGGCAACCATGATGGGTGGGCTCGCCAGGTATTTCTTCAGGTCCTCAAAGGCCTTTGCTGCTTCAGGGGTCCACTTGAAAGTACCGGACCTCTTCATGATCTTGAAAAATGGCAGCGCCCTCTCGCCGAACTTGGAGATGAAACGGCCAAGGCTGGCCATACATCCCGCTAGGCATTGCATGTCCTTGAGGCGACGAGGAGGCTGCATCTGCTCTATGGCTTTGATCTTGTCGGGGTTGGCCTCGATGCCGCGGTGGGATACCAGGAACCGAGGAGCTTGCCTGAAGGGACCCCAAAGACGCACTTGGCGGGGTTCAGCTTGATGTTGACCTTGCGCAGGTTGGCAAAGGTCTCCTCGAGGTCCTGGATGAGCGTGCTTTTTCACGAGTCTTGACGACGATGTCATCGACGTAGGCCTCGGCATTCTTCCCCATTTGAGCCCCCAAGGCAATCCTCATGAGGCACTGGAAAGTGGCGCCGACGTTCTTCAGGCCGAAGGGCATGCAGACATAGCAAAACACACCACAAGGGGTGAGAAATCTTGTCTTCTCCTCGTCCTCCTTCGCCATCTTGATCTGGTGGTAACCAGAGAAGGCATCCAGAAAATAGAGGAGCGCGCATCCGGCGGTGGAGTCCACGATCTGGTCGATCCTTGGGAGGGGATAGGGGTCCTTGGGGCAGGCCTTGTTGAGGTCGGTGAAGTTGATGCAGAGGCGGCTTCCTCCGGTGTGTTTGGGGATGACCACACCGTTGGCGAGCCAAGTGGGATGGACCACTTCCTTGATGATGCTGGCCTTCTTCAGCTTCTCTACCTCCTTGATGATGAAGTCTTGCTTCTCTGGCGCCTAGCGCCGCGCCTTTTGCTTCACGGGGCGTGCGTTTAGACACACGGCTAAGTGGTGCTCGATCACCTCCCTCGGTACTCCAGGACATATCTGACGGTGTCCATGCGAACATGTCAGCATTTGCCCTGAGGAAGGCGACGAGCAAGCTTTCCTATTTGGGAGGCAGGTTGGCGCCGATGGTGACGCTAGCCCCCGAGCCGTTTGCCTCAAGAGGCACTTGCTTTGTTGCGGCCTTCTCCTGAGAGAAAAAGCTGCTTCTTCTTCGCGGGGGGCCTCGGCAGGGGCTCCTCGTCCTCGTCAGCGGGTGACGCCACCGCGGCAGCCTTGTAGGCCGCTTGCGCAGCGTACAGGGCGTCCGAGACCACGCCGCGGATGACGATGGTACCACCCGAGCCAGGGAGCTTGACGAGGTTGTAGGCGTGGTGGGTCACCGCCATGAACTTGGCGAGGGCGTGGTAGCCGAGGATGGCTGTTGTAGGGCAGGCCGATGTGCGCGATGTCGAAGTCGATCAGCTCTGGTGCGGTAGTTGGCCTGGGTGCCGAAAGTGACGGCGAGCCTCACCTGCCCCAAGGGGGTGGTGAGACCCTCAGTCACCCCCGAGAAGGGCCTGGTGGGCATGAGCCGCTCGTAGGGCACCTGCAAGCTTCTCGAATGTCTCGACAGAGATGACGTTGAGGCCTGCACCCCCATCAATGAGCGTCTTAGAGACGGCGATGTTGTTGACTGTGGGAGTGCAGACCATCGGGATGGTGCCGACAGGTTGAGGTGGACTTGGGGTGGTCGGTGGGAGTCAAAGGTGATGGGCACTGGGACCACTTGAGGGGCCTGGAGGCCTCAACCCCGGGAAGGGAGCTGCCGCGACCTCGCGAGCGAATTGCTTAAAGTGCGGTGGAGCTAGGGGCATGAGCCCCGCCAAGGATGCAAGCGGCACCCCGCGCGGCACCTGGTAGCCCTCAGGAGTCTCAGCAGGGAGGTTGTCGTTCATGGGCTGGGCGGCGTTGGCCTGGGGGGTCTGCTGGTAGTTGTCATCATAGTTGTTGTTTCCAGCGTCGCCCCCCGCGGCCGCCGCGGCTGCCGCCGCGGCCTCCACGGCCCGGCGCCGACCGTTTGCCTCGCGAGCCTCACGAGCCTCATGAAGCCTCTTGAGGTCGTAGCAGTCCTCGGTGGCGTGGGAATGCTATTGTGGTAGACTGCAGAAGGGGCTAGTCGTCTTTCTTCTCGGTTCCTGCGGCTAGAGTGGCAGCTTGGCGAGGCGCTTCGGCGTCAGGTTCAGCCGCGAGGACCGCAGTGGTCTGCACTTCTCGGTGTGGATTCTTCTTCTTCTTGGACCCCTCGGCGGGGGTCCCCTGGCTCGTTCTTGACGAACAAGCGGCCTTCCTCAGCCTTGGCGCACTTGTCCGCCAAGTCGAAAAGCTTGACGACGGTGGTGATGTTGTCGTGGATCCAAGCTTCTCGAGCATCGTACATCCGTGACCCCAGCCTGGAAGGCCGAAATGACCTGGCGTCGGTGGGCGTTGGGGATTTTATTGCGCACTTGGCTGAAGCGCTGGATGTAACTTGCGAGGGTCTCGCCAGGCTTATGATGCAGGCGCGGAGGTCATTGTACGTGAGGCCGCGCTCATACGTGCCCTTGAAGTTGGCGACGAAGCACCGGCAGAGGTCCTCCCAAGTGTTGATGGACTCGGCGGGGAGGTTGGTGAGCCATGAGGACGCGAAGTCCTTGAGGGCCATGGGAACCAGTTCGGCCATGACCTTGTCGTCGCCCCCGGCGGCCTGGATGGCCAGAGTGTAGAGCTGCAGAACTCCAGGGGGTTGTTCTTGCCGTCGTAGCAGCGGAAGGAAGGATCCGGCCGGAACTTGACCGGCCAGACGACGCGACGGAGGCTGCGAGTGAACGCGGCCGTCGTGCCGTAGGTGACCGTGCCGTTGGCGAGGGTGGCGCGGAGGTGGCGCCCTGCGGCGGCGACGTCATGGACGGCGCGGTTGTGGCGATCCTGGTTGCGCTCGATGCTCACGCGTGCGTCCTCCGGGCTCGCTGCACGATTTGGCAGTCGTGCGGCGACGACGCGCGACGCGGTTGTCGCGAGGAGGAGCCCCAGGAGCAGGTTGCGGTGGAGCCGGTGGAGCTGGAGCGGGCGGCGCGGGGTGACGAGGAGGAATGGGGGGATGAGGCGCGCCGTGCGCCACGTCCCCTGCGCGGGCAGAGAGGACCAGCGAGCGAGACGGTGCAGGAGCGGCGGCGCGAGCGGCGCCGATGAGCTCGGAGACGCGGTTGAGCCAGGCCTCCTGGGCCTCCGGCGTGGGGCGGTACTGCAGCAGCTCCTGCGCCATGAGAAGCGCAGTCGCCGGGCTGGGCGCAGGGCGGCCCAGCGAGGAAGCAGCACGGTCCGCCGGGTGCAGGAGGAGGCCTCCTCTTCGCCGAGGTCATCCTCAGCGTGGTCGATGTCGTCGTCCTCCGGGTGCTCGATGCGGGGCTCGGGGTCGACGTGGCGCTCCGGAGCAGCACTCCCACGCGGGCGGCCGCGCAGGCGGCCGGCAGGAGNGATCAGCTACACAATCTGCCCAGTATGCATCATAAAAGGCACTTACTAATGTAGAATAGGACTTCAAGAAAGTTAGTCCAATACCAATTGTATGCTTCACATATCTCAAGATGCGTTCAGCCGCGGTCCATTGTACATTGGTGGGAGCATGCAAATACTGACAAATTTTGTTAACCGCATAGGAGATATCGGGTCGTGTAAGGGTGAGATACTGTAAGGCACCTACCATGCTTTTGTATTTGGTGCTATCATCAGGACCCGATAAATCCACCGCCCCCCACCCCCCCCCCCCCCCCCCCGCGTTGGGATCTTCTCAGAATATGACAAAGATGTAGGCACTCATGTGCAATGTTGCATTCCAACACGGGCAAGAACATCTTGAGCATACTTCTTCTGAGCGAGTACAAGACCATATTGGAATTTCTGGACTTCAATTCCGAGAAAGTAGTGGAGGTCACCAATGTCGGAGAACTGTCCCAGGAACTGGGTGTGTCTCACGAAGGATCGAGTAAGGGGCTGAACACGGAATCAAACAACCCTCAACGTGCCTCGACGACGGTGCTCGCTGGACTCGCTGCGGGGAAGCACTGCAGAGAGGAACGCGCGGTATTACCCAGGTTCAGGGCCCTCTAGGTGAGGTAAAACCCCTACGTCCTGCTTCGAGTTGTATTGCACTTGCTTGGAGAGGTTTTAGTACAGAGTGAGCTTGGCGAGCTCGAGGTGGCTACAATGGCTAGGGTTTTGTCTGAGCTCCAAGATGGTGAACTTGTGAACCCAGAATGCCTACCAAAGATCGAACCCTTTGCCCGAACGGGCTCCTCCTCCTTTTATAGGTGTCTCGGGCCTCTTCCGCCCAAACATTTGGGCGGGAAGGGCTACCACATGGCGACGAAGGAGGAGGCGCGGTGCACCAAAAAGGTGGAGTCTACCATAAAGGTGAAGGCCATGGACGCGGTCCACGGCAGGGGAGCGGCGTCACCAAAGCTGAAAAGGGGCACCGGCCAGCCAGGACGGTGGGCTGGCGCTGCGGAGGTGGAACGGGTCCCACGGTGACGTCGCCCTTGGAGCGTAGCTGCAGACGGTTCCCTTATCACCAAAGCGGCAATACTCGTTGTCCGCTTTGCTTGGCGCTGCTTTGTTGACTCCTTTATACATGGAAACGGCAACTGCGGCGTCGTCGTCACCGCGCGCAGGCGCGCGCGTCACTCTGCACATGGGCGCAGAGCCCATGTGCGCTCTGCCGCGGAGGCAGAGCTGGCTTCGAGAGGAAGGAAGCCTCGCGAGGCAAAAGGCCTCGCCGAGCCTTTCGGCTTGATCCTTAGCAGAATTGCTGGCGGCGTCCGAGACGCCCTCTCGAGGAGAGGTCCCTCGCCAAGGGAGAAAACCCTCGGCGAGGAGAAAAGGTCCCTCGCGAGGAAAAACCCTCGCGAGGCTCGCCAGGCTTGGAGAGCCTGGTCCTTAGCGAAATCTTCTGAAGAATCTTGTGGGCCCTGGCAGGCCGGCCCGTGGTACCCTGGTTTCCACTGTGCCGACAGTAGCCCCCGGGCCCGCGATGGGCACGCCGAGGCCCATGGATGAAGGCGAAGCGTCGAGGGCCCAACGGTGCCTGCCGGGGCCGTGACACGTGGGGCGCAGCGGTTGCGCCCGCGGCCACGATCTCCTCGGCTCCAACGGGCGACGTGGCGGGGCCCGCCACGACTCGGGAGCCGGTCAATAAAGCCTGGGCGCGCAGACTGCGCCCTTCACTTCTCCCATAACTCCTCCGCACTCTTCTCCCAACGCCTCCAAAACACTCTTCTTCCCAGAGCACTCCAACTCCAGGGTCTTCGTCTTCTTCTCCGGCGACCGATGGCTCCCAAGAAAGCAACCGTCGACCCGAAGGGCAAGACTGTGATGCGGGCCGGCACGTCGGCGGCGGCGGCGCGCGGTGCTGCCCTCGTGGAGGCGCTGCCGCCGACCCGCGTCAACGCGGTGGCAATAGCAAAGGTGCGCCATGTGGCGGCGGCGGGCACCAATGAGCACGGCGCCACCGAGATGAGGCCGTCCGGCAGCAGGCTCACCGAGGGGTTCTACCCCATCTTCGTCCATACTCTTTACGCCGGTCTTGTTCCTCCCTTCTCTGAGTTCCTCTTGGCGATTCTGGAGGTGTACCAGATCCAGTTGCTTCATCTTCATCCTAACTCCATCCTCATCCTTGCCATCTTCGCCCACCTCTGCGAGGCCTACATCGGCATCCGTCCCTCGGTGGCGCTCTTCCGTAGCTTCTATTCTCTCCGGAGCACCGCCCCCGACGAGCGGCTCGGCTGCGTCTCCTTCCGCATCGCCGCCGCCAGGAGTGAGAACTACATTCCCATCGCTTGGTGCGGTGAGAACGCCATCACCAAGGTGACGAAGAAGGTGGAGAAGTTCCGCGAGAAGTGGCTCTTCGTCGACACCAAGAGGGTAAACCCTCTCTTGGAAGTGCCCGAGGCCCCCCCGAGGAAGTGGGCGCGCTGGGCGAGCGCAGACTTCAGGGGCCAGAGGCTTGACGTGGTGTACGAGTGCATCCGGCGCATCCGCGTGGCCGGGGTCACCGGCCAGATGGTGGCAAGAGACTTCACGAGGCGCCGGATCGCCCCCCTCCAGTGGCACTCCGAGCCGGTGTGGCGGTACACGGGCAAGGAGGACGCGATGCGGCTGAGTTCGGACGGCTTCACGCCTGAGGTGCTGCGCCAGGTCATGGGGGTCCTCTTCGCGACGACGGAGATCCCTTCTCCTACCAACGAGGAGGCCCGGCCGCTCATCAGCTTTGCCGAGGAGAGCATTGAAGCGCAACGCCGGTGCATGCCGGTGTTCGACGAGTGGGGAATTGTGCCCGCAGGGCACCGCGGGCCTCGTCCTAACCCGTGGGCGGCGGAGCCGGAGTACATGGACGAGTCTCCGGAGCCGGAGGAGGTCGAGGAGTCTGGCGAGGAAGAGGCCTCGAGAGGCGCGGATCCCCTTCGGCGAGGATGAGGCCTCGAGAGGCACCGACCCCGTTGGCGAGGACGAGGCTTCGAGAGGCGCCAACCCCTCGAGAGGCTCCGCCGGCTCCTCAAGGAGCGCTCCTGCCGAGGTGGACCTCCAGGTGCTCTCCTCCAGCGATGAGGAGGGTGCCTTCCGCGTCGCCCGCTCCCAACGCGTCGGAGAGGAGGAGGAGACGAGCGGCGGCGGGGGAGGACGCTGCGAGCCCCGCTCCAAGGCCATCCACGACAGGAGAGCCGCGACCGCGAGGAGCGCTCCTCGCGTGGAGGCAGGGGCGCCTCAGGAGGAGGCCGGAGCAAGCAACACCCAACCGCCCAAGGCGAAGAAAAGGGTGTGGGTGATGGCTGACGAGTAAGCCTTGATTCTTCTTTCCCTTTATCATTTTGCTTCTGGAAAACCCTCTTGAAGGATCTTCTACCTGTCTCCCTTTCAGGCAACCTGCGGAGCCAAAGAGGCGGCGGCTCCGCAAGCTTGGAGAGGCCACCAGCGTCGCCACGGAGACGCCTGCGGCTGACGAGCCGCGGCAGGTGGCTGTTCCTCCCGCGGTCGAGCACCGCGCAGAGGTGGTGGTCGAAGAGGTGGCGCCGTCACCAGTTCGTGCGGCAACTCCTCCCGTGGCGGAGCACCGCGCGGAGGAGGTGACTAAAGAGGCGGCGCCGTCTTCGGCTCGGGCGGTGACTCCTCCCGTGGTGGAGCACCGCGCGGAGGAGGTGATGGAAGAGGTGGTGCCGCCGTCGCCCACTAGGACGGCCACTCCTCCCGTCCAGCCCGGGACGGAGGAGGAGAGGGTGGACGAGGAGATCGTCTTGGAGCCGCCTCCGGAGGGGGAGGAGGCTCCCTCAAGAGGGGCCGATGCACCTGAGGCCGTGGCGGCCGCGGCCGTCACGGAAGGGGCAGGGAACGCCCCTGAGGAGCAGGAGGCAGAGGCGCCTCTGGAGCCCACAAGCGCCGGAGCTGGGGGCGAGGGGGCGCCCAGCCCCCAGAGGGCACTTGAAGCGGGCGACGAGGGAGGCGCCCCTACGAGCCCCCGGGCCGCACCAGAGGCGGTCGTGAGCCCGAGGCAGGAGGCCCCGAGCGCCTCGACAAGGATCGAGAACTCCGCACCCAGCAGTGGTGCGGGGACCATGGCGCTGCAGGAGCCGCGGCGCCAAGCAATTCGTCGCCGAGTCGTCCTCAACCAGGCGCGGCGGACGCTCGACGAGCTGGAGGAGCAGCTCGCCGAAGAAGAAAACGCCCTAGCGGAGGAACGGACAAGGCTCGGCGAGGCCTGGGCCCTCCTCCACGAGAGGGTGGAGTTGTGCCGCCGGCAGGACGCGGCGGCCCAGGCGGAGCGCCAAGAGGCCCTTCGCTTCGCCAAGGAGACCCGCGACAGCGTCAAGCGGGAGGCGGAGGAGGTGATGGAAGAGCTGGACGCCGCCAGGGAAGCGCTCGAGGTGGAGACCGCCTCCAAGCATGATGAGCTAGCGGCCGCGGAGCAGAAATTCGCCGCTGACTCCGAGGTCGCAAGGGCCAGCTTGAAGGAGCTCCGCGAGCTGCTGGATGCTCGCGAGGGGCAGCTGGCGCCGCGCGAGGCGGAGTTGGCGCGACGCGAGGGAGAGCTCTCCCTCCGCGAGAAGGAGCTGCGCCAGCGCGAGGAGCAGGCCCAGCTGCTCGAGGAGGCCCAGGCCACCCGCGAGGGGCAGCTGCAGGAGCGCGAGGGCCTGGTGGCCCAGAGTGAGGCCACCTACGCGGAGCGCCACGAGAAGGCCAACGCCGACTTCGTGGTGAAGACGAAAAGAATCCAGGATGAGGCCGACACCAGGGTCCAGCTTATCCGCGAGAGCCTCTCCAAAGATTATGACGAGAAGGCCACGAAGCAGGAGGACCGCTTCAAGGCGAAGCGCAAAGAGTTCCAAGACCGCATCAAGGCGCTCGAGCAGGAGGAGAAGCGGTTGACCTCCTGCCTTGAGGTCGCCAGGGAGGCCCAGGCTCGCGCAGAGGGGAACGCCATCGCCCTGGAGAGAGACCTGGACGAGCTCCGTCAGCAGGTGGGGCCGGCCGCGGATCTCGCGGAGCGGGCCCGGGACCAGCGCCAGATTGGCCGGTCCATGACGCGCCAGCGCCAGGGCATTCTCCAAAGCTTGGTGAGCCGCGCGCGCGCGGTCGGGGGTGATCTGAGGATCGACGTCCCCTCCTTCTCCGCAGAGATCGACGATGAAGCCGCGTACTCGTTCTTCTTCGAGCAATTCCTCGGAAAACTTGAAGAGACCGCGAAGGGCTTCGACGAGCGCGTCGTGGAGGAGAGCCGCGATCTCCTCGTCATCGCCACCAGCCGCATCTTCAGCAACCTCGTGAGGCTCCAGCCCTCGCTTGACCTCGAGACTGTGATGGCGCCGCCGGTCACTATCAGCGACAGGGCGCGGAAGGCCGCCGACGCGTACGCCAAGAAATTCGACCAAGTCGTGGTCGATGAGGACGAAGGCGACGGCGAGGAGGATGCTCTGGAGGAGGAGGCGGAGACCGCCGTGGACAAGGCAGGCACCTCGGGGGGCGCGACGGCCTGAACTCCTGTATCTGGACGTGCAGAGGCACGAATTTATCTTAGCATTTAATTGTAATAGCCCTGTAAAGACTTGTTTTAATCTTTGTTTGCTTGGTGAACATCCCTCGTGAGGCTTTTGTCTTCCCTTTCATGTCTTTTTCGCTCTGCGTCTTAGGACCCTCTCTTAGCGCTACACCACCGCCGCTTCGGTATGCGAGAGTCAGGGCTCCACAAGGCCGGGGGGTGCGTGAGGCCTCAAGAGGTAAGAGCCCCCAAGTCGCGATGCTTGGGGCTCCCCTTCAACGCGCAAGCAGCCCATGAGGCGCAGGAGAGAGAAAAGAGGCTCGAGGGATGAAAACCAGCGAGGGGAAAATTAACCAAGTGTTTGGACTTAGCTTCGCGAGGCGTTTTGCCTTGGAGAGGGTGTTGGTTCCCTGGCGAGGTGTTTTCGTCTTGGAGAGGGTGTCGGTTCCCTGACGAGGTGTTTTGGGCCTGCTTCCTGCATTTTGACAGATAGGCGTACCCACAAGCAATACATAGCTAGATAACTTATGCGCGCTCGTAGGTTCCTTCATGTGTGTCTTGCGAGGAGAACAGGCACCAAGGTCCTTGGTGAGTTGACGTGCACGGGAGCCGGCTCATGAGTTCAGAGCTCCTTGGGAGTTGACATGCATGAAAGCTGACCCGTGAGTTCAGAGCTCGGATCCCTTGGGTTTGAGGTGCTGCCGGGATGCTCCCGTGGCATGGCACCATGCTAGCCCCCGCTCGTGAGATACACAGGAGGGATCATACGAGCAAGGATGAAACAGCAATAACATAAAAGCTTACCAAAGCAACAACATATGCTGGCGCGAAGCGCAAAGGTTCAAAGTGACCTGAAACAGAGGTTCATTACACTGGCGTGGCCAGAAACACAAAAATCCGCCATGTCAGGCATGGGGTTCCACATGCTGTGGCTGAGACTCTCGAGGGGGCGTGCTCGGGGCGACGCATGTAGAGAGAGCTCAGAGGGGCCCCTATGCGGGGGTGGCTTGTAGAGCCTGCGGTCCACCATGGCTGGGCATGGGGATCCACCTCGCCAAGGCATGGTGCTTGAAGAAGTCACCTTGCCGAGGCGCGGTGGCTTGGGAGTCTTCTCGAACGGCCCGCGGCAGCGTGTAGTAGAGAGGGGAGCCCGAAATTTTTCCTCGTGGAGGATGACGGCGCGTGGCTCTCCCTTGATGCAAAAAGTTGCTCGTCGAGGACGATCAGGGGTAGAACTTGCGCAGGTGCTGGATGTTCCAGGGGTTGGCGACAGGGATGCCGTCCTCCGTCTCGAGCCGCGCGGAGCCAGGCCTGGCGATGTGCACGACTCTGTAGGGGCCTTCCCACATTGGCGAGAGCTTGTGGAGGCCTGCCCTGGAGAGGATTCTCCTCAGGACAAGGTCTCCTGCTTCGAGAGTGCGCGGGCGGATGTGGCGGCTGTGGTAGCGACGGAGATCTTGCTGGTACCTTGCCGCTCTCAGGGCCGCATTGCGGCGGAGCCCTTCAAGCAGCAGGAGGTCGTCGTTGCGGAGCTCGTCCAGCTCAGCCTCCTTGAAGGCCAAGACTCGGGGAGAGCCATGAGTGATCTCGCTGGGGAGGACGGCTTCAGCACCATAGACGAGGGAGAACGGCGTCTCACCAGTTGGCTTTGTTGGCGTGGTGCGGATGGACCAGAGCACCGAGGGGAGCTCGTCGATCCAGTGCTTGCCGCTGGCCTTGAGGCGGTTGAAGCTTCTCGTCTTGAGGCCCTTGAGCACCTCGGCGTTGGCTCGCTCAGCCTGCCCATTGCTTCGTGGGTGCGCCACCGAGGCGTAGCAGATTTGGGCGCCGAGGCTGCCGCAGTAGGACTTGAAGGCGCCGCTGATGAACTGTGAGCCGTTGTCGGTGATGATGCGATTGGGCACGCCGAAGCGGCAGACCAGGCTCCTTATGAATTTCACCGCCGATTTCGCTGGTATGGTGCGCACGGGTTCCACCTCAGGCCACTTGGTGAATTTGTCGATGGCGACGTAGAGGTAGCGGTAGCCCCCGAGCGCTCGCGGGAAGGGTCCCAGGAGATCCAGCCCCCAGACCGCGAACGGCCAGGAGAGCGGGATCGTCTGGAGTCCTTGCGCGGGCTGGTGGATCTGCTTGGCGTGGAATTGGCAGGCGTCGCAGGATTGAAACGATTGCAGCTGCATCTTGAAGCACTGAGGGCCAGTAGAAACCACTCCGGAAGACCTTGCCTGCAAGGGTGCGCGAGGACGAATGGTGGCCGCACTCTCCGCTGTGGATGTCGTTGATGAGCTGGCGGTCTTCCTCGGCAGGAACGCACCGCAAGGCAACCCCATTGGGGTGCTTACAGAACAGGTCTCTGTCGTGGAGGCAGTAAGACTTGGCTTGGCGAGCGATTCTTTCGGCTTCAGCGTCTTCTTCGGGGAGGACTCGATTTTGCAGGTAGTTCTTGATCTCGTCGATCCAACCAGTGTCTTGTCGTACCAAGGTCAGCAGCAAGCGATCGCCTGAGGGCAGCCCGCAGTTTGGTGCTCCACTGGTTGGGGCTGGCGGGAGCTCCTCGTCGATGCTGATATTGGCCACTGGCTGCTTGACTGAGGCCTTGGTGAGTCTCTCCTCGAATACTCCAGGCTTCTGGGCTTCTCTTCTTGCTGCTCGCCTGGCGAGGTCATCTGCCTCTTGGTTTTCTGCTCGCGGGATGTGCTTGAGCTCCATGCCCCTGAAGTGCTTCTCCAGCTTGCGTACCTCTTCAAGGTAGGCCACCATGTAGGTGTCCTTAGGCGTGTAGCTTTTGTTGGAGAAGTTGACGAGGAGCTGAGAGTCGCCCTTGATGAGGATGCGCTTGACGCCGAGGGCAATGGCGGCTTTGAGCCCGGCGAGGAGGCCTTCATATTCAGCAATGTTGTTGGAGACCTTGTCGTTGTCCTTGAAGCACAGCTGGACGGCGTAGTAGAGCTTGTCGCCTGTTGGTGAGGTGAGAACGGCACCAGCCCCTGCACTCCTGGCCGCG
The DNA here is from genome assembly GCA_012064385.1 of Puccinellia tenuiflora. Taxonomy (NCBI): domain Eukaryota; kingdom Viridiplantae; phylum Streptophyta; class Magnoliopsida; order Poales; family Poaceae; genus Puccinellia; species Puccinellia tenuiflora. Next base: position 1,956,073 of record QRDG01000395.1, read on the forward strand.
AAGGCGCCGTCGAAGTGCATGGTCCAGGAGCCTGGTTCCGTCCCACCTGAGGCTGTGGCTTCCTCCTCTTGAGGCTCTTCTTCGCGTGTGTCCGTCCACTCGGCCATGAAATCGGCCAGCGCCCTGCCCTTGATGACCCTGGTGGTGTCAAACTCCAGCTCGAAAGGTTGTAGCTCAATGCCCCAGCCTGCGACGCGATCTGTTGCGTTTGGGTTGCGCAGGACTTGCTCCAGGGGATATGAGGTGACCACCTTGATGGGGTGACCCTGGAAGTAGTGGCGTAGCTTTCTGGAGGCGCTGAGGAGCGAGAAGAGGAGCTTTTGCTGCATGGGGTAGCGCTCGCGAGCATCTCGCAGCACTGTGCTGACGAAGTAGACGGGATGCTCGACGAGGGTAGTCGTTGGCGTGGCAGCGGCTGGCTCCTCTCCAGGCTTGGTGGAGTCCTCGGCGAGGGTTTCTTGAGGCCCCGCTTGTAGAGGCTCGGCATGAGGCTGGAGGCTTGACGAGGGTGCCTCCTTGTCGGGTGGCTCTGGGCTTGGCGATGTAGAGGTCTGCTTGGCGAGGACTGGCTCTTCCCTTTCAGCCACCAAGACCGCGCTTGCCGTCTGAGGAGTGGCTGCAAGATACAGCTTCAGAGGCTCGCGAGGGCGTGGGGCAACCATGATGGGTGGGCTCGCCAGGTATTTCTTCAGGTCCTCAAAGGCCTTTTCTGCTTCAGGGGTCCACTTGAAAGGACCGGACCTCTTCATGATCTTGAAAAATGGCAGCGCCCTCTCGCCGAACTTGGAGATGAAACGGCCAAGGCTGGCCATACATCCCGCTAGGCGTTGCATGTCCTTGAGGCGACGAGGAGGCTGCATCTGCTCTATGGCTTTGATCTTGTCGGGGTTGGCCTCGATGCCGCGGTGGGATACCAGGAACCCGAGGAGCTTGCCTGAAGGGACCCCAAAGACGCACTTGGCGGGGTTCAGCTTGATGTTGACCTTGCGCAGGTTGGCAAAGGTCTCCTCGAGGTCCTGGATGAGCGTGCTTTCTTCACGAGTCTTGACGACGATGTCATCGACGTAGGCCTCTGCATTCTTCCCCATTTGAGCCCCCAAGGCGATCCTCATGAGGCGCTGGAAAGTGGCGCCGGCGTTCTTCAGGCCGAAGGGCATGCAGACGTAGCAAAACACACCACAAGGGGTGAGAAATGCTGTCTTCTCCTCGTCCTCCTTCGCCATCTTGATCTGGTGGTAACCAGAGAAGGCATCCAGAAAACAGAGGAGCGCGCAGCCGGCGGTGGAGTCCACGATCTGGTCGATCCTTGGGAGGGGATAGGGGTCCTTGGGGCAGGCCTTGTTGAGGTCGGTGAAGTCGATGCAGAGGCGGCTCCCTCCGGTGTGTTTGGGGACGACCACACCGTTGGCGAGCCAAGTGGGATGGACCACTTCCTTGATGATGCTGGCCTTCTTCAGCTTCTCTACTTCCTTGATGATGAAGTCTTGCTTCTCTGGCGCCTGGCGCCGCGCCTTTTGCTTCACGGGGCGTGCGTTTGGACACACGGCTAAGTGGTGCTCGATCACCTCCCTCGGTACTCCAGACATATCTGACGGTGTCCATGCGAACATGTCAGAGTTTGCCCTGAGGAAGGCGACGAGCGCGCTTTCCTATTTGGGAGGCAGGTTGGCGCCGATGGTGACGCTAGCCCCCGAGCCGTTTGCCTCAAGAGGCACCTTGCTTTGTCGCGGCCTTCTCCTGAGAGAAAAGCTGCTTCTTCTTGGCGGGGGGCCTCGGCAAGGGATCCTCGTCCTCATCAGCAGGTGACGCCACCGCGGCAGCCTTGTAGGCCGCTTGCGCAGCGTACAAAGCGTCCGAGACCACGCCGCGGATGACGATGGTGCCACCCGAGCCAGGGAGCTTGACGAGGTTGTAGGCGTGGTGGGTCACCGCCATGAACTTGGCGAGGGCGGGGTAGCCGAGGATGGCGTTGTAGGGCAGGCCGATGTGCGCGACGTCGAAATCGATCAGCTCGGTGCGGTAGTTGGCCTGGGTGCCGAAAGTGACGGCGAGCCTCACCTGCCCCAAAGGGGTGGTGAGACCCTCAGTCACCCCCGAGAAGGGCCTGGTGGGCATGAGCCGCTCGTAGGGCACCTGCAGCTTCTCGAATGTCTCGACAGAGATGACGTTGAGGCCTGCACCCCCATCAATGAGCGTCTTAGAGACGGCGATGTTGTTGATGGTGGGAGTGCAGACCAGCGGGATGGTGCCAACGGTTGAGGTGGACTTGGGGTGGTCGGTGGAGTCAAAGGTGATGGGGCACTGGGACCACTTGAGGGGCCTGGAGGCTTCAACCCCGGGAAGGGCTGCCGCGACCTCGCGAGCGAATTGCTTGAAGTGGCGGTTGGAGCTGGGGGCCTGAGCCCCGCCAAGGATGCAAGCGGCCCCGCGAGGCACCTGGTAGCCCTCAGGAGTCTCGGCAGGGAGGTTGTCGTTCATGGGCTGGGCAGCGTTGGCCTGGGGGTTCTGCTGGTAGTTGTCGTCGTAGTTGTTGTTCCAGCGTCGCCCCCCGCGGCCGCCGCGGCCGCCGCGGCCTCCGCGGCCTTGCGGCCGACCGTTTGCCTCGCGAGCCTCGCGAAGCCTCTTGAGGTCGTAGCAGTCCTCGGTGGCGTGGGAATGCCTGTTGTGGTAGATGCAGAAAGGGCGATCGTCCTTCTTCTCGGGTCCTGCGGCTGGAGTGGCAGCTTGGCGAGGCTGCTTGGCGTCAGGTTCAGCCGCAAGGACCGCAGTGGTCTTGCGCTTCTCGGTGGACTTCTTCTTCTTCTTGGACCCCTCGGCGGGGTCCCCTGGCTCGTTCTTGACGAACAAGCGGCCTTCCTCGGCCTTGGCGCACTTGTCCGCCAAGTCGAAAAGCTTGACGACGGTGGTGATGTTGTCGTGGATGCCAAGCTTCTCGAGCATCCGTACATCCGTGACCCCAGCCTGGAAGGCCGAAATGACCTGGGCGTCGGTGGCGTTGGGGATTTTGTTGCGCACTTGGCTGAAGCGCTGGATGTACTTGCGGAGGGTCTCGCCAGGCTTCTGATGCACGGCGCGGAGGTCGTTGTACGTGAGGCCGCGCTCGTACGTGCCCTTGAAGTTGGCGACGAAGCACCGGCAGAGGTCCTCCCAAGTGTTGATGGACTCGGCGGGGAGGTTGGTGAGCCATGAGGACGCGGAGTCCTTGAGGGCCATGGGGAACCAGTTCGCCATGACCTTGTCGTCGCCCCCGGCGGCCTGGATGGCCAGAGTGTAGAGCTGCAGGAACTCCAGGGGGTTGTTCTTGCCGTCGTAGCGCGGAGGAAGATCCGGCCGGAACTTGACCGGCCAGACGACGCGACGGAGGCTGCGAGTGAACGCGGCCGTCGTGCCGTAGGTGACCGTGCCGTTGGCGAGGGTGGCGCGGAGGTGGCGCCCTGCGGCGGCGACGTCATGGACGGCGCGGTTGTGGCGATCCTGGTTGCGCTCGATGCTCACGCGTGCGTCCTCCGGGGCCCGCTGCACGATTTGGCAGTCGTGCGGCGACGACGCGTGCGACGCGGCGCGGTTGCCGCGAGGAGGAGCCCCAGGAGCAGGCTGCGGTGGAGCCGGTGGAGCTGGAGCGGGAGCGGGCGCGGGGTGACGAGGAGGAATCGCGGGAGCATGAGGCGCGCCGTGCGCCACGTCCCCTGCGAGGGCGGAGAGGACCAGCGAGCGAGACGGTGCAGGAGCGGCGGCGCGAGCGGCGCCGATGAGCTCGGAGACGCGGTTGAGCCAGGCCTCCTGGGCCTCCGGCGTGGGGCGGTACTGCAGCAGCTCCTGCGCCATGAGAAGCGCAGTCGCCGGGCTGGGCGCAGGGCGGCCCAGCGAAGAAGCAGCACGGTCCTGCGACGGGTGCAGAGAGGAGGCCTCCTCTTCGCCGAGGTCATCCTCGGCATGGTCGATGTCGTCGTCCTCCGGGTGCTCGATGCGGGGCTCGGGGTCGACGTGGCGCTCCGGAGCAGCACTCCCACGCGGGCGGCCGCGCGGGCGGCCGGCAGGAGGAGCGGTGGCGGCACTAGCCGTCCGGCGAGCGAGTCGTTCGGCGCGAGAGCCGGCCATGGCGGTGTCGAGGTTGAAGATGCGCCTCAGCCCCCTACCTGGCGCGCCAAATGTCGGAGAACTGTCCCAGGAACTGGGTGTGTCTCACGAAGGATCGAGTAAGGGGCTGAACACGGAATCAAACAACCCTCAACGTGCTCCGGCGACGGTGCTCGTTGGACTCGCTGCGGGGAAGCACTGAGAGGAACGCGCGGTATTACCCAGGTTCAGGGCCCTCTAGGTGAGGTAAAACCCCTACGTCCTGCTTCGAGTTGTATTGCACTTGCTTGGAGAGGTTTTAGTACAGAGTGAGCTTGGCGAGCTCGAGGTGGCTACAATGGCTAGGGTTTTGTCTGAGCTCCAAGATGGTGAACTTGTGAACCCAGAATGCCTACCAAAGATCGAACCCTTTGCCCGAACGGGCTCCTCCTCCTTTTATAGGTGTCTCGGGCCTCTTCCGCCCAAACATTTGGGCGGGAAGGGCTACCACATGGCGACGAAGGAGGAGGCGCGGTGCACCAAAAAGGTGGAGTCTACCATAAAGGTGAAGGCCATGGACGCGGTCCACGGCAGGGGAGCGGCGTCACCAAAGCTGAAAAGGGGCACCGGCCAGCCAGGACGGTGGGCTGGCGCTGCGGAGGTGGAACGGGTCCCACGGTGACGTCGCCCTTGGAGCGTAGCTGCAGACGGTTCCCTTATCACCAAAGCGGCAATACTCGTTGTCCGCTTTGCTTGGCGCTGCTTTGTTGACTCCTTTATACATGGAAACGGCAACTGCGGCGTCGTCGTCACCGCGCGCAGGCGCGCGCGTCACTCTGCACATGGGCGCAGAGCCCATGTGCGCTCTGCCGCGGAGGCAGAGCTGGCTTCGAGAGGAAGGAAGCCTCGCGAGGCAAAAGGCCTCGCCGAGCCTTCTGGCTTGGTCCTTAGCAGAATTGCTGGCGGCGTCCGCGACGCCCTCTCGAGGAGAGGTCCCTCGCCAAGGGAGGAAGCCCTTGACGAGGAGAAAAGGTCCCTCGCGAGGAAAAACCCTCGCGAGGCTCGCCAGGCTTGGAGAGCCTGGTCCTTAGCGAAATCTTCTGAAGAATCTTGTGGGCCCTGGCAGGCCGGCCCGTGGTACCCTGGTTTCCACTGTGCCGACAACCAAGATCTTTCAATGCAAATTCTTTGCTCAAATCCGTGAAACGAGCATTTGTTATGGCTTGATAACATGTAAACGATCAGGTAGAAGGGTCTACTCGATACACAACTGAGCCCCATAGATATCTATTTATATTGGGATGTTGCGGTGCTAGCCTGTACAGGAGAGTTAGACTCTAGGTCCGTTACACACATATATATGATTACAGTTCTATTTCTATAACAGGGTGGGACTAGACCGGACCGGGTCAAAGGGGCTCATTTAGACCACGCACATCCTACTTTTTCGACGTGATAAGTAGGATTTAATTAAGTGTCATGGTGTCACATCGATAAAACAACTATTTAGGGGGCACATATCTTGTTTCGGTAATACTAAATATATAGACAAAGAGCTTTACAAGAAGTCTTATCGACTTAAATGTCCACACCCTAGTCCCCACCCCCACCCCCGAATTTTACTAGGGACGCACCCAGAATTTCACCCACCTAATCCCGTAACATTGTCTGTATATTGGGTCCCGACCGTAGGTGTAGTGTTAGACAAAAAGTACAAAACTGACCTAATATGTGAAAGTCAACACAAAATAACCTAGTTCTAAAAATAATTTACGGAATAACCTTTTAAGATTCATGATTCACGCCATCTAAAAAATAATGAAAACAACCAAAATGCATTAACGACAATTCAACTAGAGGTGCTCAGGTCGGGAAGAAGAAAAAGGACATGTTGAACATGTAAGTGAGGATGCGCAGAACATAATGACTTGGGTTCGACATGTTATTTTACCCAAATGGTATGTCGCCGTCTCCCATGGGCCATGCATCTGAGCTTGGCACCGACTGCCACGATGTTATACTTACGTGGTGTGGGTCTAGGGTAGGGATGACCACTACGTCGGAGCATGGCTCTATGGACGCCGAACCACGCTGGCTGGTGCCAGTGCACCGCATGTGATAGCGCTGCCACATCAGATTTTTCCCCCACTCTCACCCCATTCTCACCACACTCTCACCCCACGGTGCCAGTGCACGGGCTGTAGTGCCAGCTCTCACTTCTTTCTTCTCCACATCAGCATTTCTTTATGACCAGTCAATCGTCTCCGACCTCACCTTATAGCACGTGGACGAATCAGAGCTCGCCACGTCAACTAGCCAGCGCGTCGCCCCCCTCTCGCCGGACTCTCGCCTCCCTCTCGCCCGAACCCGCCAGCGCGTCGCCCCCCTCTCGCCTCCTCCTCGCCTCCCTCTCGCCGCCAACGCGGGCGACAGCGGGCGGTAGCGCCCGCTACCGCCGGGCGACGGATCCATCGCCCCCCGCTGCCGTCCCGCCTCCCTCTTGCCCCGCGCCGGGCGGTACCGCCCCCCACTAGCACTCTATGGCGGAGTTATGTTGTAGAGTATAATTCCTTTTTATAGAGGATCATGCTAAAAGGTTATTTCGTAAACTGATTTGAAAACCAGATTATTCTATGCTGACTTCCGCAGAATAGATTATTTTTGTTGTTTTATTCTAGCGTTATACTCGTCGTTGTACTGTGTTCTTTCGCGCCCGAGTGGCGCGAACGAATCCCCCGCCACTAGTCGGTGCGCGAGAGAGGGCAGGCGCACGTGATGGCCTGACCGAGGAGTATACCTTCGCCTCAGGTTGCTTCGCCGGCGCCGTGCCCATGGAGGAGACGCCGGATTCCTCTTACGATTGCCGCGCACGGAAGCAACCTTCCCCTTCCGCCCCACTCCCGCATCCGCATGCCCACGAGGTGTTTGACGTTATGCCACGGCGCTCACGGCCGGGAGGCCCAGCCCTCATTTTTATATCTCCCAAGTCCCAGGGGACTCCTGGTTTATAAGTAAAATAATTTGTAGCGCGCTCCTAACAGGCCGCATCCCCCAGCTTCGATCCAAGGTAAGGTCCTGCTCCAATCGTGCTACGTTGGTTATGGGATCGCAGAATTGCAAATTCCGTGTGTATGTGTGTGTCTTCGTACATGGCAGTGCGTTTGAATTTAACGGAATTGCGCGCGGTGTCAGATTTTTTTTTTCTTTCTTCATTTTCTTGCAGTGTCGTCTTAAATCGTAGCTGAGCCGATGGCATCAGTGGTCGCGCAGAAGTGGAATTGTGCGCTAAGTTCGTCACTTGAGCTTCTGTCATCCTGTGTGTGGGCCAGATTAATATTTAACAAACAGAAAGAATCATCTATAAACAGAAAATAATTCACAAGAATCTCTTCTTCTACTTCTTGTGCTAGTTTCTACTATATTTAGCAATAGGTTACAGTTTACTGTTGGCCAAACAGATTTCTGCAATGAAATTGGCTTCCTTTTGGTACTGCTCATTCAAACTCACATTGCAAATATTTGCTTCCTAGAGCAATAAGTCTATAAGGCCATAATGGTTCTTCTAGTTTAATGGCCAACATGAGAGTCAATCGAATACCCTCCTCCTTTTCTTTTCTTTGCACATGTTTCTATGTATGATGCCAGAAATTCACGACAATATATTGCTCTATATAGGATAGGTGGTCTTAAATGCGTCACTTTTGTTAACTTTGAAAATATCAAACTCTAAAATTAAATTCCGAATGGGAAAAAATCATAACACCAGACCATAACTACCATATTTTTATACCCGTGGACTTGCACAGTTGAAGTTCTGCTTTCCTTTCTATGGTTGCTTACATGGTTGGACCAAATAAAAGTGGGAATGCCAAAATGACCATCGCGGAGTTTAGAGCTGCTTCAGGCAATGAAAATAATGGCCTGCATTCTTCTTACGAAAAGTTTAGTACCACAGCGTCAGAACTAATTTACCAATTTTCCATTTGAAGCTTATTGGCACATCTTCCAAGTGGAGAACAAAAGTAGCTCCATATCAAAGATGAGCTTCAGATCTATTGACCAGTTACTTAGAAGGAACAGCAAGATCAAAATTTCTCAGAACATTGCCAATGGAAGTCATGATCAGAAGGAAGAGCAGTATGTGCAATCTCTGAGGGAATCACTTCTTGCAAGCAACCAGCTCCCAGACAAATTTGATGATTATCATGTCCTACTACGGTATGCAAACTTCATCAGTTATCCACAAACTATTTTGTATGCTTGTCTAAATAACTGGGAGATATTTTACACCTCAACTGGTAGGAGGTCAGATATATTCTGATTTTACATTGAAGATGAATTTGAACTGGTTGCTATCTTTACCGTGTAGCTTTCTGAGAATGCGAGGATTCAATGTATTAAAGGCAAAAGAGATGTTCTTGAGTATGCTGAAATGGCGTCAAGATTGTGCTGTTGATGCCATTGCAAAGGTATGCCATGGCTATTGTTTATAAATATTGCTGTGGGTAATTTATCCAAAGAGTCCCGGAATGTCCTTGTATCCTTCTACATTTGTAGCTGTAAAAATTGGATTGTGGTTTCACAGTATTATTGTTGTCTGGTTGAATATTAAGGAAGGGTGTTTCTACGTTACAGGATTTTAAATTTGAGGAGTATGATGCATTAAAAAGATGCTATCCTCATGGATTTCATGGAGTTGATAGATTTGGAAGGCCACTATATATTGAACGGATTGGCTCAGTGGATATCAATAAGCTCATGCAAGTGACTAGTATTGATCGATATATAAAATATCATATATCAGAACAAGAGAAGACTTTATCTTTGAGATATCCTGCTTGCTCTCTTGCCACAAAGAAGCACATATCCTCTACAACAGCCATATTAGATGTAAAAGGATTGGTGCGTTGCTGTCTGAGATATCTTCTTCTTAGTGCTATATATCAATTCCATTGTTTCATTGAAAAACGTAGTACCATTACTGTTCAACCATTTCTTCATTGTGTCAAACTGAGGTCAATCATTTGTCTTAGAAGCAGGTACTTAAATTGTTTTGGTTGTCATGTAACTTGGTTCATTCTTAAGGCCCTTCCTGCGTCAAGTTATGTCTACATTAGAAATTTATGGCTGTAACAACAATGTCATTCATGAAACTATCATATTTCTAAGTTGTTTAAGTGCTCGAACTAGCACATGATGGGGCTATTATACCGTGTACCAAAATATTCATCTCGACATTCCTGTTATTTCAGGGCCTGAACAACTTTTCAAAAGCTGCACGAGATATGTTCATAGAAATTCAGAAGATTGACAGCAATTACTATCCAGAGGTAACTTTTGGACCATAGAAATGTGTGAGTTTGTTCAACAATCAAAATTTCCATAATCACAATTTAAACAACATGATATTTCTATATGTTTAAGGTGAAACTAGGGATTAAGAAAAAAATCGACTAACAGGGACTAGCTCCTGTGTTTAATTAAGAGGAAAAATAACTAGAGAATTAACAGGAAACTAATAATGTGGGTGGTAGGCTGCGCGCACACCTGGGCGTGCGCAACTAACTAACTAGTCGACGCCCAGTTCACAAGTTGAAACTAAGAATGGAAAAGAGAACTAGCAGTTTGCCAGTATGTAAAAAATAATCCAGTTGGAAGAGGTAAATAATGGCCACTATGTATCTTTTCTAGCACTAGCTTATGCTACAGTGTGAACTGTTAAATGACAAGGCGTGTAGCATGTTGTGTACTTTGGAATACATTTATCAATTCCTTGTTGGCTGAAGTTATAAGGTTGACTGTTGAATATGATAGTTGTTATGCTGGTTTTATATACTATATTAGTTCCTTAATTTGGACTTGTAACCGTAACATTTTGGTCAGACTACGAAACAAAAGAGGAAAAACTAAACCTCTTTCCTTGTAGTACAACATAGCTCAGGGCTATGCATGTTGTGAACGGAAGTTTGTGTTTTTATTTACATTATGTTCTAGTTTTATTTATCACTCTGTTGAAAAATAGATACCCTGAGTTCAGCAATGATTGCATTGCTCAACTTTGGACCATGGTCTTGTCTTGTTCCAGCCAATAGATACACTTTTGGGTTGTACAGAAGATTCACTATGTGGTATCTAGTTACTCCCTTAATATGTGTTCTCCATTTAGGAACATTACAGAACTTTTTTTTGCTGGTAACATTACAGAACTTATCTGGTAACAGAGCTGGAATATTTGCCACTGTATGAAAACCAAGATTCACAACCCATACTACCATTAGTGTAAAGGTGCAATATTCTACAGAATATCTCAGACATAGATAACTTCATCCCTCATGTCTAATCCGCTAGTCTATATTTTTTCTTTCTTTCTTTCTCTATTTTATTTATTTTATAGCACAGGTATTTAATACTTTCCCTAAAAGTATATTAAAAATGTCTTTCTTTCTTCGCCATTAAGTTCTGCGGTCACCTATTAGCACATTAGGAGGTTTTTACTTGGGAATTTTGGAGCTTCATTTTCAGAATAGCTCTGATACCGAACCAGCCCAAAACAGAAACAGCGATATTCATTTGGCCCTGATTTAGCTCCGAAACAGTATAGCTAAAATATTCTATTCTTCCGAAACAAAACTACATCTGGAATTTTCTAGCTTCTATGAATATTTCAACAATATATTCATTTGGCCCTGATTTATGGTACAGACATTACATCAACTTTACATAATCAATGCTGGTTCTGGATTTAGAGCATTGTGGAAAGTACTGAAATCATTTATGGAGGCAAGAACTTTAAAAAAGATTCAGGTAGCGCATGCTTTCATTCTTTAACTGCTAATTGTTGTTGTTCGATAAAATAGATAAAATCTTTGAATAGTTCACTTACTCCCATGCTACTTGTAAGGTTTTGGGGACCAATTACCTTAGCACAGTACTAGAAGCTGTTGAGCCAAGGTAAAGTGCATCAATTCGTAAGCAATTTTCCATATTTAGCAGATTGACCGATTGCTCTTTCCTGCAGCAATTTACCCGGCTTTCTTGGTGGAACATGTGCTTGTTCTGCAACTGGAGGGTGCTTGCTCAAAGATAAAGGACCTTGGACTGATGCGGAAACCATTCGTACTTCTAAGGTGAGGTATGATGATGCTTCTTCTAGAGTTTGTCTGAAATTTTCTGGGAAGCTGAATCAGTAAGGAGTTCCTTTAAATCCATCAGTTTATTGTTGGGAGTCTATTTTGTACTTACCTAGAAGGTTCTTGGTAAAGTGGAAAATCTTTCAGTAAGACGAGTTCTGTTATATCATATGGCCTATTTTTTTATTATTGTCCTTTGGAACTTTAGCTTTGGCTGTGTGAAGCCTATCCTTTGGTTGCCGAGTAGGGAGGCTACTCTATTATTGTTTGGTCAGTAGCTATTTATGTGTTGGTGTTATGCTTTTCGATTTCAAGTGTTTTGAGACTAGATGCTTCATGGTTATTCAATTTTGAATCTCGTTTAGTATATGTACTTTCCTATTTTATCTTTATCTTTACTCCCATAAATATTGGAGTTTGTGGTGACAGTCTGCCATCCCACTTCTCCACCAAAGTAACTTCATCACTGTGGGCAGTCTCCGGAATTTGCACCATCTTGGATTTGCAAAATATGCCGTATGTTTGTTTTTATGGTCTTGTTATTTCTAAGTTGCCTTCTTTTTGAACTCCAAGTCAGTTTTTTGTGGCCGTGAATCTAATACGATTAGATTTATTCTTTAGTTCCATAGCAATGCATGGGTATTCAGAGTAGTAAAAAAGACAATACCATACCTGTGGGCTTCCTTTCCTGGATTGCCCCCTCCTCATCTGTCCAGTGAGGTTCCCTTTCTTCTTAGGCTGGTTTTCCTTTGCTTGACAGAAAAATATCTATTACGTAACACTAGCACCTTCCCCATTAACAGAGAACGTCTATTGGAGAAAGAAAAAGTCGCCACATCTTATTGTCTTTGTTCATTTCATCTTTTTGCCCTTTCTCCTCCATTTCATCAGTAAATGTCATACCAGAATATAAGAAACATACTCCTATCTTCCCTCCTCTTCTCCCTCATTTCCCTTGCAAAGACCGCATTATCGATTCTTTGACACTTTATTTTCAGGAGCCTTCAGCAAGACATGTAGATCCCACTTGTGGTAGGAAACGTACTCTTGGCATGTTGTTGTTAGAGGAGAACCAGGTCTTTATACTGTCATTTTTATTTACTGAAATTTTGTTTTCGTCCTTGTAGACTTCCATTTAATAATATGAAACAGCATGTGATAGCAGGCAACACAGCAAGTAAAAAAAAACATCTCAAAGTGTTCTGCTATGGTTTGATCGTGAACCAGTCGTACAGTTGCACTGAGAGTTCAGATTAGCAAATATTACCTGTATGTCTTTTGAATTAGTAGTTTTGCCTCATAGCCCAACTACTCCTTATGAAACAAGAATTCTGCAGTTACTATTTGTGATAATTTTATGGAACAGGTTGCTAATGAGATGAGGGACGATACTCAGCAGAAACAAGCCAATGAACAGATCTCAGGGAAGATACAAGAACTTGAAGATTGTGCTGCTCAGACCAAGGAGGTGAGAAAAGACATGTATTCAAGAAACTGCAGCCTAAGCAAACATCAGATCAGCTGACTGATAATTTCTTCGTATGTTCAGACCCTAGAAACACTAATATGTAAGCAAAACGAACTTGCGATCCACATTGAACAGTTGAGGAAACTCATACGGTGAGAATCTTTTTTCCTTTCTCTAATTGCAGGCTGCAAACAGTTGTCAAAATTAAGGTCATAATATCTGTGATTGTGCTTGTTAATATACAGGGATGATGCTGTTGCAGAGAAGAAAGCAAGTACCCAAACCTTGAAGTGAAAAGGAAGCACCTTAGATAGTTCCGAGTAATAATTCTATAACCCCTATCAACCTGTATGATCCTACCATGCATGTTCACATGTTGACTTCGAAATGCAGTTTTATTTCTTGCGTACACGCCGTGTACTGCCCTGCCACATCCTTTCAAGAAAAGTGACATATCATGTTACTCATGTAATTTATTTTTCTCTTATTATCATGAATTAAGTTGCCATTTATTGTATTACTTTTTTGGTGTCAATTATTTTTACTCTCTCTGTTACTTATTGCAAACATCCACTATACCTGCGGTTTCACTGAACATGGTTGGTGGTTGCATTTCAGATGCACCGTAATTTCAGGATGCCCTTCTAGCTTCTTGTATGACTGAGACTAACTCAAGACTTGAGGCAGAATTTCCGTGAGTCTTGTTTCGATTCCTGTGAGGTTGCAAGGCCTTGATTACCACCTGGTTGTCTGAAATACAGGTTCATTGATGTACCTGCAGAAACAGCAACGCATTACATATGCATCCCTAGAAACTTGAAAGACAGCGACAACCTCTGCACGAGTAGACGAATTAACTTGCAGAGAAGATGGCTTGTATGTTGAGCACGAGGAGCAACTGTGGAGGGAAGATTCCCTGTTTCACCTAAAAACCCAGAAAAGGTATCACAATAACAGCAATTGGTAGTAGCAGTGTAGCAGAATGTAATTAGGTTGGGAGATTGGAGCAGCATTAGAGCATCTCTAGCAGATTGATTAAAACGGTAAGCCTTAAAAGCCATCTCAGGTACCCCTTCAACCGGCTTTACAGTATGGCGCGGGCTCGACTGAAATAGATCCCCTAAACTCAGTAACGATTTTTTTTTACAGTACGAGTTTAGGTAATCTGTTCTGAGCCCGCACGATACCGCAGAACAGGTACGATTTGAGTTCACAACGAATAGGTAGAAAGACAATAGTGTCAAGTTTGCACCACCATCACTTGACAACAATTCTAAAACAAACACTAGCCGAAGCACCACCATCACCACCACCAACCGAAGCATGACCACTCGATTGCCTTCTTCGTTGCAAGTTTGCGGCATCGGCTTTCTTCTTCTCCTTCTCCTTTCTTTCTTTCATCAGGATTTCCCTTACTTCTTCTACCTTGGCTCATCACTATTTTCTATCTAAAGTAATGAATGCTCCATTCTTCGGTGGTGCTTCTTGATATCTCAACCTCCTTTGGATGTCGGCATGTTCTACATTTCAAGTGCAATGCGATCCTACATTAAAATGTGAAGAGACATTCCTAATAAACAACAGAAAAATTTGACAGAAATTGACATACATATTTACAAACTAACATAGTCATCAAATAGTACAACCACTTGGAGGTGTATTTCTCACTTTCTCCAAGCAGCCACTCAAACAGCTACATCATTGCTTGATCGCATCATACCAGCCTTGGAGTGATCCCAATGAGCGATGATGGTACCGGCATGAGACGATGAAACTTGTCCTCGATTTGTTGCCAATACTTCTTTTGTCTCTTTCGTCTTCCTGCCAAAAGTGTATATAATGAATCTAAAATCGACGTCAATCTAGTAAATATGAGGATTTCACAACCTCTTTCGGCTGCCCTTAAAAAATGGGGAATGCTGAGTGTCCCCCGGGGGAAAATTCCCCCCCAGGTCCAGCGCTCGACACATGTCAACCGCTAGGGGCCACCCACGGTACCAGCACGCGAGTCGCACGCAAACCCGAAAAATTCCAATATCAAACCACACGGGTCTCACGACGCTCCACCTAGAACTCCGTCGCACTACTGCCCGTTGCCCAAGCCACACCCGACACCGGAGAACCCCGTTGTGGCATCGCCGATGCCGCATCCCTTGTTGGTCTGCATATCCCCCATCACCTCTCTTTCTCCCCCATCCTCATGCACGTCGACGTCGCTCCTCCGTGAGCCATGGTTGTCGTGAGAACACCGACGCGCCGTCATCGGCGCAGCAACACCGATGGCGCATGGTAGCATCTCTGTCCGCCCATGGTAGCATCCGTTTACCCACTGGAGCATTGTCATTCGCCCATGAAAGCATCATCGTTGTCTCCATGGTAGCATCGCCATCCGCCTATGGTAGCATCGTCCTCCACCCATGGTAGCATCATTCTCTGCCCATGGTAACATCACCGTCGTCTCCTTGCAGCGCTCTGTGGTAGCATCTCCGTCAGCCAATGGTAGCATCAACGTATGCCCATGGGAGCGTCGTCCGTCCTCGGTAGCATCAACGTCGTCTCTTTACAACAACACTTTCCGCCGTTGGTAGCAGTGTGGGCTACCGTCAGTAGCATCTCCCGATACCGCTGGTAACAGCGCTGACATTCCTTTGCATCGTCGCCGACCATGGCTCGTAGCAACACCGCCAGCTGGTTATAGCACCTCTGGTCGTACCCGCTCATGGTAGCACCATCTGCTCCTCACAATCGGTAGGTTAGAGATAGGAGGATAGGGGCGACACCGGGTGGGGATGCTGGCCACTAGGCCAGGTTTGACCGCAGCTGGAGTAGTATAGTGCAGCATCAGCGCCGCGTCCTGCCGCATATGCGCTGGGCCCCGCGCTGTTGCGTCGATTTTGGGAGGAGCATGGTGTTGGGTGAACGCCGGTGGAGGAGGGGATGAGTGTAGCGCCCCGACCCCGGAATTATACAGAAAGGCTATGTATTTGGCACAGCCATCCATGTATAAATCAAAGATCGAGACTTGTGGAACAAACCGGCACATCGCATGACTCTACGACACAAAACATATAGCAACTCATATAATGAGAAGAATACAAATACTACACAGCAAAAGGATCACAGATCCAACAATTCAACAAGCGGAAGCGGGTAGTGTTGTCTAACAACAAGAAGCAAATATATGGCCTAAGAGGCCTACAATAAACATCACCCAAGCCAGCTTGTTCCACGGTCCCAAGCTGCCACCTGGAACCCCAGACTAGTAGTCGACGTCAACGAAGAACCCACCTAGCTGCTCGGTGTCGTCCTCCTCTGAAATACAAAATCATAGAGGCAGCAAAGAGAGACTGAGTACGATGTACTCGCAAGTTTAGTAGGGCGATATAGGCCCAATGACTGACGGAGGCTCTAAAGCTGTTTATGTAGTTCTTTTGCATAAAACTAGTTTTAGATAAACTGAAACATAAATGACACATGGCATTCGTCTACTCAGAATACTTTTCAAAAGGGGTAAGAGAGTAACATTTGTCATCATTGGTTCTCATCGAACCCTTTTGTAACCAACCACTCTCATCTCCACCAAGGCACCCCCTCGAACCACCCTCGAGGAAATGAACCTTTGTCACACGTTGATTATGCAACCTTTAGCTGCCATATCAATTAGGTTAAGATTCTCTATGATCTTATCGTCTATTCCCAAGTTGTCCATAACCGCGGACACGGCTTTTCGAAAAGATTAACCCTGCAGGGGTGTACTATTTTACCCATTGGTACCGTCCGGCTCACCTAGTTGGCCCTCTTCCGGGGAAGGCCGGCGAGCGGGCGCGGTTAGACCTTTACAATGCATGAGGCTTACTCAAGGACCATCAGTGGCGGAAGGACAGGTTCAGCGCTCCCAGCGCCCTGCCCCACCGTCACATCCTAGACACCACCATCCTCATCAATTCTTTTTCCGCTCACACACACGGCAAATGGAAAACTCGAAGTAGAGGACCCTTGACAAGCCCCTCACAAATTATTTGGTCAGTAAGGCGCCCATACACCCACCAATGGCAGCACGCTAGTCTTGGTTCAAGAGGTAAAGAACTCGCACCTAGGGGCTAGAGTGAGGCAAAACACCATCCCCGATGGCAACTCACCCAAGCCGTCTTAGCATTTTAATTAGCATCACAATTATCCACCATGCCCGAATCATTCCATCAACATCAACAATTATGGAATTTATAACGGACATAAAGCACCTATTTAAGCATGGCTAAGCATGGCTAAGCATAGCTAAGCATATGAATACAACAATTCTATCTTTATCTCGGCCAACACTTCAACCCTAGGTTTCATAGGTAGGGATACATGTGATTGGCTCGGGGAAGAACATGCATTCATAGGATATTCTACTATTTGACAAAAGAGACATTTGAACCGCATGCACTATTATGGTGGATAAAATAATTTGATAAAAACATAGGATGCTAGAATGCCAAGAAGGTTAGGTTATCTCTTGCCTTGCTGCCCGGGCGTGAAGTACTGCTCGTCGGGGTAAGTAGAGAGACCCTCGACTCCGGAATCTATAGATACCCAAAAGAAATACAAAGCACACATAAATCACAAGAACACAAGGTGCAATGCTCAATCACATGATGACATGTCAAATTGATGCAAGGATATTATTATATAACTTAAAGGCACAATTAAATGGGGAGCCAAATAATTAGTGAAATTATTTGGGATCAACCCCATATTTATCTTAGTGACCACAATCTTATAAATTATCAAATTATTAGAGAGGTGGCTCAAATATGCATGCACATGACAAGAATGGATAGGGTTTGTCATTCCGATCATTTCGGTGCCTTAATGGTAATTTTCGGAGTACCGATGATGGAATAGCAATTTAAAAGGTTATTTGGATTTAAGCCTTTTTATCAAATTAGGAAGAACATCAAATAAGTATTTGTGATCATGATGTGACATTAGCATAGTTGGATAGAATTTGAATTGCTGATCAAATTGATATATCACTCTCAAGATTTGGCTTAACACTTAACAAGTTATGAAACATTCAAACTTAACACAGATTTCCGGAACTTCCGGTAAGTGGGCCGGTAGTACCGGTGTAGCGGTACTTCCGGTCCTACTTCCGCTTATGGTTAGAAGCATCCAGTACCGAAAAAGGGAGAATAGCCGGTACTTCCGGTGAAGGGTCCGGTAGTTCCGGTTTACCGGTACTGCCGGTGCTACTTCCGCTTAACAACAGAAAGGTCCAGTACCGAAGAAGAAAACTTCCGGCTCTACTTCCGGTTCTACTTCCGCTTAACAACGGAAAGATCCAGTACCGAAATTGACAACCGGTACTACCGCTGCTACTTCCGGTCGACGGAAGTGAGCACGGCCGCGACGGGGGCGCACGGTGACCACGCGCACGTCGTGCACGCACGCGGCCACGGGGTGGTTCCTAGGGTGCGGAACTAGGCGCATTACACGCGCGGGATGACGGCGAACTAAGGGGTAGCGGCGCCGACACCTATTGGTCGCCGGAGCGATGGCACGACGGCGGCCTGCGGCGGTGCGAGCCGAGCTACGGCGACTCGATGCTAGAGGGGGAGAGGAGGAGAGCGAGGAAGCTCAGGAGGATCGTGTGCTCACCAGGAGCACGAATCCGGAGACGGGGAGGCGCGGGGAGGTCGGTCGGCGATGATGGCGTGCTCGCACGGCGCCGGACGGAGGCGGGGAAGAACGGAGCAATGGCGGCGATTCCGAACGGCTCCGGTCGATTCCTTCGGCGGAGAGGTAGAGTAGATCCCGGCGGATCTTTTCCGCCGCTTCGATTCGGACGGGGAGGCTCCAGGCGGCGGTGACTTGGCGGCGGCTCCGGCGGGATGGCGTCGGTCAGGGAGGAGCTAGGGTTAGGGCTAGGGCTCCTGCGCGTGGGGAGAAGGATGAGGAGAGAGAGAGGGGAGCAGGTGAGGGTCACGGGGCTCCACTTAACCCTAGGGGGCACTGCAACGTGCGGGGAGCAGGTGCGGTCATGGCGACAGTGCGCGCCACTATCGCCACACAGGACGACGGCGACCCGGTACTTCCGGCCAGAGGACCGGTAGTTCCGGTGGTCAGTAACAAAACAGAAATGTCCCTTTCTGTTTGGATAGCAAAACAATTCCAGAAAAATATGCAAAAATTCTGGGAGTGTCTCCACAAGATAAACAACTCACTACACAACTTCTTGGACTTTTGAGCAAGGTGGCATGGCTCACAAGTAAACAAAAGCTAGAAACCACATTTAAAGGCATAGGGAAAAAGGGGACACATTGGAGACCAACCATTTGGTTCTTATTCACTTGAGGTGAACTTAGGAAGTGTGTTGGACCATAAGGTCACCTGTCATAACATGGTTAGCACCATAGTTTGCATTTCAAAGTTTAGAGTTTGGGGAAGGTTGGGCTTCCCTTTTAACAATGTTTCCAAGGGTGGTTTGTTAACAGAAGCAATTTAAGGGATGCCATGATGCAAACATGAATGCAAAAAGTGGAAAAATTCTTCGTATTTTTCATTACCAAGTTAGTGCTGTTACAAATCTACCCCCCTTACAGGAATCTCATCCCGAGATTCTAGGCTTGAGTGAAGAAGGCGGGGTATTCCTGACGAAGACTAGTTTCTCGCTCCCATGTGGCTTCTTCCTCGGAATGGTTAGACCATTGAACTTTGAGAAACTTGATGGACTTGTTGCGGGTTTTCCTCTCCGCTTCATCCAAGATGCGGATAGGATGCTCGCGATAGGTCAAGTCCTCTTGAATGTCCAATGCCTCATGATCAACCCCACGGATGGGATCCTTGAAGCAACGACGGAGTTGGGAAACATGGAACACATCATAGACATCCGGGAAAGTTGAGGGCAACTCAAGTTGATATGAGAGATCTCCTCGCTTGGCTAGTATGGTGAAAGGGCCAACAAAGCGAGTGGCTAATTTGCCCTTGATTCCGAAACGACGAACGCCTCGGAGAGGAGAGACTCGAAGATAGGCCTTGTCACCAATCTCATAGTGGACCTCTTGATGATGCTTGTCATAATAGCTTTTCTGACGAGATTGAGCAGCCTTGAGATTTTCTCGAATGACACAGACCTTCTCTTCGGCTTCATTTATCACAACAGGACCGAAGAGTGACCTCTCCCCGGTTTCAGACCAATTGAGAGGAGTCCGGCATTTTCTACCATAAAGGACCTCAAAGGGAGCCATTTGCAAACTGGCTTGGTAGCTGTTGTTGTAAGAGAACTCGGCGAGAGGGAGGTACCTTTCCCAACTTTTGCCGAAGGAGATGACACAAGCCCGTAGCATATCCTCAAGAACTTTATTCACCCTTTCAGTTTGACCATCGGTTTGAGGGTGATAGGCGGTGCTGAAATTGAGACGGGTTCCAAGAGCCGTTTGGAAACTTTGCCAAAACTTGGACACAAATAAGCTTCCACGGTCAGAGATGATCCGCAAAGGAACCCCGTGCAAAGGGACAATCCGGGACATATACAAGTCGGCAAGTTGGCTTGCTCGAATATCATCACGGACCGGAAGGAAATGGGCAACTTTTGACAACCGGTCGATGATGACCCAAATAGCATTGTTGCCCTTTTGTGACTTTGGAAAGCCGGTAATAAAATCCATACCAACTTCATCCCATTTCCACTCGGGAATGGCTATGGGGCGGAGGGTACCGGCTGGTCTTTGATGTTCAGCCTTCACTCGGCGACAGACGTCGCATTCTGCAACATACTCGGCGATCTCGCGCTTCATGCAAGACCACCAGAACTGAGGTCGCAGATCTTGGTACATTTTTGTGCTACCGGGGTGAATAGAGATGGGTGACTCATGAGCTTCAGAGAGTATCAACTCCCTCATATTTCCACTCTTGGGCACCACTAGACGGTCACCGAAATAGACAACACCGTTGTCATCAACCGAGAAACAGGCTGCCTTCCCATTAGCTATCTTCTCTTTGATCTCGAGGATTTCAGGATCATTTTGCTGGGCGGCCTTGATATCATCCGCAAGAGTAGGCTTGATCTCGAGATTAGCTAGGAAACCGGAAGGAACAATCTCCAGATTCAACCTAGCAAATTCCTCGTGGAGAGCCGGTTGCGCCTTTTCAACCATCACGGTATTGCAATAGGCTTTGCGGCTCAGAGCATCCGCCACGACATTTGCCTTGCCGGGCTGATAGTTGAGGGTCACATCATAGTCCTTTATCAATTCTAGCCATCTCCTCTGCCTCAAGTTCAGATCCGGCTGGGTGAAGAGATATTTCAGACTTTGGTGGTCGGAGTAGATCTCGCAACGGTTGCCCAAGAGGTAGGGCCTCCATTGCTTCAGAGCATGTACCACGGCGGCAAGCTCCAAATCATGAGTTGGATAATTTTGCTCGTGTGGCTTGAGTTGACGGGAAGCATAGGTGACCACAGGGCCCTCTTGCATCAAAACACAGCCCAAGCCTTGGAGTGAGGCATCACAATAGACGACAAAGTCCTTGTCTGTGTCGGGAAGGACAAGCACCGGAGTGGTAGTGAGCTTGACCTTGAGGGTTTGGAAACTCTCTTCAGCCTTGTCTGACCACACAAATTGTTTGCCTTTCTTGAGTAGTTCAGTCATCGCCTTGGCTATCTTGGAGAAGCCCTCAATGAATCGACGGTAATAACCCGCCAATCCAAGGAAGCTTCGGATATCTTTGACGGATTTGGGAGTTGGCCAATCCAGGATTGCCTGAATCTTGTCTGGTATCACCGCTACTCCGGCAGCTGACACCACATGACCGAGAAAGATGAGCTCCTTCAGCCAAAACTCACATTTAGAGAACTTGGCATATAGACGGTGGTCTCGAAGCTTGGTCAAAACAAGTCGGAGATGCTCAGCATGTTCGTCTTCGGTCTTGGAGTACACAAGGATGTCATCGATGTAAATGATGACGAACTTGTCGAGGTACTCGTGGAAGATGGAGTTCATTAGCCTCATGAATGTAGCCGGAGCATTAGTGAGGCCGAAAGACATGACGGTGTACTCATATAACCCATAGCGGGTAGTGAAGGCCGTCTTCGGGATATCCTCCTTTCGGATTTTTATTTGATGGTAGCCTGACCTCAAATCCATCTTGGAGAATACCGTTGCTCCAGCTAGTTGATCGAACAAGTCGGTTATTCTAGGAATTGGATACTTGTTCTTGATGGTCACCGCATTAAGAGGGCGGTAGTCAACGACCAGACGAGGAACATTTGTATCCCTCTTCTTGACAAAGATAACCGGGCAGCCCCAAGGTGAGCTACTCGGCCGGATGAATTGTTTCTCCAGCAGCTCATCAAGTTGCTTCTTCAATTCAACTAGCTCTTCCGTTGGCATACGGTAGGGCGTTTTGGAAACTGGGGCGGTTCCCGGAACCAACTCAATCACAAACTCCACGCTGCGATCCGGTGGCATGCCGGGCAATTCCTCCGGGAAAACATCGGGGAAATCACACACCACCGCGACTTCAGACATATCAGGCGGGGTGATTCCTTCCAGGAAATATAGACTGATCTCCGGCGAAAGAGGAGTGGCTGCAGAAGGAGTTGCAGAAGTTGGGGACCAGTAACGCACTTCACCATACCTTGGGTGGAACACTGTGACAGTCTTGGCAGCACAATCTAGGTTGGCCTGATATTTTACTAGCCAATCCATGCCCAGAATAACATCGATACCCTCTGACCTCAGGGCTATCAATGAGAACGGAAAAGGGACGGACCCTACG
Organism: Puccinellia tenuiflora; assembly: GCA_012064385.1. Classification (NCBI taxonomy): domain Eukaryota; kingdom Viridiplantae; phylum Streptophyta; class Magnoliopsida; order Poales; family Poaceae; genus Puccinellia; species Puccinellia tenuiflora. The sequence goes on from QRDG01000395.1 coordinate 1,978,489, forward strand.
GCTATTTGAACATCGGGAGATATCCAATTGGTACGCCAACTAGAGCCTGGGGTCTTGACCACTAACGGGGAATCCATCAATGCAAACGGTATTTGATGGTTGTGTGCATATGATAAGGATATGAACGAATGCGAAGCTTCAGAATCAAATAGTACTGAAGCTGGATATGTATTGATTCAGAGCGTACCCATAAGGACTCTGGGGTCCTCCTCAACGCCTTCAGCCGAGACGTGGTTCAGGCGGCCACGGCTGATGGTGGTAGCCTTGGCGGCTGGGGTAGAGGGTGCCGGTGCAGGTGCTGAGGGAGCCGGTGCCTTCTGGGGACACTCCCTGAAGTAGTGCCCCGGCTGGCCACAAGCGAAGCAAGTGAGCCCCGGTGGTGCAGGTAGTCGAGGACGAAAACCGCCTCCAGCCGCACCCAAGGTCGAGGTAGCTGGGCGAGGCGGAGGTGGCAAGTACCCGGTGGGCTTCGCCGCGAAGGGCGCCTTTGGCACAGCACTGAAAGGCACGAAGACCTTGCGCTTCTTGCCCTCAGATGAGGAGGAGCTCTGGTGGTCGGTGGAAACTGGCCTCTTAGAAGCCTCTAGCTCCTTCCTGCCTTGCTCCATGGTGAGAGCCTGGTTGTAGAGCTCTTGGTAGGAGGTGAACTTGAAGGGTAGGAGCTCGTATCGGAGACGAGGGGCGAGCCCCTTGCGGAAGAGGTATTGCTTGTCCTCATCATTCGTCACATCCCGAGGGGCGTAATGGGAGAGGTGGTTGAACTCCCGTCCATAGGACTGGACGTCCATGCGTCCCTAGGTTAAGTCCAGGAACTCCCGCCTCTTGAGCTCGAGGATGGGCTTGGGGATGTACGCCGCACGGAAGGCGGTGCGGAACTCCTCCCAAGTGACAACATGGCCCGCGGCAACCATCGCCACATGGCTCTCCCACCAGGAGCCGGCGGCTCCTTCCAGTAGGTAGGTGGCGAAGTTGACATGTTCCGCCGCAGGAACGTGGAGAGCGGCAAACTTGCGCTCGATCGCCCGAAGCCAATCATCCGCATCAAGCGGCTCCTTAGCTTCAGAGAATGTAGGAGGTTGGGACCGCAAGAACTGGTTGAGAGTGGTGCAGTCCGTGTTCCTCCTGGCCCCTTGCTGGACCAGCTGCTCGAGCAGAAGCTCATTGCGCAGACGGTTTTGTTCAATTGCCATCATAACCTCCGCCATTGAAGGTGGCGGCGGTGGATCAGGGTTGCTATGTTCCCCACGACGGGTAGGAGCCATTCTGAAGAATTGGAACAATGACAAGTTAGTAACCAATTCTGACAGATAAGAAAGATCATTAGAGTCCTTGCAGCTATAGGGATTTAAGATGCAATAACACAAGGATAGATTTAGGCAACCACGGTGACCTCAAGTCATTGCGGCGATAACAAACAGATTTAAGGTCTCGAGACATAACTGGACGGGAAGAACCCAAACCCCGAGAACCTAAACATCGACACCAAGCATAAACCAAAATAGAGGTAAGAATCAGAGTAGAGCGAGTTGGATGAGGAGTAAAAAGAATCCTAAGAAGGTTTTCACAACTCATTTTTAGGTTATAAATAATTTTCACTAGACTCGACATCGACCAAAAGAAAGGGTTTCCTACAGGCAGTCCTGCTCTGATACCAACTTGTAGCGCCCCGACCCCGGAATTATACAGAAAGGCTATGTATTTGGCACAGCCATCCATGTATAAATCAAAGATCAAGACTTGTGGAACAAACCGGCACATCGCATGACTCTACGACACAAAACATATAGCAACTCATATAATGAGAAGAATACAAATACTACACAGCAAAAGGATCACAGATCCAACAATTCAACAAGCGGAAGCGGGTAGTGTTGTCTAACAACAAGAAGCAAATATATGGCCTAAGAGGCCTACAATAAATATCACCCAAGCCAGCTTGTTCCACGGTCCCAAGCTGCCACCTGGGAACCCCAGACTAGTAGTCGACGTCAACGAAGAACCCACCTAGCTGCTCGGTGTCGTCCTCCTCTGAAATACAAAATCATAGAGGCAGCAAAGAGAGACTGAGTACGATGTACTCGCAAGTTTAGTAGGGCGATATAGGCCCAATGACTGACGGAGGCTCTAAAGCTGTTTATGTAGTTCTTTTGCATAAAGCTAGTTTTAGATAAACTGAAACATAAATGACACATGTCATTCGTCTACTCAGAATACTTTTCAAAAGGGGTAAGAGAGTAACATTTGTCATCATTGGTTCTCATCGAACCCTTTTGTAACCAACCACTCTCATCTCCACCAAGGCACCCCCTCGAACCACCCTCGAGGAAATGAACCTTTGTCACACGTTGATTATGCAACCTTTAGCTGCCATATCAATTAGGTTAAGATTCTCTATGATCTTATCGTCTATTCCCAAGTTGTCCATAACCGCGGACACGGCTTTTCGAAAAGATTAACCCTGCAGGGGTGTACTATTTTACCCATTGGTACCGTCCGGCTCACCTAGTTGGCCCTCTTCCGGGGAAGGCCGGCGAGCGGGCGCGGTTAGACCTTTACAATGCATGAGGCTTACTCAAGGACCATCAGTGGCGGAAGGACAGGTTCAGCGCTCCCAGCGCCCTGCCCCACCGTCACATCCTAGACACCACCATCCTCATCAATTCTTTTTCCGCTCACACACACGGCAAATGGAAAACTCGAAGTAGAGGACCCTTGACAAGCCCCTCACAAATTATTTGGTCAGTAAGGCGCCCATACACCCACCAATGGCAGCACGCTAGTCTTGGTTCAAGAGGTAAAGAACTCGCACCTAGGGGCTAGAGTGAGGCAAAACACCATCCCCGATGGCAACTCACCCAAGCCGTCTTAGCATTTTAATTAGCATCACAATTATCCACCATGCCCGAATCATTCCATCAACATCAACAATTATGGAATTTATAACGGACATAAAGCACCTATTTAAGCATGGCTAAGCATGGCTAAGCATAGCTAAGCATATGAATACAACAATTCTATCTTTATCTCGGCCAACACTTCAACCCTAGGTTTCATAGGTAGGGATACATGTGATTGGCTCGGGGAAGAACATGCATTCATAGGATATTCTACTATTTGACAAAAGAGACATTTGAACCGCATGCACTATTATGGTGGATAAAATAATTTGATAAAAACATAGGATGCTAGAATGCCAAGAAGGTTAGGTTATCTCTTGCCTTGCTGCCCGGGCGTGAAGTACTGCTCGTCGAGGTAAGTAGAGAGACCCTCGACTCCGGAATCTATAGATACCCAAAAGAAATACAAAGCACACATAAATCACAAGAACACAAGGTGCAATGCTCAATCACATGATGACATGTCAAATTGATGCAAGGATATTATTATATAACTTAAAGGCACAATTAAATGGGGAGCCAAATAATTAGTGAAATTATTTGGGATCAACCCCATATTTATCTTAGTGACCACAATCTTATAAATTATCAAATTATTAGAGAGGTGGCTCAAATATGCATGCACATGACAAGAATGGATAGGGTTTGTCATTCCGATCATTTCGGTGCCTTAATGGTAATTTTCGGAGTACCGATGATGGAATAGCAATTTAAAAGGTTATTTGGATTTAAGCCTTTTTATCAAATTAGGAAGAACATCAAATAAGTATTTGTGATCATGATGTGACATTAGCATAGTTGGATAGAATTTGAATTGCTGATCAAATTGATATATCACTCTCAAGATTTGGCTTAACACTTAACAAGTTATGAAACATTCAAACTTAACACAGATTTCCAGAACTTCCGGTAAGTGGGCCGGTAGTACCGGTGTAGCGGTACTTCCGGTCCTACTTCCGCTTATGGTTAGAAGCATCCAGTACCGAAAAAGGGAGAATAGCCGGTACTTCCGGTGAAGGGTCCGGTAGTTCCGGTTTACCGGTACTGCCGGTGCTACTTCCGCTTAACAACAGAAAGGTCCAGTACCGAAGAAGAAAACTTCCGGCTCTACTTCCGGTTCTACTTCCGCTTAACAACGGAAAGATCCAGTAGCGAAATTGACAACCGGTACTACCGCTGCTACTTCCGGTCGACGGAAGTGAGCACGGCCGCGACGGGGGCGCACGGTGACCACGCGCACGTCGTGCACGCACGCGGCCACGGGGTGGTTCCTAGGGTGCGGAACTAGGCGCATTACACGCGCGGGACGACGGCGAACTAAGGGGTAGCGGCGCCGACACCTATTGGTCGCCGGAGCGATGGCACGACGGCGGCCTGCGGCGGTGCGAGCCGAGCTACGGCGACTCGATGCTAGACGGGGAGAGGAGGAGAGCGAGGAAGCTCAGGAGGATCGTGTGCTCACCAGGAGCACGAATCCGGAGACGGGGAGGCGCGGGGAGGTCGGTCGGCGACGACGGCGTGCTCGCACGGCGCCGGACGGAGGCGGGGAAGAACAAAGCAATGGCGGCGATTCCGAACGGCTCCGGTCGATTCCTTCGGCGGAGAGGTAGAGTAGATCCCGGCGGATCTTTTCCGCCGCTTCGATTCGAACGGGGAGGCTCCAGGCGGCAGTGACTTGGCGGCGGCTCCGGCGGGATAGCGTCGGTCAGGGAGGAGCTAGGGTTAGGGCTAGGTCTCCTGCGCGTGGGGAGAAGGATGAGGAGAGAGAGAGGGAGCAGGTGAGGGTCACGGGGCTCCACTTAACCCTAGGGGGCACTGCAGCGTGCGGGGAGCAGGTGCGGTCATGGCGACATTGCGCGCCACTGTCGCCACACAGGACGACGGCGACCCGGTACTTCCGGCCAGAGCACCGGTAGTTCCGGTGGTCAGTAACAAAACAGAAATGTCCCTTTCTGTTTGGATAGCAAAACAATTCCAGAAAAATATGCAAAAATTCTGGGAGTGTCTCCACAAGATAAACAACTCACTACACAACTTCTTGGACTTTTGAGCAAGGTGGCATGGCTCACAAGTAAACAAAAGCTAGAAACCACATTTAAAGGCATAGGGAAAAAGGGGACACATTGGAGACCAACCATTTGGTTCTTATTCACTTGAGGTGAACTTAGGAAGTGTGTTGGACCATAAGGTCACCTGTCATAACACGGTTAGCACCATAGTTTGCATTTCAAAGTTTAGAGTTTGGGGAAGGTTGGGCTTCCCTTTTAACAATGTTTCCAAGGGTGGTTTGTTAACAGAAGCAATTTAAGGGATGCCATGATGCAAACATGAATGCAAAAAGTGGAAAAATTCTTCGTATTTTTCATTACCAAGTTAGGGCTGTTACAATGAGAGAGGGAGCTATGGAGGAGGAGGGATCGGGAGGAAGGAGAAGCAGAGGAACGAGCGGAACGGAGAAATCCAAGTGAGGAGATAAGGAGATAAGGTTTTGAGTGAACCCCACATGATGTGCGTTCAGTTTCTCTCTAGCCGCGTGGTCACGCGCGTGTCGATGTGTCGACCCGGACAATGGATCATCCGGGGGGGAATAGAAGTGTTTCCTAGAAAAAGGATCAGAAGGTTTTAGAGATCCACACAGATTTTTTGTCCAACACAAATCATAATTTAACAATTATTATATGCGCTGATCTGTTTTAACTTTTTTTAACAAGAAAAAATATATTACATTAAAGCCCAGGTATAACTCCAAACATAGCTAGCGGGATAAGTACTGGTGCACACATTGAAAGGATTCTAAAGAAACCACACAAAAAGAATGAGCATGACGAGGCAAGAACTTTGACGCGCAACCACAACTGTAGTCATCAAGAGACCTCATAAGATGTGCTTGCCAATAGTATCCCAACGGCTCTCCCAGTGGTCTGATTGTCATATGCACTTGAGGTTGAAACGATCCGAGGTTGTATATTTCTTATCAGCTTCACCGAGCTCAGTATCACAACGCCTTTTTCATTAAATCCGAGAACCAGCAGCAATGACACTCTCACCCGCCATCAGTGGAACAACCCGAATGAAAAAGTTCTAACATTCTCTAGCATAGCATCTTCAAATCCATTTATTCGCTCACTGCTGATGCCCACGATATGGAGATGATCATATTTTCTTGTTGGTGCCCTCCTGCTGTTGTACTGGTAAGGGTAAGCATCAAAGGATTCCTTTGTCTCCATAGACCATAGATCCACATGGTGCTGATATGCCTCCCTGTATGTTGATGAGAAGGAGCAGAATTGTTACAGTCTTTGCTGCGTTTTGATTGCAAATGGGTTTTAACTTTTAAGGGATCTGCTAGGATGCTGAAGTAAATGGAACGAGCTCTTGTCACGTCATTATTACATGTCCCCAAACCGACCATTACCCCGACCAACGGCCAAGAAAGAAGCCAGAAGAAGAGCAGCTAGGGTTTCTCCACAGCACCACCACCCTCTCCGCCATGGACGCGCAGCGAGCTCTCCTCGATGAGCTCATGGGCACAGGTAATTAACGGATTCTCCGGCATCCCTATCCTAAATCCCCTCCCGAATTCGAATTCTGATCCTATCCTAATCGCGCCGCGCGCTCCGGTGTTTGCAGCCCGCAACCTGACGGAGGAGGAGCGGAAAGGGCACAGGGAGGTGAAGTGGGACGATCCAGATGTGTGCGGGCCCTTCATGGCCCGCTTCTGCCCCCACGACCTCTTCGTCAACACCAAGAGCAACCTCGGTATTTCCATTCTGCCCGACTCCTCCTCATCTGGACCAATTCGCCTGCTTCTGCTGTATTGGCTCGTGGTCCCCTGTTTTGCTGATTTGTTTCGTTTGCTATTCTCAGGGCCTTGCTTGAAGATCCATGATTCCAAGCTCAAGGAGAGGTAAGGCTGTGGATTTCCTTGAAACTTTGTAGTTTGCGGTGACATATCTGGTAATTAGTTTGTTATATTTTTGGAGCAAAAGATATATTTGGGTTGGTGGGAACTGTGAATGGAGTTTAATTTTCGTCTGAGGTTAGTTCATGATTCCAAAATGGTATTGGATAGTTCCTTCTGTGCTGTGAGCTACTGGGCTTATTTCAGTAGTTGAAATTTAATGTTTGAGTTCTCCTGAAGAGAGCTTGTTATTTCTTTTGAACTCCCCTGGAGAGAGCTTGCTAGTTTTGCATGGACGTCTCATGTCGTCATGTCTCGGTTCATCTTGGTATCTTTCTCGAGCAAAACATGACAAAAGTGTGGTCTGTAATATTGAGAATCTTTTTATGCATATGGAAACTCAGTGGGTTGAATACATATGTTAGTATGGTCTATCTAGCAGAACATATCTAAATATCATAAATTGACTAGTCTTTGTGTAAGAAATCCTAGGTATAACACTGATTTATCTTGGATTGAGGGAGCCAATATTAGGTGCTTTTTCTACAACCCGGATACAAAATTTCGTAATATTCTCTGAAATGTTTTAAAGATATTTTATTTATCTAGAAAAGTGTGCATGGGGCATCATTTGATCATGACAATCATATTAAAGTAATACATGAATAGTGTCAAAATCAGGGGTACCTGATGAACAAACTAAAATGATTTTAATGGCCTAGTTGTCTTGGCTAGTTCAGGACCAACAAATGCTTACCTTGTATGCTTCGAAAGTGTTTTCTATTTCAATAGTACTCCATCTGTTACAAAATGTAGGGCATATTTTGACTGTTCCATTTTGATCTTTGACCGTAAAATCCATGTGCAGTATTTGTTTTATAAAATCACAATTGTATCACATTTTATTGCACATAGCCCAAGTATTATTAAATTAATTATTGGTCAAAGCATGAGTTTGGACAGGCAAACTACACCCCACATTTTGCAACTAGGGAGTAGTGCAGTACAACACCCAAAAGTAGTCCACAACTATCACCATTTTATTATATTTTGATCGAATTTGACATGTTACTTTTTACATATCTGCACGAAAGGCAATGCCTTTTGCGTTTTTTTTACGAAAAACATCTCTGCTCACACTGAAATGCTGGTGAGCTTAACTATAGTGGTCGTACTTGCGGGGAATAGTGATATGTCCAGCTCGATGTCACCTAGTGTCTTTGTCCGAAGGTTTTCAGAGTTATCTGGATCAGTAAGAGGTCATGTATAATGCAGAATTTGTAACCTTACGAACTCACTTTGAGTAACTGAAGAATTGACATGCAACTACAGCATCCTTGAAGTAATATCTTGCTGGATTAACCTTGCCGTGTATCTTCCTAGATAATAGGTGACTATCATTGATTGTGTTTGCTTTGCGATTTCAGCTGTTTAATTTGTAGAATAGTGCTCTGAACTATAATTCAGCTCTCTTATGTGTATGATAAGCTATCTGCATAAATAAATAATTATTTTTATGTTTCGAACTCGGTTTTCTTGGCCTTGTAGCTTTGAGAGTTCTCCAAGGCATGATGCCTACTTGCGAAGGTTTGAGACAGAGCTTGCTCAAAAGTGTGAGAAATTGGTGAGTTCTCACCTGCTCTTGCAAAGTTTGGTAACCAGAATATTTTAATTTGTTTATTTTTACGCAGGTAACGGATATGGATAGAAAAATAAGGCGTGGTCGAGATCGGTTGTCGCAAGATACTATTGTGCCACCTCCCATCCCTGGGAAAACATCTGAGCAGCTGGCAGCATTAGAAGAAACGATCAAGAAGTTGTTGGAGCAAATTGAGGAGCTTGGTGAGGCTTGTAAAGTGGATGAAGCTGAGGCACTTATGAGAAAGGTAATGATGTACAAGATCCATCTTAATTCTTTACTTTGTTTCAAAATTATTTATTGATTACTCGTTGGATTGCCTCTTCTGGGTTGCAGGTTGACCTTCTAAATGCTGAGAAGACAGCTTTAACTAACCAAGCAGATCACAAAATGCTCATGCTCCAAGAGAAGAAGATGGAACTTTGTGAAATATGTGGCTCATTTTTAGTATCCGATGATGTTCTTGAGAGGGCTCAGTCCCATTTGACTGGGAAACAGCATATTGGTTATGGTCTAGTTAGAGATTTTCTTGCTGAATGCAAGGTGAAGTGATTGCTACAAAGTTAGTAATATGACTCTAATTTTGTAAATACTAAGAGTATCCTCCTGCTATCTATCCAGGCGGCAAAAGAAAACGAGAGGCTTGCAAGGGAGAAGAAATCAGAGGAACACAGGAAACAGAGGGAAAAAGAGTACGATAATGGGGGCAGGGAGGGTGGTACCAAAAGAGAGAAACATGGGGAGCGTGACTACGACCGTGATCTTTACTATGAACGAAGCCATGAAAGAGAAAAACCCTATGATCATAGAGAGAGAGGATCACAGTATAAGAGCAGTTCCTACAGAAATGGTAGGGATTATGAAAGAGACAGACACAGATATAGGAGTAGCGATATGACAAAGGGCCAAGGGAGAATGAGCAGCAGATCACGTTCCCCAGGCAGGCGTGGCTACGGAAGGTCAAGGAGTCCAGTTCATTAGCTGAACATGTAGATAGGTCTTTCGCAGTTGAGATTCATGAGGTAGACCATTATGTCCCTTTTTGCTATCTAGTATTATTATTATGGCATAAATGGATTCTATTGAACTGCTTATCTCTGTTCTGCTCTAGCAGCGCTGTTGGAACCTACAATCTTCCTTTTAGAGGGGAAAAGAAATCTCAGGTAGGTAAAAGATGTCCTTACAATTTTGGAGCTGTCTATACTCTATATGTTATGCTTAAGTTCTATTTCAATGTCCGGGGCTGAAAATTATTGTCTGATAAAGATGAAGTTAATAAGATGCACTGGTATTGGACAACCAATCAGGATTCAGTTGTTTTCACCCTATAACAGGTAAAAAGTATGATAAGTGAATGTTTCTGCTGTTCTTCTCTGTTTCTTGCATTATTTTCTTGCTGGAACCCTTTTTAGATCCGGTTAGTTGTGGGTCGTTTGTGCCCGTGTTTACCCCAACAGCCAATTTTAACCCAGCCATGGATCTGTCAATTCCTTGAAAATCGTACGCAGGTGTCTGTTTTTTTAATAACTAGTGATTATTATGGACCGATGCCCTCTACTGAAAGAACAATCAGAAAGGAAACACACCAGGGTCCAATGCTTGTAATTCATAATTACATTCTGTAGAATCATAAAAATAGTGTTATGGATTAGTTCTTTACGGCTCTCTGGAACCAGCTCTCTGGACAATGATCTTCCATTATTGACTCAGGAGATATTTTTTCTTAAAAGTATTCGCCACAGATTATACCCAAGTTGGAGGATCTGTTTGCAGTATGTCTTACATGCAATCTGTAGGAGCCACATGGGGTTTCGGCAACTGATGCTTCGGTGCTTCTCAAACACACAAATATCTGGGTGGACGCAATCTCCAACTCATGTTATGCCACCATGATGGGTTTTCTCATGTACAATCGTGCTTCTTGAATATGCCTGTACCTCAATGGTAACCACGCGCACTCTCCAAAGAATAATTTTATGCCAAGTGAGAACAAGGCCGCATTATGCTGGTGAACATTTGTAGCGTTGCGAACACCAAATGTATGTTAGTCACTCGGATGGTTGAGACATGCTACTTCATTATTAGTATGATGCAGTTCAGGTGTTTTGAGCCTCTGGCTTGACATGTTCCTGGTTGACAATGCGAAAAAAAAGAATGATGCCGAAACCATGTTGTGATCATTTAGTGATTATTCAATCTCGCACTGTTTCACATCCGATTACTCAGCTCGGTGGTCGGGTACCTTGCTTTCTTTCGTTATTATCTTATATTCAATCTCAGACTGTTCTGCATCCGATTACTCAGCTCGGTGGTTGGGTACCTCGCTGTCTTTCGTTACTAGTAATCACACGTGCAACCACACATATCCACTCAAGGTACTATAAATTTGAAAACCATATTGAGAGTTCTTCATTTTAATCCACAAATAAATGAATCTATTTGAAAATACTGGTTCAAAAGTGAAATGTCCAAGATAAAATTTAAGTGTGTCTATGTTAACATAGAAGCCAAGAACTGAAAAGTGAGATGGCTATCTAAATTTATGGGGCAATTTACAGCCTCGGGCTGAACATGTGCAACCCAAATTCTGTTCTCAAAACAAAGGCTATGTCATATCTTCATATGCTGACTACAATTGAAAAGCTGAAGGCATGTCATCCAAGAGATGAAGAAAGACAAGGAAACACTTTCGGTATTTGAAGTGAAACATACCTATATCAATGACCAATTGCATCTTAAGAGGAAGCTGAGCAAATTGATCGACCTTCATGGTAAAATCATTGAAATGGTAAGACCACTTACTCAGTAACCTATCAGGAACCAGATCTATACCGATCCAAAAATGTTGAAACATGTGAAATAAATATTAATTGAATGGAGATGCTGCAAAGTAAGAGGAGCAAACATCATATATAATCAAGAAAGCACCTTGTAACTGCACTCATTTGCTTATTGGTACGCAGAAATAATACTACATCCGATAGACCAGATCCGCAAAAGCTTGTACACAATTCCAGAAGATATTGGTTATTGCTCAAGTTTATCAGCTGAATCACACTTCTAAGGAGGAAGCGCATAAATTTTAAAATGGTACTATTAATACAATGCGTCAGTTTCCAGAGCCTTATACATGTAGATACTCCTGCGTACGATTCCTTTCTGATTGATAACAGCAAGCATTGTATTTTCTAATGAAGATGGAAGAAACTGACGCATCTAATGAAGATGGAAGAAACTGAACCATGCAGTAGCATAAGAAGATAAAAATAAATAAAGAGGTGTCTGAAGCATGAGAAAACATATGCTTGCGGTGAGCACTGAGCAAGCAGCATGAGAAATGCGTACATTTCAGAGCTGAAGTGAAATAAATATTTTCTAATGAGTTAATTGGATTTATTTCCAGGCTGGCAATTAACTATGCAATAACAGCAGCGTACTGCATGGTTTCAGATGGAAGAAAACTTAACTGCTCACGCAGCTCAACGAGCGGGGAGAACGGATGGAAGTCTGCATGAAAGCATGGTTAATAGTATACTTAACTGCTCACGCAGCTCAACGAGCGGGGAGAACGGATGGAAGTCCGCATGAAAGCATAGTTAATAGTATAGTCAGCAGCGGCTATAAGATTGTGTCAGAGTGGGGGTATCATAGGTAGTATCATGCATGTCACGTTGGTAAAAAGCTGACGTATCACTGTAATTAATGAGGAGAGAGGTGATAGTGGTATCATAGATAGATACCGTAACATAATGCTTTTCAAGATAAGATGAGTCTACAACCTAATAAATATAAAATTATATGATACCACATATATGTTACTATCCATGGTGTAAGTAGTATCATAAACTAGTATCATATAAGATACCACATATATGATACTCCCCACTGTGACTAGTCTCATATCATCAAGAGGTAGCACTAAAAACCACTCATACAATAGTGTTGACTATAAGTTGGCTATTAGTTTAACATTTTCCTTCTCTTTCTCTTTATCTCTCTCTTCACATTTATTGCATTTGTCTAGGAGCACGCGTAGAGATGAGCTCTTGCATAAGAGTCCACTACCCTTATTTTTACACGTCTCTCTGCTCCACATAAGCAAAAGTGCCATGTAATCAGGCTATAAGCCACTTATTGTACTTGCTCTGAGGAGTAGAGGAGATGGCTAGCACGATCGGTGAAAAGCCAGAGCCTAAATTGAGCGTGTTATTGGGAGTGTAGGCTTTGACGTGTTGTGAGATCGCCGAAGCTCGGCCATGATGGCGTTGGCGTCGTCTGGAAACGGGAGAGCGGCATCGCACGTGAGATGAGGTCGAGGGGAAAGGGCTCATGGTGGTGGCAAGGCGTGAGGGCGGGGATTGAATATATAAGTAAATTCTTACGAGATTTAATCTGAATAAACAATAAATAATAACAGTAATAATAGAAATTAAACTAATCATGCGGACTAGCATAATACCCCATATGTTCCATAATATATATCTTTTTAGCAAGCTAAATTTATGAAACAGAGGTAGTAGATTAATAGGCGCCGTCCTCCCAGCGAGTACCCTGCTTCCGGCGGCCGCCGTTGTCATGGTTGACGTCCCAGCCAGAGCCGTCGCCCACCTCCTTCCGGCTTCCCAGTATGACAACGACCTACGCTTCGTCGTCGATCTTTCTGCTTTAGCTAGGAAACCGGGACAGTACTTTGGTTGGCATTGCAGCCCCATCTCGGTCCTCTGAATCTTACGGTAAAGCTCGTAAGAGACATAACCATCGACGGCTGCATAATGCAGGTTCACTTCCGGAAGTGGGGAAACCTCCCACAGTTTGTGATTATCCTTTGGGAAGTCAGCCTTCATCTTCGCATAGTGATCGGAGATCAATTCGGCTGCCATGGTAGCCATGCTAGTCCTCACTGCTCCGTCCACACGGTAAAGCGACTGAATGTCCACGTGGGATGCTTCTGGAATTAGGAAGTCCCAAGTGTTCTTCATGGCCCGCCTGTCGCCCCTTGTGTCGATGCCAACGAATTTTACTTTCTTGCGACAAAGGAACTTGAACAGCGCCGGACAGTCCTCGTTACTACTGCAGTAGTATAAGAAATAAATCCATTTTTTCATTCGAAAGGGGAAAAGGACGACAGATCGAGTAAATAAAGAGGGAATATACTAGATCGATCCATACCTGGACTAGTGGAACACCATTACTTCCTAGCGGTAGCCGAGTTGAACGACGGCGACCTTTTCCCCCGAGGACTTGGCATTCGTGTACTCGAAGTCCAGCGCCACAAAGTACTCGTACCCCCTAATCCAACATCACTTCCATCTTTGGAGGACTTTCTTAGCCTCCGCTGGATCGTTGGTGTACACAACATGTATCTCTTTGCCGCAGTGGATAGGGACCGGGAGAGAATGCATGAAGTAGTCGCCGTCGGCCATGGCGGTGCCGCGCAAGAGCAAAGAGATGAACAATACTGGAGACAGGGGAAACACATGAAACATAGGAAGGCTGCCGCGTGTGGTGTGGTGCATTGGAAACCGCAAGGCATATAGCGTGGAAGTTAAGCAGAAACAGAGGGTCGGGGCGGTAAAAAGGAACTACTTGCATGCCTCGCCGGTCGCCGCCGACCTGCATTCCCTCCACGTCTCGCCTCCTGCATTTACTCCAACTGTGTTTACCGAGTGGCACACGGTTGCCGAATGACAGATGGGCCCGTGGGAACGTTGCGCTAAAAAATCTGGTGTCGCAGTAGGAACGCACATAAAAAATCATTGATCCGGAGGCTCCGGGTTTGATCCGAATATTTTAAATTTGGAAAAAACAAATATTGCTATATAGTTTCGCTATACTTGTCAAATTTAAATGGATATGTGTGTGTGTGCGCGCGAAAAATGTGTAGTTCAAATTGTTTCTGGTATAGCTCGCTTAAATATTTTAAAACTAATATTTTCCGGAGGGTCCGGGATACCTCCTATTTTTGTTTTTTGTTTAAATATACAATATTTCATTATTAATAGTTGATGCAAGTTTTTTTTTAATTTTATCATGAAATTTATCACAGAATATTGCTCGTTAGAATTTTCAGGTTTTTATAATTAGATTTATCATAGCAAGTGACTGAAGTTGCATCGTGACAAGTATGCAACCTCACAAAGCCTGACATTTTCATGTAATCACCAAAGTTCGTACTGCATTACATAATATCTTCATTGTATGGACTTACCTTCTTATCTGGAGCTTCACTCAACACTAACAAGCAGATATACACCTTCATTTGTTTTTTTTGAATACTTTTGATTATATTTAACATTTTCTACATGAAACAATATCCAGAGTGCATGGACTTATTCGGACAATCCGGCTAATGAGCGTTTGGCGGCAAAGTCAAAATTTTGGGTCCAATTTGGTAACGGGGAGGGGATTTTTCCCTATTTGCCGCCCCAGCGGACCCTCCCACTTTTCAAACCCTTGCCTCTGCTGCAAATCAAGTACCCTCGCCGCACTTCTCCATTCTGTCACCGCAGCTGCAAATCCCTAGCTCGCCGCAGCTGCAAATCCCTAGCCTCGCCGCCCTCCTCTATTCCGTTGCCGCCACTACAAATCCCTAGCTCGTCGCCACTGCAAATCCCTAGCTCGCCGCCGCTGCAAATCCCTAACTCGCCGCCGCTGCAAATCTCTAGCCTCGCCGCCCTCCTCCATTCCGTTGTCGTCGCTGCAAATCCCTAGCTTGCCGCCCCTGCAAATCAGTAGCCTCGCCGCCATCCTCCATTCCGCCGCATCCCCCGCAAATCCCTAGCTCGTCGCCGTTGCTGCAAATCCCTAGCTCGTCGCCGCCCCTGCAAATCCCTAGCCTCGCCGCCCTCCCCTCAATTCTGTCGTTGCCGCTGCTGCAAATTCTAGCCTCGCCGCACTCCTTCATTCCGTTGCCGCCGCTGCAAATCCGTAGCCTCGCCGCCCTCCTCCTTCATCCCGGTATAGTTCGTCCTTACAATTTGTTAATCACATGTTCATTAGTTATTTTTCTAGCTTCTTATAGAGTTATAATTAGTTGTCATTAGTTACTTTTCTACTTTATAGCTACTCCTGCTCTAACAAATGACAGATAAATTAACTTAGCAGTGACTACGAGTACCAATTTGTTCATATATATATGCACATTTTCTAATTTCTAATTCTTTCAACTTAATGAAAAGGATATGACATGCCTTGTATGCAAGAGTAAATGTAAAAGAAGCAAGATCTTTAGTGAATCCTCATTCATTGCTCGTCTGCAAGAATGTCACCCCAGGTGCGTGGTAATTAAACAAGCCTCTTCCCCATACACTTTCTGCTTCTTTCTGTTCTAACGTAACATAAAATTTGTGTTTTGTGTTTTCAATATCACAGATTGTACCATGCACATCTCGGCGAGTTTTCAACGAGTTAGTGCGTGAGGAGCATGTGTTGTTTCGTGCCCTTGGGAGCACGTACAACATTCATGTTAGAAAAGGACTGAGCAAGATCCTCTTGCATGGCAAACAATGGGAACAGTTCATCACCAAGAACAATTTCAGCGAGGGCGACATGCTAGTGTTTACAATGACACCACATACCACCATATATGTTGCCATTATAAACAATAGAATTATAGTTGCCCAAAGAGTAAGTCTCAACAACCAAGAGAAGAATCGCCTCGTTCAACTTCTACCAGTAGGAGCCTATGTTGGAATTCCTTTTGTGACTCGCTTGACGAGCACAAATTTGAACAGACATGATATGGTATGTACCACAGGACCGCCTCTTTCATGCCTCCTAAATTTCCTAAGTTAATATTCAGGAAACCGCCTATGCCTCGCGTATATATGACATAGTATGTTATCTTTGGTGCGCAGAAACTGCCTAAGGTGATACAGAAGAGGCGAGCATACTGACTGAGGGCAATGGAGAACTGCGACTTGGAGCAGCAGGGGCAGCCGTCATCATCACGTACAACACGAAAAGTGACGGCCGCATTGACTTTGACAAGCTGGGGTGGAAGAACTTCATGGAAGGCAAGAATTTTGTGATTGGTCAATCTGTTTTGATCATTGTTGATTGCTGTTGGGAAACCCCAAGAGGAAGGTATGAAGCAGCGTAGCGGAAGTTTTTCCTTGATTTCAAAAACCAAGGTTGTCGAACCAGTAGGACTTGGAGAAGGCTTAGCAAGGTGTCAATAGCGCCGTTTCTCGATTATTGACGTGGACCTGCACACAATCACCAACAAACTACTTTGCCCCAACAAAACAGAGAGGTTGTCAATTTCTCCGGCTTGCCAAACACAAAGAATTAAATTTGTGGATGTAAAATATGATGAGGATGAAATATGACCAGCGAGTAAATGATGATGAAAAGCTATGAAACCGGTTGTAAGCAATGTAGGAAAATAGGACCGGGGTCCATAGTTCACTAGAGGTGTCTCTCCAAAAGATATACATAACGGGTAAACAAATTACAGCATGGCAATTGAGATCATTGTAGGCGCACAACAAGGCTATCATAAAACAATATAGTTCACCGCTTCATCTAATATGAGCATTACGTCAAAATACATAGACCGTCATCCAACTGCATCTATGACTAATAATCCACTCTGGGATCGCTATCCAGCATGTCACCCAAAAGTATAAGTTGCAAGCAACAGATCATGGCAATAAGCAAAGTGCATAATTTAAGCAATGTAGATAACACGAAGAAATCACACCGCTGTTTTCTCCCTAGTGGCAACATCACATCTCTAGCCTTAACCGTTCCTGTCACTGAACTCAGACAAAGAGAGGCATGAACCCACTATCCAGCATAAATATTCCCTCATATAACACTAACAATTACTCAGCCAAACCAACCACTAGCATCGGAGAGCATGAAAGATCATAGATGAAACACATAACTGAACAAAAGTAATGACTTCCACAATTCATCGGATCCATGCCACAATCATGTAGCAGTTACAAATAGATGATCTTGATCATGATAGGCAGCTCACAAGATCTAAACAATGGAGTACAAGGATGATAGACAACCATCTAGCTACTGCTATGGACCCGTAGTCCCGTGGTGGACTACTCACGCATCACTCCGGAGGCAGGCATGGTGGTGTAGATGCCTCCGGCATCGATTTCCCTCTCCGGCAGGGTGCCGAGAAGAACTTCTGAACCCTCCCGAACTAGTGTTTGAGATGGCGGCGGCCTCGGACGTATTCTGGAGATTATGATCGCGCCTCCTGTGTTTTTAGGTCAGAGGAGAATTTATAGGCAAAGGGGCGACGCGAGGCGATGGACAGGGGCCCCAGGTGGGCCCCCCGCGCGGCCAAGGGGGGCCGTGGTCAGGTGGCGTCTGGAGCCCCTGTGCCTCCCCTCCGGCTGTCCTTCGGGTTCCGTCTTTGTTTCATATTGGAAATAATTCCCGTAAATTATGAGAGCAATACTAAAAACTTCCAAGAACAACTTTTCTGAAACAAAAAGACAGCAGAAAACAGGAACTGGTACTGGGCATCTTGTTAATAGGTTAGGTCCATAAATCATTCCAAAATGATATATTAACATTGTAAAAACATGTGGCACTGATATATAATCAAGCATGGAACATAAAAAATTATAGATACGTCGGAGACGTATCAGCATCCCCAAGCTTAACTCTTGCTCGTCCTCGAGTAGGTAAGTGATAACAAAATAATTTTTGAAGTGACATGCTACCAATCACAATCATGACAAACTAATCATGTAAAGCATATGAACTGAATGCATTGATCCAAAACAAAGGTTCATTGAATGAAACAAACAATGATTAACCTAGTAAAACATCTAAGCAAGAAGTAACTTAGAAAAGAACACTTTCAAGATTTAAAAGCATAACACTTGACAATGATTGATAACTCACAAAGTAACATTGATTCAAAAAAGGAGTTTGGCCAACACAAAGGAAGATTTAAGTTTTCAGCAAAAGCTTCAACTTGCAACTTGTTTATCTCAAGATAAAGTCAATACAAAGTTTTCACAGTTAGACACAAAGATAACATGAAGTAAAACATGAACCAAAGTTGATAACAAGTGATTGCTTGAGGAGTTTAGAAGGAAGAGGAAGACTGAATCAACATAAAAGTAAAAGAAAGGCACTACGCAGAGGGAAGCAGGGATTAGTCATGTGCTAGAGCTTTTTTTTTTTTGATTTTTGATAGAACTAAAACAGTTTTGAGACATGCATGCTTTCGTCAACGACTTCACAGCAAAGAAATTAGCTAGTCCCCCATAACAAGCAAGGCTTTTAGACTTGTGAGAGCGACTGGTTTTAGAGGAACGAGTACATTCCTCTTTCTCCTTTGTTTCACCACTAACAAATGTTTGAGATGATTTGTCAGATTTTCATTGTGCGGAGGAGAATGGTGAGTTATATTTATATTTTGCTTAAGCCGCTCTCGGGTTAATTCAAGTGAGGACGTGAACCATCAACACCGAGTGAAAGGGGGGAAATGACGTTGCTTGCCACAAGTTATAACCAACTTCTTACTGCTTCCTCATGAGCTTAAAAACAGGGGCACAAAAAGGAGAATTTTGAATATTTTAAAGATAGCACATGAGAAATTTACTTGGAGTGGCAGGGAAATACCACATGTAGGTAGGTATGGTGGACACAAATGGCAAAGAATTTTGGCTCAGGGAGTTGGATGCACGAGAAGTATTCCCTCTTAGTACGGAATTTTTGGGCTTAGCAGGATATCAAGCAAACACATAACATCAACTTGGTTCAATGAATGACTACAGATATACATCATGCATAACCACTAGAGTTCACACCGTCTACCTTGTTAGCCAAACGAACTCTTTGCAAAAGAATATCTAGACTTTGAGAACTACCAAGCAGGACAAGCACCACAATTTTAAAGCCTTACGGTTATTCTTTACTAATCTATTCTTACTAGATGACCCACATGTCTAAGCATTAATCTACTTCATATCTCTAAACAATTGCCAAGTATCAAATATTCAAGACAATGGTTTACAAGATTAAGCAACACTTTTTACACTTCCTACATGATAATTTCCACTTAACCAAACACCAATCAACTTATTTGAAACAAAACAAAAAGGGTGAAGCAACATGAGCAAAACTTCCTAACTACAAAAGCTAACAGCTCTAAACAAGAGATGCTTGAAAACAAGAGCTAAAAGCATAAATAACAAAGGCTAAACACTCAACACATATAAGTGAAGCACAAGAGTGTATAATGAAAAAGCGGAGCGTGTCTCTCTCCCAAACAAGAATGCATGGATCCGAATTATTGCAAGGACCAGAAAACTAACACAAACAAACTGAAAGTAAAAACAAACCGACGCTCCAAGAACAGCACATAATGTGTAAAGGAATAAAAATATAGTACCATGAGAGGCCTTGGGCATTGTAACACCCCGGCCTACCCCCGGACCGGGCCTGTCACCCCTGGCAGCTCTCTAGGATCTCTAGACTGGCCCCACAGACCAACACTAGTCTTTTCTGCGCACTTTGTCCTCACTCGTGCGCACCCGGGAAGGACTTCCCGGTCGGTCACCCATCCTCAATTGCTCCGGGCCAAGCACGCTTAACCCCGGAGTTCTTTTCAGGTGATCTTCCGGAAAAGAAGTTGCAACTTGTTGATATGAGTATCCTATTAATCCTATTGAGCCCTGAGCCAGGATCTCACATCCTTTTCCCCCCTTAGAAGACCGACGCCCTCGTCGGTCAACCCCAGTCCAGGAACTTCCCTCTTTGGCACCCGTCTATGCGTCCAGTGCCGGCACATGCTCCACATGTCCGCGCCTCTGACCCACACACGCCCGAGTTACCGCAAGGGTCGGCTCTGATACCAAATGTAACACCCCGGCCTACCCCCGGACCGGGCCTGTCACCCCTGGCAACTCTCTAGGATCTCTAGACTGGCCCCATAGACCAACACTAGTCTTTTCTGCGCACTTTGTCCTCACTCGTGCGCACCCGGGAAGGACTTCCCGGTCGGTCACCCATCCTCAAATTGCTCTGGGCCAAGCACGCTTGTTGATATGAGTTCTTTTCAGATGATCTTCCGGAAAAGAAGTTGCAACTTGTTGATATGAGTATCCTATTAATCCTATTGAGCCCTGAGCCAGGATCTCACAGGCATCCCCAAGCTTAGACGCTTGTAACTTCTTGAATATTTAAGAGGAGGTTCAATGGGGAGTAAGCTTAATGGGGAGCCTCCCCAAGCTTAGGCTTTTGTTCCTTCTCGATCTTCCTTCATCACCTCGCACTTGGATACTTCAAAAACTTCCTTCACGCAAAACTTATAGCAACTTCATTAGGGGGTTAGTCCACAAAAACAATATCTTCCTTCAGTTCCAAAGCACATATCAAGAACTCATTGTTTTACAACATTAGCTACTGTCACAAAGGCCTAAGTAAAGCTCTAGCTTTGAAAAAACTTCACATTGTCTACGAAAGAAGCTATGCAAAACTGAGGACAGAATCTGTCAAAAACAGAACAGACTGTAAAGATAAATTTTTTTGAGTCACTTATGGACCTCAAATCATAAAACTTAAAACTAGAGAAAGGTAGACAAAACCCCGATGCTTGCTATGAAAATTTGCAGCCACAGATGATGTTCTGTGATTTTTTGGATTTTCGAACAGTGAGGAACAGAAATCTGTTCCTGGACAACAAACTCACAAATTAGTCTTCCTCTCTTTAGAGGCTATTCTTGGCACCAAAAACCAAAACAAAAATATACAAGGTAGTTGTTACAGAAGTAACATCACCCAAAACTCAAAGAAAAGAGTAGGTAAAAATAAAATGGGTTGCCTCCCATAAGCGCTTTTCTTTAACGCCTTTTAGCTAGGCTTGATAATTTTAATGATGCTCTCATAAGAATAAGAGTTGAAACACAAAGAGAGCATCAAGAAGCAAATATCAACACATTTAAGCCTAACCCACTTCCTATGCATAGGACTCTTGTAAACAAACAAATCCATGAAGAACAAAGTATCAAGCATAGGAATGTAGAACAAGAGCAGTTTCAAATTTTTTAACGCAAAGAGAGATGTTTTAGTGACATGAAAATTTCTACAACCATATTTTCTCTCTCATAGTAATTTTCAGTAGCATCATGAACAAACTCAACAATATAATTACCAAATAAAGCATACTTTTCATGATCTACAAACACACAATTTTTATTATGCTCCGAAATAGTATGATAAAAATAAACAGAACTCATGACCTTTCCAATCCCATTATTAAACATGTTTCTTTTTGGTTTCTTTGAGTTTGGGTGATGTTTAATAGGGGAATCGTGGTCATAAGTGTAGCAAGCATCAATTTTCTCAAAAAGGGATATTTCAAGAGAATCCATAGGAATATAACATTCATCCTCCTTTGGTAAGCATGGAGGGCAATCAAATAATGTAAGAGTTAAAGAGTTACTCTCATTAGAAGGTAGGCATGGGTAGCTAATCCATTCTTCCTCCTTTTGTTTGTCACTCTCTTCCTCTTTTTCATCCAATGAGCTTCCAGTTTCAGCAAGTTCTTCTTCCATGATTTCCTGCAAGGCATTAGTCTCTTCTTTTGGAGGATAAGTTCTCCCAAGAAATTCGGTAATATAAGGATTAGCATTGTAATACTCAAGGAAATACCCACGTATATTTTTTTTTCCAGATTTGTAAGAAGAATCATCAATATCTTTAAGCACAGAAGTAATTTCATAGGCACCCATAAAAGCAACAAATTCTTCAATTTGTTCAAGATTATCAAAATCATAGTTTCCTTTAGCATAAGAAGCCAATGTTTCATTATCATTATAATCACATTGGAAAGGGAGGTGTTTATGCCTCCTACAGCAAAAAGATTCATTAAGGCACCAGGATTCATCATAAGTAGAGCAAAAGTTTTCAGCAAGACTATTCAATTTATTTATTTGTGCCCATAAGTGTTTTCCTTTTTCAGACAAGCGGTATTCCTTATAATATTTCTATTGTTCCTCCGTGAACCCACCTTGCCAATAAGATCTAGTCTCACAAAAAGTAACCATTGATAGCAAGTAAAGAAGAAGACATAATAACAGGACAAAACCGAAATAAACTAGGTGCTGGAATTTTTAATTTTTTTGTGTTTTTCAGTTTTAAAGCAAACAAAAGGCAAAACAAGGCTAACAAAAAATATAATAGGCAAGACAATAACAAAGTAAAGTTAAAGGATGTGTGAAACTCCCCTAGCTGAAGCTTCCAAGTCCCTGGCAATGGCGCCAGAAAACGTCTTGCTGATTGCTTTTGGGAAACCCCAAAAGGAAGGTATGAAGCAGCGTAGCGGAAGTTTTCCCTTGATTTCAAAACCAAGGTTGTCGAACTAGTAGGACTTGGATAAGGCTTAGCAAGGTGTCAATAGCGTCGTTTCTCGATTATTGACGTGGACCTGCACACAATCACCAACAAACTACTTTGCCCCAGCAAAACAGAGAGGTTGTCAATCTCTCCGGCTTGCCAAACACAAAGAATTAAATGTGTGGATGTAAAATATGATGAGGATGAAATATGACCAGCGAGCAAATGATGATGAAAAGCTATGAAAACGGTTGTAAGCAATGTAGGAAAATAGGACCGGGGTCCACAGTTCACTAGAGGTGTCTCTCCAAAAGATATACATGACGGGTAAACAAATTACAGCATGACAATTGAAAGAATTGTAGGCGCACAACAAGGCTATCATAAAACAATATAGTTCACCGCTTCATCTAATATGGGCATTACGTCAAAATACATGGACCTTCATCCAACTGCATCTATGACTAATAATCCACTCTGGGATCGTTATCCAGCATGTCACCCAAAAGTATTAAGTTGCAAGCAACAGATCATCGCAATAAGCAAAGTGCATAATGTAAGCAATGTAGATAACACGAAGAAATCACATCGATGTTTTCTCCCTAGTGGCAACAACACATCTCTAGACTTAACCGTTTCTGTCACCGAACTCAGACAAAGAGAGGCATGAACCCACTATTTTGCATAAATACTCCCCATACAACACTAACAATTACTCGGCCAAAGCAACCACTAGCATCGGAGAGCATGCAAGATCATAGATGAAACACATAACTGAACAAAAGTAATGACTTCCATAATTCATCGGATCCATGCAAACACAATCATGTAGCAGTTACAAATAGATGATCTTGATCATGATAGGCAGCTCACAAGATCTAAACAATGGAGTACAAGGAGGAGAGACAACCATCTAGCTACTGCTATGGACCCGTAGTCCCGTGGTGGACTACTCACGCATCACTCCAGAGGCAGGCATGGTGGTGTAGATGCCTCCGGCGTTGATTCCCCTCTCTGGCAGGGTGCCGAGAAGAGCTTCTGAACCCTCCCGAACTAGGGTTTGAGATGGCGGCGGCCTCAGATGTATCCTGGAGATTATGATCGCGCCTCCTCTGTTTTTAGGTCAGAGGAGAATTTATAGGCAAAGGGGCAACGCGAGGCGATGGACAGGGGCCCCAGGTGGGCCCCACGCACGGCCAAGGGGGGCCGTGGTTAGGTGGCGTCTGGAGCCCCCGTGCCTCCCCTCCGGCTGTCCTTCGGTTTCCGTCTTCATTTCATATTGGAAATAATTCCCGTAAATTATGAGAGCAATCCGAGAAACTTCCCAGAACAACTTTTCTGAAACAAAAAGACAACGGAAAATAGGAACTGGCACTGGGCATCTTGTTAATAGGTTAGTTCCATAAATCATGCCAAAAAGATATAAAAACATTGTAAAAATATGTGGCACTGATATATAATCAAGCATGAAACATAAAAAATTATAGATACGTCAGAGACGTATCAATCATTCTTAGGACGACCTATGAACTCAACTTGGAGCTCATGATTGAGTTACATCTCATATAGAATTAAATCTATGTAGTTTGTGGTTGGAGAGAGACATGATAGTATATATATGTATGCTACCAGTTGTTTATGCTTTATATGTATTACCAATTGGTTCAGGTTTTGTTGATGCAATCCTGATTTATTCCTGCTAATATAACATTACCAAATACTCAGACCACCCGGAAAATGTAGCGCCCCGACCCCAGAACTATACAGTGAAACGTTGTGTAACCGGTCATGCTACACAATCGAGGGTTACTGGGTTTACCAATCCCAGGCCAAAACTCATTGGCAGGTGTGCTCGAAATGGATCATCGGCACACAACACCTCGATCATGCCATAAGCTCAGACATCACTTTCACGCATAGTAAAGAGACCAAGACTGCGGAACAGATGGCACATCACAGACTCTACGACACAAGAGATCATAGTTCAACTCATATATGAGAAAGATAGCAAAAGTCACAATCAGAGGTCACATACCCATCATTACATCACGCGGAAGCAAATATAGTTGTCTAACAACAAGATCTAAATTATGGCCTAAGAGGCCTACAATAACATATCCCAGCCAGCCTGTTCCGAGACGTCCCAAGCTGCCACCTGGGAACCCCAGACTACTCGTCGATGTCAATAAAGAACCCACCTTCCAGTTCGGTGACGTCCTCCTCTGAAACAAATAATAATCAACAAAGCAAGGCTGAGTACGATGTACTCGCAAGAATTAGTAGGGCGATATAGGCCCGATGCTGACGGAGGCTCTAATGCTGTATAATGTAGCTGGTTTTGCATAAAGCTAGTTTTCCATTTTAAAAGACATCAGGACCCATTGCATCGTCTACTCAGAATGTTTTCCGAAAAGGGATAAGAGAGTAAACTTTCATCTGTGGTTCTCAACGAACCATTTGTAACCAGAAGCACCTCATCTCCACCAAGTCACTCCCTCGAATCACCCTCGAGGAAATGAACCTTTTATCACACGTTGGATTGCAACCTCTAGCTGCCAATTTATTAATTAGGTTCAGGTTCTCTATGAGCTAATCCGCCTTTCCCAAGAGTTTGTCCATAACCGCAGACACGGCTTTTCGAAAAGATTAAACCCTGCAGGGGTGTACTGTTTTTATCCATTGGTACCGTCCGACCCCTTGCCTGTACAATTAGCTCTCTTCCGGGGAAAGCCGGCAGGGCGGGCGCGGTTAAACCTTTACCTCGCATGATACTATCCAAGGGTCATCGTGACGACAGGACAAGTTCAGTGCCTATTTCAACACCCTGCCCCATCGCCACTCCTATCACCACCATCGTCATCACATCCTCATCATCATCACCCACTACACACTCGCAAATGGAAAGCGCAAACTAGAGCACCCTTGGATACACCCGCACAAGTTATTCAGTTAGTAAGGGGCCCATACCCCCACCGATGGTAGCACGCTCGGTTCTTGGTTCTAGCTAAAAGCACTCTCAGCCTAGGCGACAAGAATGAGGCAAAACACCATCCCCGATGGCAACTCATCCAAGCCTTTTAACAAATTAGTTAAGTACCGATCATAACCACCATGTCCGAATCATTCCATCAACATCAATATCATAGAATTAAATCACCGGACAACTAAGCATTTAACTAAGCATGGCTAAGCATTGCTAAGCATATAATACAACAATTATATCTTTGTCTCAGGCCAACACATCAACCCAAGGTTTCATAGGAGGGGAAGCATGTGATGGTTCAGGGAACAATGCATATCATAGGATTTCCTACTTGATCAAAAGTGACATTTGAATCGCATGCAATAGTCTGGTGGAGAAAATAAGTTTATAAAACACTACGATGCTAGATGCCAAGAAGGTTAGGTTAGTTCTTGCCTTGCTGATAGTACTGGGCGCGTTGATCGTCGAGGTATTGTGGTGGAACCTCGACTCCTGAATCTAACGAAACACAACAATAACAGGAAAACGAAATAAATAACACGAATACAAGGTGCAATGCACAATCATGATGAGATGGTCAAATTATGCACTGAAATCATATTGGGCGTGTCCCAAAGTTAAATGGAACCCCTAAATTAAATATCGCAATTAACGGGTCAAAACTCCATATTTAACTTAGTGAATTGCATTATTATCCAAAATGTCCAGTACTGAATTATGGGCCCTAAATGCATGAAAATGAAATTATTAGATAGATCTTGTCCTACAGATCATTTTGGTACTTCGTTTGCAATTTTCTGACTAACGATGAATAAATGGTGATTTAAACGGTTATGCAATTTAAATCATTTTAAGCAATTCGAAAATGACATCAAAGTAAAAGTTATTTTCATACTGTGAAATTAACATGGATAGATAGCATTTGTTTTGCTGGTCATTTTGGTATATCATTTGCAAATTTTGAATTAATATTCACCAGGTTATGATATTTTTAATAATTGATTTAATTCTGCCATTTTATTTATTTTTATTAAACAGCACCAATATTACATCTAAAAGTCTCTCAAATTACATAAACTTGTAGATCATTGTTCACTGAACATTTTGAGAGCTTATTCATAATTTTTGGATGAGTAGAACTCAAGTTATGCAGTTTCCAAAATTTGAATTAAATCTTCCATCTCTATTTTTATTAAATAAGGGCAATTTATTTTTGTCAATTAATTCCACCAATGGAACTAACAGATAGATAATTTCTTCCTGAGCATTTTGGTATATTATTTGCATTTTTCTGATTAGTGGTTCAAAAGTTATGGAATTTTAAATTTCAAATTCATTTTCTGCCATTTAATTGAATTCCAGAATTTGTGACCGAAACGTTTTTCACCCGAGGCGGGCTAGCCACTGAGACGGACGGGTGGGACCCAAGCCATGTGGGCGTCCACATCGGCCGAACGGCCCACGGGCAGGTTTGACCGCGGGGAGGCCACGACCGACGCGGCACGGCGGTGACCGGCGGCATGCCGAGCACGCATCCGTCGCGCGCGTGCGTTAGGGAGCCCGAGAGGGGACGCATTCGGTTCCGCACTGCAAGGGGAAACTAGTGGCGGCGCTAGGGACCTAATGGTCGCCGGGAAGGGCGCCGGCGACGAGCTACGGCGGCGGCGCTGTCTCGGCCTACGGCGATACGGCGAACCAGAGAGAGAGGGAGAGAAAGAAGAGGTCCGGGAGGATCGTGTGCTCACCCTGAGCGCGTATAGGTGCTCGTCGGTGAAGGGGAGGGGCGGCAACAGTGGCTAGCGTGATCGACAGACGGTGGACGGAGAGGAAGAAGACGGGACCGTCGGCTCGATTTAGGGCGCCCCGGCCCGATTGCTTGGGCGAGGAAGAAGAGGGAGGCGAGGCGGAGCTCCTGGTGCGCTTCGATCTGCTCCGGGAGGCTTGTGTCGACGGCGGCGTGCGGCGGCGGTTCGGTCAGTCGGCGGTCATGCTCTGTTCGATCTAGGGTTTCTGCAGGAGGAGAAAAAGGAGGGGGAGGAGGAGCAGCTCGTCGAGGGGGGCCTCCTTATGCTCCAGGGGGCCAGCGCGCGAGGGAGCAGCGAGGAGGAGGCCACGGCGGCAAGGCGCTCGTGGCGGCAGTGCCATCACTGTGGCGCCAGGAAAAAGGAGAGAGGGAAGAGAGATTGACAGGGGTGGCCCACTGTCATAAGTTTATTCCTTTTCCATTTCAATTAATTCCAGCAAGGTTTAGGCAATTAATTGATGCCCTTAAACATTTTTAAAATTTTTTGGAAAAATTCATAGAGCCAATATATCTTATTTGGAACCTGTGATAAAATTTGCAGCCCATTTGGAAAACATTTCATGTGGTAACATTTCAGAATTTGCTCTCTTGCATTTTAGGGCTTTATTCAAATATTTGCATTTGCCATTGCATTAAATTTGGCAACAATTATATTTGTAGTTGTTGGAACTTCCTGGACAAATATGAGAAATCAAATTGAGAGTTTGTTCACCATTCACATCATCAAATTTGGTTTCTTAATTGTTGCTCCTTTATTTCATGTGAAGCAAATATGAATGAGGGATGCTATGATGCAAATGAGATGCAAAAAGTGAAAATTTTACTCATATTTTCAGGTACCAAAAGTAGGGCTGTTACAGAAAATTGCTCGGAGGGCATGAATATTCCTCCGCATGGGACGGAGAGAAAACCCGGACACTCCGCAGGCTAACAACGGCCAGCAATTGCAGCCTTCTGCAAATGATTATCATTACAGACGACTGCTATTGCTGGACGCCTCTAATGTTATTCTTATAAGAGACGGTTCTTATTCACGGCCGTCTGAGGGTTCTACGCATCACAGACGGTTCCAGGGACCGGCTCTAATGGAGCCACACATTAGCGACACCGAGCTGGAGACGGTTGAAATAACTGGCTGAGGTGAGGCCCTGGGGCCATCTGTGATGTGGGGTTCTGTACTAGTGAAATCTAAAGCACACACTAGAGATAGAATTGAAGTAGTAATCTCAAACAAAAAACATAGGATCAACGTACGGTGCGACGGAAGCAGAACCGATACCATCAGCCATGCTGATGAAGAGGTTGTTGATGTCGAGAGAAAATCCGTCATTGGTGAATGGTGAAGGACTCGCTGCCAAAAGTCACATAATAAGTATCAACACATTTGGGTGGGATCGGGCAACCCTTGCACTGTCGAGGATATGGACCTATTCTGCGCCTCAACCACTATCACACTCGGTGATGGCCAACTCACATCTTTTTGGGTGGCTCCATGGCTTGATAGCAAAAGACCGAAGAATATTGCCCCTCTCATCGTTGTGGCCTCACGTTGAAAGAAATGTGCATCAAGAAGGCTATGGCTAGCAACGCATGGATTAACAAGATTGTGATGCATGAAGACTTCTCCTGGTCACATTGCCCAATTTGTGGACCTTTGGATTGGATGCTACTTAGTGAGATAAACCTCGAGGAACGAGTGGAGGACGACATCCCTTGGAAGCTAACACTAGTGCAGAAAAGCTTAGCCGTGGCGCACCACTCTGGTTTACCCGTGGCGCATGGCCCTGCGCCACTCGTAACACGCCACTAGTAGTAGGTTACCCGTGGCGCACAAGCTTGGTACGCCACTACTAAGTTGAATACTAGTGGTGTGCTTCCCACACGGTGCGACACTACTAAGAGCAATACTAGTGGCGTGCTTCCGCGCGACGCGCCACTAGAGATATTATGGGTTAAAAATAATAATAGTGGTGTGCACATGAGACAACACACCACTAGTATAAATTAGGGGACTGAAACAAAAATTATTTGGTTGTCTCGGTCAGAGAGGAGGAAGAAGCCCATCTGTGTGGGGTCCGGTTTGGCGAGCTTGGAGGTGGCCCTGGTGCCGGACAGCACGATGGACACCGATCCGCGTGGGGAGAAGCCGAACTTCTCGAAGAGGATGGAGTCACGGGAGTCGTCCTTGAAGACCTCCTGCTAATCTTTGCGATGACCAGATGGAGGAGGACGGAGGTGAGCGCGAGGAGGAGGAGGCGCGCTGCGGCGGCGAACGCCATGTCGGCGAGTTCTGGGGGAGAGGGGAAGCAGGTGGACGTGCGCTCGCGCGAGCTCGGCGGGCCGTCACGAAGTTTGGAGGAGGTGCGGTGGTCATGAGCTCGGAAGGGATGAAGATTGGGGATCTTGGAACAGGTTCCTTTTTTGCCGATGGCGATGACAATGAGCTGGGCGTCGAGGCTGAAGCGGACGGCGGAAGACGGCGCGGCGACGAAGGTTGGCCTAGAGCGCACGGCCTTTGTCGTCCGAGGCAAGGAGTAAGTCCCCCAAGGGGGAGGTGGCGAGGAGAGCGATGTTGGAGGAGGACTCAAAGGGGACTGTGAGGGTGGAGGAGGCGGTGAGGTCGGTGGTGACGACGCGATTCCCCACCGCTAGGGGAGTCACCGGTGAAGACAGCGTCGCCGCTGTAGTAGGACGCCCCCAGGAGGATTTGCAAGCGGAGGGTGTTGGTCTGTCGTGGCCTCGTGGGGGAGGAGGTAGGTGACTTGGGTGGAGGGAGTCAACGTGAGCGACGGAGTGGCCTCGACCAATTAGGGAGAATCACGCGGATTGTGTGCTTGTTGAGAAATACTACCAGCCGTCGGATCATGCGTGGACGCTTGCTGTGTCAGATGCATGTATCCCGAGCACACATACTAGTGGCGCACCTAATTATGGTGCGCCACTAGTAGTACGTTACCGCGCACCAAAGTTTGGTGCGCCACTAGTGTATGAGTGTGCAGTCCGGCCAACCCTGTCGCAACTTACCAGTGGCACATTGATTTAACGGGTGTGTCACAGGTAAGGGAATACTAGTGACGCACCGGTTTTTGGTGCGACACGGGTAATAGTAGTGGCGCATAATTTTTTTGGTGCGCACGAGTATGTTGTCCACCTAGTAGTGTAACTACAAATCGGGAATACTCGGCGGCTTCGGCCTACAAGATCCAGTTTCATGGAGCTATATTGAAAAAATATGAAGAGCTTGGTTTGGAAGATTTGGGCCCCTCCCATGGTGAAATTCTTTGCTCGGCTTGCTCTTCACGATGGATTTTGGACGACTGATCGCCTAGCAGAAGAGGGTGGCCGAATTGTGGGTTGTGCCATCTATGCAAAAGATCCTCGAAATCAATCACCCACCTGCTCGTAGAGTGCCGCTTTACCACGCATTTGGGGCTTCATAAAAGATTGGGTTGGTCTCCCCAGCCTCGATGTCTCACAATGGATATCATATGACATCGCTTACCTTGCTTACAACATGGGAAATTTGGAACGAGCGCAATGCCGACATTTTTCGCAATAAGCATGCCTCTCCCGCGACCATTATGGAGAACATCAAAAAGGAATCCCTCCTTTGGGGGAGGGCGGGCTGAATTCTTGCGAGAAGAGTAGTGACCGGATGTAATATTTGCACTTTACTTTCTTGTAAAAATCCTTTCTTACTTGATTGATAGGGATAAAGCTTTTGCCCTCATTTAAAAAAAAAGAAGTATCAACACAATCTGATAATTTTCTTTGTATGAATAGCCTAAACAGTGCAACAATACATCAACTATCACATAAAATGTTTTCTCTAGAATATACCAAGCGATGTAATGCCTAGCTTTGGTTTTGGTTTTGCCCTCTAGAATACCTTACCTAGTAGAATATCGCTTGTTTATGTAGACACTAGTCTAGAACTTACCCATCTTGTGCTCAGTGTTTGTGTCATGTTGTTTTATTCATGTTTTTGTTTCTTTTGTTGTTACCTTAGTTTACCTTATCCTTGTTTTCCCATTTTGGTAAAAGACGATACTGAGTAGGTACGTAAATGTGGTTAGAATCGGCGATAATTTTAACCATAGAAAATGGAATACACTCAATCTTTGTTCTCTTGGTTCAGTAAATCTTGGGATAATACTTTCATCAATAGGCACTCTGTGCACTTGCGGGTAATCGGTACACAAACAAAGAATATTTATGAGGTTTGGGGATCCTCAACACAAAGATTATGAATGTGGTCATGATGATTAAGTGCATTTGGAAGCTTAGTCAAAATAACCAGGGTCTATGGGTGGATCTTATAGGTGGGACATGTTGGGGATATGCCGAATAGGTATCCTCATCATTAGGATTAAAACCTGACTGACAGGGTGGCCCATGTGGTGACATAGCCAGCCGGCTTTGTCGGGCGGCCCTGTAAGCTGAAGTGTAGGAGGCCCATCCGGCTTAAGGAAGACTCCAGAAGGCGGCCCAGAAGACATTGCCTTGGCAAGGAAGAAAGGGCCAAAGCCGGAAGAGATACGAACCTGTACTTAACTCGGTTAGGTTTCTCCTGTAAACCCTAGATTCAGATGCCTATATAAGCCGGGCTAGAGGACGCCTTAGGGCAACCACAAACAATCTCATTGTAACCGGCACTGTTT
>QRDG01000395.1:2010930-2163984 GCA_012064385.1 Puccinellia tenuiflora
GAGGCCTTCGTGGCGTTGAGTAGGCCTTTGTGGCGAACTCACACCCCTCCAACGAGACGTACTCCCTTAACAAGGAGGAACTCGGGAATACACCCTTGTCTCCGCGTGCTTCCTCTCTCGGTTATCTCTTTCCTTTACTTGTTTCGTTAATTGCCTAGTTGTTTAGTTGCTTGTCATATAGATAAATTCACCGTAGTTGCATTTCTAGAGAATTTATCCTTTGTGTCAAGCCTAAATTGTAGAAGAATTAAAAATTGGGTAGCACCTATTCACCCCCCCCCTCTAGGTGCTCATACGATCCCCTTTCACACAGTCACTTGGACAAAGTAACTACGCACATCGGAGAGCATGCAAGAACATAAATCAACATATAAGAATCATGCACAATCTGATCATAACTTCATAATCCATTAGATCCCAGCAAACACATCACATAGAATTACAATAATCAATCTTGATCATGTTAGGCAGCTCACAAGATCATAATACATGAAGCACAAGGGAGAGAGACTACCATCTAGCAGCTGCCATGGACCCATAGTCCAAGGTGGGACTACTCACAAATCATCCCGGAGGAAGGCATGGCGACGAAGAGCCCTCCGGGATCGATCTCCCCTCCGGCAGGGTTCCGGGATCAGCTTCAGAATCACCCCCGAACTAGGGTTTATGGTGGCGCGCCTTGGGGTGACTTCTCTGGAAAATAATGGCCGCCTCGACGTTTTTGGGATTAATCTGATTTTATAGGCGTTGGAGGGGGCCGAGGGGAGCCACCAGGAGCAGGGGCGGGTCCCACCCGCCGCCCTAGGGCAGGCCGTGGCTGGGGGTCGTCCATGCCCTGTGGGTGGCCCCCAGGGCTGCCCTCTAGACTGAAACTTCGTCTTGGCGAATAAAAAATCGTGGCAAGTTTCTGAAACGAAAAGACAGCAAAAACAGGAAACTGGCACTAGGCATCTTGTCAATAGGTTAGTCCGACAAAATGCATAAAAATGATGTAATAAGATAGTAGAAACATGTGATAACATCACAAAACTAGCATGGATCAATAAAAAATTATAGATACGTTTGACCCGTATCAAGTGGCAGCCTAGCTGATCACACGTCTTTGCTGTGAATCACCGATGCTCCCTACGAAAGTTTGCGGTACATCGAGGCCACTTAGAACCTTCCCGGAGGTTCCAGAGCCCAGGCAATCTAATCGTGACCCTCCTGGTGGGAAACCGACCTACTCATCTCCGAGAGGCTATTCCACTGAGCGGTACAGACTTGATCAAAGGAGCGCCTAAAATTGATGCCCTCACTCTCAAAGGCATCAGCCACCAGAATGTTCGGCTTTGAGGAGATTGCGAAGAGACGAGGGAACCAATCCCGGAGGGGGCATCCCCCACCCACCAGTCAGTCTAGAAACATGTTCTGACTCCGTTGCTAATCACATGATGGGCTCCCAACTTGAACAGGTTTTTGATTTTGTGTAAACTTCACCAGAACTACGAGCCCCCCGGCTCGAAGAGGCGAAGATGTTGGAGTCCTTCAGGTATTTGGCTTTGACGATAGCACTCCACATCGAATCATCATCCTGATACAGTTTCCACACCCACTTTAGCATCAAGGCCCTATTCATTAGCTTGGTGTTGGTGAGCCCCAGACCCCCACAGTCTTTAGGGCGGCACACCACCGGCCAATTTACCACGTGGAACTTATGTTTCGGGCCAGAGCCTTCCCAAAGAATCTGGCCCGGACAGCATCGAACTTTTCATGCACACTATCTTGCAGCAGAAAGAGGCCCATGGCATATGTAGGTAAGGCCTCAAGGCAAGCATTGGAAAAGATTAGTCTCCCTCCCGAGGAGTGTAATCTTCCCATCCAGACTTCAACTTTAGCAGCGAGCTTTTGGACTAAGAAGTTCCACTGTATGTGACGATGCAATATGATCAATATAAAGATTCATGTTTAATCTGACGATGCAATATAATTAATGATACCCAAGGTCAATGCTGTATGTTTGCTTTGGTGGAGATAGAAGGAAAAGGAAAACTAACTCAACATTTAAAAGTAAAAGAAAGGCCCTTCGCAGAGGGAAGCAGGGATTAGTCATGTGCTAGAGCTTTTTGATTTTGAAAAACAGAGATAAAAACAATTTTGAGAGATGCATAATTCCGTCAACGATTCCATAGCTCAGAAGCCCATTAGTCCCCTATGTCAAGCAAGGTCTTTAGAGTTGTGAGAGCGGCTGGTTTTAGAGGAATGAGTACATTCCTCTTTCTCCTTTGTTTCACCACTAACCAATGTTTGAGCTGATTTCTCAGATTTCATTGTGCGGAGGAGAATGGTGAGTTATATTTATATTTTTCTTAAGCCGCTCTCGTGTTGATTCAAGTGAGGACGTAAACCATCAACACCGGGTGAAATAGAGGGGAAAAAAGAAAAATAAAAGAAAAACCTTGCTCGACATAAGCTATAACGAACCCCCTCCTTACTTCCTCATGAGCTTTGAAAACAGAGGCACCAAAACGAGAATATTTTGAAGGTTTTAAAGGTGGCACATGACAAATTTACTTGGAATGGCAGGAAATACCATGCATAGGTAGATATGGTGGACTCAGCTGGCAAGATAGTTTGACTTTGGGATTTGGATGCACGAGTGGACATCACACTCAGTACAGAGTTTTTGGCTTAGCAAAAATGGTATTTGAAGCAAACATCCAACATTAACCGGTAACAGAGTAACATAAGACATCAGTCAATCATAACCATAAACACTCCACACTGTCTCCCTTGTTGACCAAACAGTTCTTTTGATGGAAAGATTAGCTTTATGAATTAACAACTACGAAATACCACACAGTTTCAAGCTTTTAACTGTATTTCTTTACTAATCAATTTCCACTCAAATAACCAGCAAGTTTAAGCATTCATCTTAATATCTCAAAACAATTGAGAAGCATCAAGTATCCACACAATGATCTACAAGACTATGCAGGCTTTCATTTCATTCCAATATCACATGGATAGCATTTTGTCACTTTGACAATTCAAGCAATTTATCAATAACAACTCTCCAACAAGTATAAGTGAAGAACAAGAGAGTTTAACATCAACAACTAGCAGCTCTAAACAAGATAAAAGCTAAAAGCGAGAGCTTACTAGCAAACAAACAATAGCTAAGAATACTCAACAAGATATAAGCGAAGCAAAGGAGTATTCAAATGAAAAAGCGGAGCGTGCCTCTCTCCCACACAAATAAAGCTAGGATCCAACAAGGATATGACCAGCAAACAAACAAAACAAAACTGAAAGCAAAAAGACGCTCCAAGCATAGCACATAATATGTAAAGTGATAAAAACGTAGTTCAACGAAGACGACCTTATGATAGTCGATGAAGAGGAGGGGATGCCTTGGGCATCCCCAAGCTTAGACGCTTGATGGTTCTTGATATTCAGAGGGGGTGCCATGGGGCATCCCCAAGCTTGAGCTCTGATCCATCTTCAATTTCTTCATTATCCTCTCCTTTGGAACTTAAAAACTCCCTTCACACAAAACTTCTTATAAACTGATTAGAGGGTTAGTGCTCATAAATTAAAATGCACATGTGTTCAACTCAAGACAAATTGCAAACAACTTTATTGGGCATTAGCTACTGTTTACTAAGCCTCAATATGACACTCTACCTCTAGAGTATCACATTTGACCATAGTAAAAGAGACGAATACAAAATAAAAGCAGAATCTGTCAAAAACGAACAGTCTGTAAAGATCAAATTTTCAAGCACTTCTGTAGCTCAAATCCGAAAACTCAAAACTAACGAAAGATAGATAAAAGTATCAGGCTTGATGTCTAAAAATATCAGAAAAAGATAAAATTCAAGGATTATTGAGATTTTCTGCAACAGGCGCATAGAATCTGTTTCTGGACAGCAAAACAATGCCTCGCACTTTAAATGCATTAGAGGCTAAACTTGGCACAAAAAACCAAAAAAAAAAGATACAGTGAAGTTTCTACAAAAGCAACAACTCTATGACTAAGGAAAACTGAAAGGAAAAAGATAATGGGTTGCCTCCCAAAAGCGCTTTTCTTTAACGCCTTTTAGCTAGGCGCAATGATTTCAATGATGCTCTAATAAGAATAAGAGTTGACAAAAGAGAGCATCAAGAAACAAATACCAAACATATTTAAGCCTAACCCACTTCCTATGCATAGGCATCTTGTATGAAAATAATTCATTGGAGCATAAAGCTAGTAGCATAGGAAGACAAAGCAAGTGCAACTTCAAAACTTGCAACAAAAAGAGAGGTGTCTTAGTAACATGAGAACTCCAACAACCATATTTTACTCTCTCATAATAATTTTCAGTAGCATTATCAACAAATTCAACGATGTAGCCATCACATAAAACATGCTTTTTATTATCATAAATATCAATTGGAGGCATAGATAAAGGAGTATCATTAAATTCATCACAAATAACAGTAGGAAAAGCATTTGATAGTTTATTTTTGTCTTTCTTGAGCCATGGAAGTTGTTGCATATCATACAAAGTAAGAGTTAAAGAGTTACTTTCATTAGAAGGTAGGTCCTCCTTTTGTTCCTCACTCTCCTCCTCTTTTCACCTAATGGGATCTTAGTTTCAGCAATTTCCTCCTCCATAGGTTCCTGCAAAGCATCGGTCTCTCCTTTTGGAAGAGAGACTTTCTTAACATATTCAGTAATATAATAATTATCATTGTAATTTTCAAAGCAATATTTTAGTATAGTAAAATTCTCAGTTTGATAACGAGCATTATCAATGTTCTCCAGCAAAGAAGCAATTTCATAGGCACCTTTAAAAGCAACAAATTCTTCAATCTGTTCAACATCAAAGAAATCAAAATTTTCCCTAGCATAAGAAGCTAAGGTTTCATTTTCATTGTCCTGACATTGGAAGGGGAGGTGTGGAGTGCGCCTCCCACAAGAACATTTTATATCATAGAGGAAACTTATATTTTCAGCATACAAGTTCACTTTTTTCAGAAATTCCCAAAGTTGTTTCCCTTTTTGCGACAAGCGGTGTTCCTTATAGTATTTTTGCTGATCTTCTGTAAAACCACAAAAAGATCTAGTTTCAAAGAAAGTGTCCATTAAGAACAACCAAAGAACAAAGCATACTAATAAAACATGATAAAATACTACACCAATTTTTTGGGGTTTTAAAATTTTGCAACAAGAAAAATAAACTAAACGAGAAATAAAGCAAGCAGACAAAAACAAAGTAAAGTGATTGAGAGTATGAGACTCCCCTTGCTATAGCTCCAAAGTCCCTGGCAACGGCGCCAGAAAACTGCTTGATGATCGGTGATGGTAGCGTTGGGTTGTGCCCCAAGCGAAGGCGTGGATGTAGTAAGTAGCAGTTTTCCCTCGTTAACGAACCGAGGTTTATCGAACCAGTAGGACTTTGAAATCAACAACAAAGTGAATGTTGAAGATCTCTGGCACTTAATCTTCAACAGACGTGGACCTGCACACACTCAACCAATTACATTGCCCCCAACGGCGGAAAGGTTGTCAATCTTTCCGGTCTCGCAGAAAACAAAGCGGTTAATTGTATAGTGAAATAGATGAAAATATGAAAGTGGACCAGAGGAGTAATGATGATGAAAATTGATGAATAAAGGTTGCAATCAATGTAAAAAGATGGACCGGGGGCCATGGGTTCACTAGTGGAGTCTCTCAAGTAAATAAAACACTCATATGATGGGTAAACAAATTACAGCTAGGCAATTGACAAGATTATAACACAAACTTAATCTAGCTATGACATAGAGAACATGATAATATTTATGTAGGCATCACGGACAATGAACAAAGACCGTTGAGTCCAACTGCATCTTTGTCTAAAAAGTCCACCGTGGGATCGCTATCCAGCCTGTCACCCAACGGTATTAAGTTGCAAGCAACAGACATTTGCATTAAGTAAAGCGCATGAAGTAAGCAATACTAATATCAAAAGAGACATTAACACCGCTGTTTTACCCTTAGTAGCAACAGCACACCCGCTGTCACTCGTGCCCAGGAACAAAAGGGGGCATGAACCCACTATCTAGCATAAATACTCCCTCTTGGAGATACACACAATCACTTGGCCAAAGTAACTACGCACATCGGAGAGCATGCAAGAACATAAATCAACATATAAGAATCATGCACAATCTGATCATAACTTCATAATCCATCAGATCCCAGCAAACACATCACATAGCATTACAATAATCGATCTTGATCATGTTAGGCAGCTCACAAGATCATAATACATGAAGCACAAGGGAGAGAGACTACCATCTAGCTACTGCCATGGACCCGTAGTCCAAGGTGGGACTACTCACAAATCATCCCGGAGGAAGGCATGGCGATGAAGAGCCCTCCGGGATCGATCTCCCCTCCGGCAGGGTGCCGGGATCAGCTTCAGAATCACCCCTGAACTAGGGTTTATGGTGGCGGCGCCTCGGGGTGACTTCTCTGGAAAATAATGGCCGCCTCATTGTTTTGGGATTAATCTGATTTTATAGGCGTCGGAGGGGGCCGAGGGGACCCGCCCCTGGGCGGGTCCCACCCGCCGCCCTAGGGCAGGCCGCGTCTGGGGGTCGTCCCTGCCTTGTGCGTGGCCCCCAGGGCTGCCCTCTGGACTGAAACTCCGTCTTGGCAAATAAAAAGTCCTCGTAAATTTTCAGTGCATTCCGAGAATATTTCCCATGGTAAGTTTCTGAAACGAAAAGACAACAAAAACAGGAAACTGACACTAGGCATCTTGTCAATAGGTTAGTCCGACAAAATGAATAAAAATGATGTAATAAGATAGTAGAAACATGCGACAATATCACAAAACTAGCATGGATCAATAAAAAATTATAGATACGTTTGACACGTATCACCCCCACGCGTGATTTTGGTAATTAATGACAATCTCTATGGACTAATGTGTGTATTGAGCTATACTTGTAGGTTGTGTCCATAAGCAATGCTTGATCTCCATATGTTGGAATTAATGCTAAAAGAAGAAGATTATATGTTGATCAAGGTTAAGTGCAAGTTGATCAACACACAAGACTAGTGATGTATCATGAGGGATCATTTGATCTTATGGTATGGTAAGCAATCGTCAAATATAGCCTTGTGAACTAACCCATGATCTATGTGCTTGGTATTTCTATGATTGGGTTAGGTATCTCTCCATGAGCATGAATAAGGAGGAAGATCCTATGGAGCTCATGGAGGATGGCGTCTCGTGGTGATCAGCATCAAGATAATGGCTAAGTGAAGATATGTC
Source organism: Puccinellia tenuiflora (assembly GCA_012064385.1). NCBI lineage: Eukaryota > Viridiplantae > Streptophyta > Magnoliopsida > Poales > Poaceae > Puccinellia > Puccinellia tenuiflora. The sequence continues at coordinate 2,018,226 of QRDG01000395.1, forward strand.
AAAGAGTGCCTCTCTCATCTTGGTGTATGGGGGAGCAATATAAGAGTCTTCATCGAGCAGAGCGTAATCAAGAAAGGTGGATTATGTGCAAGGCAAAGGTATGCTCTTGATAGGATTTCTATTTTAGCGGTCTCATGATGTTAGTAGAGAGACCGGGTTATAGGATAGATAATCGTACACTATCAAGAGGGGCTCTCGAGTGAGTAACTTGATCGCATCTTTGTGGAGAGCTCAAACCTTTGCATACTTGGCATATCATCTTTCTTGGTTGTTATTTGGCTTTTATCTTTATGAGAATTTAGAGCTTGGTTCATCTCCATATCTAGCTCAAGTTAATAAAAAACATATTTCATTAATATCTTGTTGCGTTTTTTGATTTTAGAGGTATTACCGGTTTGTCTTTTCTAAGAGAGGTCAAACTCTCTTCTTGTGGTTTCCTCCTCACATGATGGACTATGATTTGTATATGCATGATCTTGTAGGGCTTGTGATTATCTTCGAAACAAGCCTAAGATCATAGAAAACGGAGTCCAGATGAAAAACTTGTTGGGTTCTTGATGTTCAAAGTTTTGCCGATTATTCTTTTCTAGAGAGGTCTAACCTTTCCCCATTTGGTTTTATCCTCCCTTGTTGGACTATGATTTTTCTCTGTATAATCGTGTAGAGCTCGTTGGTACGATTCCAACGAGCCCAAGATCATCAAAAATGGAGTCCGGATGCGAAAGATATGCCTGTTTTCGTTTTGCTCTTTCTGCAGTTTTTCACTAGGCCGGAAGTTCCGGTCCTTAGGCCGGAAATTCCGGCCCCCGGATATATCCGGCCAAAGTTTTGGCCCAAAGTTCCGGACTATGTCCAGAGAGCTTCCTAGGTCGTCCGGGTCGCTCCGGGGGGTCCGGAAATTCCGGGGTAAACCCCGTAAGTTCCGGCCCGCGCAGGAAAAACTGTACACAATGGTTGAATTTGGTGGGGACCTATTTAAGGGGTCATCTTCCCCAATGGTTCTCAAGTTTTGGATCTTCTCTCACTCCTCCATTGTTAACCTCCAAAGCTTGGGTTTCTCTCAATCCCTCCAATGATTCTTGCCCAAATTTAGGAAAAAGAGAGAGGAGATCTAGATCTACAACTCCACCAATCACTTTCTCCTCTTTGTGAGGGGAACCCTTTGGATCTAGATCTTGGGATTCATTTGTTGAGTTCTTCCTTATTCTTACTCTCTTATTCCCCCATAAGCATTTGTTGCTTTGTTGGAATTTGAGAGTGAAGGATTTGAGCACCTGTGCTCTTGCGATTGCATTTGGTGCATCGGTTTGCTCTCTCCACGAAGATTCGTGGAAGTGAAAGTTGTGAGCTTGTTACTCTTGGGTCTTTGGACCCTACACGGCTCAGTGGTGATTATTGGGAGCCTCCAATTCGGTTGTGATGCGTGCCCCAAGCCTTGTGGTGTAAAGGCTCTGGATTCCGCCTCGAAGGATTCCGTTAGTGGAAGGTGAACCAAACCTTTGTGGTACGGTTCATCGGAGAATAGGGTGAGGCCTTTGTTAGGCAGCTCACAAGATCATGGCGTCAAAGCACAAGGAGGAGAGACAACCATCTAGATACTGCTATGGACCCATAATCCAAGGATGAACTACTCACGTATCACCTCGGAGGCAGACATGGTGATGAAGATGTCTCCGGTGACGATTTCCCCCTCCGACAAGGTGCCGGAACACGACTCCAGAACCCCCGAATTAGGGTTTCAAGATGGCGGCGGCTTCGGGTTACGTATCGTGGAATATAATGGCCTCCCCTCGGGTTTTATTCGAGAGGAATTTTATAGGCGAAGAGGGAGCCGAGAGGGGGCCTAGGGCTCATAGGCAGCCAGAGGGCGTGCCCCTGGCCCCTGGGCCACCTCTCCGGCTGCCCTTTGGACTCCCTCTTCGCTATGTTGAATAAAAAATCTCTGTAAATTATCGTGCAATTCTAAGGATATGTTTCCTTAAGAGATTTTCTAAAACATAAAAATAGCAAAAAACAGGAACTAGCACTAGGCATCTTTTTAATAGGTTAGTCCAATAAAATGCCCTAAAATAATATAAAAATATAGTAAAAACATATAACAATGGTATAAAACAAGCATGGAACAATAAAAAATTATATATACGTGTATCAGTGACCATCACCCGAACCGACATCTCGTTTGCAGTTAATCATGTTTGTAAGCATCTTCATGCACTCAGGCGAATATTGTGTTACGTACACCTTACAATATCATCTGGTCTCTATCTTCGACCTAATCTGTTAGGAGTCCTCTCGGTCTCTAATGCAGATGACAAACGATCCACGTGGGCTACATGTGTTCTTTTAGGGGGGGGGGGGGGCAGTTTTGACTCTCGAGCTCACATGCTCCTGTCCAAATATTTATTGTAAAAATAGAAAACATTTCAAAAGTTCTGAAAAATTGGTGATGAACATATATGAGTATTCAACATACGTGCCAAATTTTGTGATGAAATGCCATTATTTATGCTATGTATAAAAAAACAGTGTTATGAAAAATATTTAAAAATCCCAATTTGGCCACTGATTTATTATATTTGCACGGGGCGACATAAATATCATTTCATCACAAAATTTGTCACTTATATAGAAAACTTGTATATACTCATAACCTAAAAAATTTAGAAGTTTTTGAAATATTTTACTTATTTTAATTTATTGGTTTGGGCATGAGCATGTGAGCTCGAGAGCCAAAGTGAATTTCCAGTTCTTTAGACCAAATTTGGTCGGCTGGGTGCTTGCAAACAGGCTATAGTTTCCGGTAACATTACTGAAGAACAATGTAAGACTATTACCAATGCCACAGCTAAGCTATTCTGGTGCACCCTAAAATACGGTTCTTCAAACCCGTAGAATTAACCTTTGCACCATCAGTATGGTATGAGCTAACGGAGAAAGTTGTACCGACAAGCACTTCGTCGATTTCCATGGTTCTTATCTGAACCGAGTTTGTACACCCTAATACATGGCATATACGATGAATTATTTCAATTTTTGAAAACTACAAAAGTACACCTTTTGTATGATATTTACCTACGTTAAAGTTGTGGTCAAGGTGAAACTGTGTAAAACTTGACCAAATATATAAAAAAATTGACATCTATAGTATCAAATCGATATGTTAGAATCATCGTAACATATATTTACATATCGTTTTCATTTGGTAACTGTACTCCCTCTATATCATAATATAAAATGTTTTAGCTATTTGCATGAGAACTACATACGAATATATGTAGACGTAATTGGGAGCGGCGTTTGTGCATCCGAGCTCACCAGCTCCTATTTTTTCGACGAAAATAAAAAAATTGTAAAACATTATGAAATATTCTAAAAAAAATTGGAGACACACACATGAGTTGTTCACATTCGTGCAAAATTTCGGAATGAAAAGAAATTTTATGTGCTTTGTACAAAAAGATAAAATGAGTGGTCAAAATAGATCTAAACACATATTTTTTGAAAACATTGATTTTGTCTTTTTAGCACAGAGCGCAGGGAATGTTTTTTCATTCCGAAGAATTTTCACGAGTGTGAACAACTCATACGTGTGTCTCCAATTTATTTTTCATAATGTTTTACTATTTTTTATTTTTTCGAAAAAAACAAGAGCTGGTGAGCTCGGGTGCCGAATTGAATTTCGGGACGTAATTAGTGTATATATTTATTTATTTTGTTCCATTTATAGTTCGCATGCAAATAGATAAAATATCTTATATTTTTTTACCAAGGAACTGGATGTTAATATTTTTGTACGTACTTGATCGCACTTAAAGACGTTTAACTTTGACCAAGCTAGAACACACTGTAATTTAAAACAGAGAGGGTATAATTTAGATGACTAGCACTTGGGAAAGAATGGAAAGAAAGCCATTCTCCAGCAGGAACCACAGGCTGAAGGGATGATCAGCCTGGGCTCGCCCTTTGGTGACGAGTGAATTGCAGATAACACCAATATTTGGTGTTAAAGTTGTACAAAACACAGAAACAAAACAACTTTTGCAGCAGACCCAGTTTTTAGGGGAATACGTTGCATCTAGCCCAAACGAATGATTTATAGGCTTAACAATGTATCTAATATGTGGGTCCATATGTTTATACGTATATCATAATTATACGACAGTTTAAAAATTACAACATACGTATAAAAGTTGCACAAAAAATAATAAAATATGTTTTGTAGCTGACCTCAAGTTTTCGGGTAATATGTCTAGCCGAAATAGATAATTTAGCACCCTTAACAATGTACCTGACACATGGACATGTATTTCTATATGTATACCATAATTATGTGAAAAACAAAAAACATGTAACAGTATAAAATATTGATATTATGTATGTGCAAAATGTGCATATAAAATAGATATACAAAATGTTATTTATTTGCATAATCTCTATATTTTCTAGTTTTATGCCGTCATTTCATAAATTTTCATATAATTGTGATATACGTATAAATACATGGATTAGATACGCTGTTAGGTGTCTAAATCATCTATTTGGACTAGGTGCAACGTATTACCCAAAAAGCTGGGTCTGCTGCAAAACATGTTTTGTTTCTATATTTTGTACAACTTTAACGCTAAATATTGGTATTATCTGCAATTTCCTCTTCGGTGACAAAAGTAAATATGCCTCGGACCCGTACCCAGCCTGTGCCCGGTCCCCTCTCCTCACATGTCCCGCACTAACCCGATTGCCTCAAAGCACACCACGAGGGATAACCACGTGGGTCACCTATTTCTCAATGACAGTGGGTCCAAATCAGCGGGACCCACATATCAGAACCTCAAAATCTCTGGTCGAGCACCTACGTATTTTGTTGTTGCTCGAAAAAGTAGAAAATCTCCCGCGCTGCTGCCGCAGGTGGGACCCACAAGTCTGGCATCGTCACGGACCCGCTTGTCATTGCCTCCTCATCATGCTTGGCATCGTGCCGAGGTATAATTATGAAGGCGTCGCAGAGCCCCTACCTATCTTTAGGAGGAGAGAGACAGAGAGGCGCTCTCAGAGTCAGAGCCGCGTGCGTGGTCGGTGGTGGCGGCACCGTGCGGCTGCGGCCCCCTTCTCTTTCCACGCCGGCGACGAGCGAGGAATGGCGGCTAGGAGGACTTCTCTCGGGGTGGTGATGGCGGCCGTGCTCGTCGTCGGCATCGTCATGCCTGCCGCTGCCGCGGCAGCGGCCGCGCAGGCCCCGGCCCCCGCGCCCGCCAGCGACGGTAAGTGAGGCTGTCTCCCTCCCTCCCCGTGTTTGTTTTCTCCATCCATCACATTGCATCCGCACCCAATTTCATCGGCCACCTTAGTTTTCTTCTTGATCTGAGAGGCTAGCTCGTGGGGCCTCACTGGTCAGTCGGTCAGAGCGCCGCCGCGTTCGTCGATCCGGTTGTTTGGAGGATAGTTTTTTTTTTTTAAGATAGTCAGTAGAAAGCAAATGGGAAAAAGTATCCTTTATTTAAGAGAATCTTCAGCCGTGCACAGCACTGTAACGAATTCTGAAATCCTCGCGGAGACTCGGATCTACATCGCGCCATCCTCGAACTGCAATCTGGCAGGGCAATTTCTTCATAATTTCAGTTCCATCAGGCAGTTTAAGTTCTGTGCACCCACAATGGCAAATTTGCAACTTCCGCGTTATTTCCATGACATGCCGCCTTTTGTGTTATGGGTGCTAGCTACGGGAATTAAATGCCATCGAGCCAAACAACAGTTAATGATTTGTGGCGGGAGGTATAAATTTATACAGCCAGAAAGAATGTTCTGCTTGTCCACGCAGTTGATTTACCAGGGAGTCACTAGATCTGATAGATGCACTGGGAGCACTACCCCAGTATTTAGTGGTACTGACAGTAGCATTCAGTCGACACTGGTACACATAATGTCTAGTGTCTGACGGGTGTTAGAAGTTTGATTTGCCTGAACACATGATCTCTTCATCTCGTGTTCTGATTTTGCCGCGATTGACCATTTGCAATTCTCTTCTCTCCGCAGGCACATCGATTGACCAGGGGATCGCGTACGTGCTGATGCTGGTGGCTCTTGTGCTCACCTACCTGATCCATCCACTGGACGCCTCCTCTCCCTACAAGCTCTTCTAATCCTTGTTTCTTCATGGGATTTGTAATGGTAGGGTTATTAGATAAGCTTAGGGAAGGAAATTAACATTTAGGTGAGTGTTTGTGAGGTTTAGAATTGGGTGGATTGATCGTCACTGGATGATCTGTATCAAAGTGTTTGGTGGATTGATTGGCTGTGGCTGCATTGGATCCCATGGTTTGGTGTCCCCAGTTGGGCGTGCTGGATTCTGTTTTAGCCGATGCGGTGCTGACTAGTGGGCATGTGCCCTCACGTGGAATATTTTGTCTTTGCAACAACTCCAAACATGTGCGTGCCTGCGTAACCCATCACATGTGTGGGCCGAAGCAACCATTCATGTTTTTTTATCTCTCACGTAATCACGGAAGAAAATTGATATATGTAATCGTGTACGACACCACTCACAAATAGGACAGCTGTTCAGAAGTTCCAAAAAATTTAAATTCACAACTTCCAACTTTTTATTGAAATTACATGTTTTCAATAAAGTGAGCTTTATTACTTAAATATTTTAATCATTGCACTCGGCTTCCGCATATCTCAGATGCACACAACCTCCAAATTCCGACAAGTAACATGACAAAGATAAATAAAGGCCATGAGAAATTGTAAAAACGCCTAGGAAGGTAGAGTGCCAATCCGGAGGTTATGCTGCCATCAGGGCCGGCCCTATAATTTTAAGGGCCCATGTGCGAACTCCATCAATAGGCCCCAAATCAATGGACCTCTCACATTTTCTACTATGCCTTCTATATACATACGTATTATTTATGGGCCCCAATTTGGCTGGGCCCTGGGCCATCGCACCTCTCGCCCTGGGCCAAAGCCGGCCCTGGCTGCCATCCATGCTGGGAGTAGAAATCCCACGCCGAAGCCTCCAAACGGAAATACACCTCCATAAACAGATCGCGATGCTCCACACGCTGTAGAGGGGACCATGAACGGATTGTAGCCATGCACCGATAGATGACCTGCATAAAAGAAGATTTTTTATCGTTAAAACCTTGTCGTTTCTACATAGCCATAGTGACCAAATAACGGCAATCGCTCCCACCCTAATAAGTAGTTTAAATCTAGGATCCACCCCATTAAGCCAATTGCCGAAAATATTCGCAATGCTCCGCGGTGGATATAAGTTAGAACCAATCTGGATGGCTGACCATATAGATCTCGGAAAATTGCATTGAAAGAAAAGGTGCTTTATAGTCTCATCGTGGTGACAAAAGGCACATTTTTTTTTACTTCCTTTTCAATTTCGCTTTGCAAGGTTATCTTTGGTGAGAATTACCCCTCGACGGAGATACCACGCAAACACCTTGTTTTCCAGCGGGATCTTCATCTTCCAAATTTTCTTATTATTATCAATGGCATATTAGGATGGATTAAAGCTTTGTACATAGAATCAACGGTTAATTTTCCATTCCCATTTCAATTCCATCGAAACTCATCGGGTCCCTGCGTTAGCTGATCAGAAGCTAACCGCTGAATCAAAGCATTCCAGGATGCTTGTCTTGGACCAAAGAGACTTTGTCTGAACGACACATTTGGTGGGAACGTTTCCATCACCTTAGCGAGTGTATCACTTTTATGGCGCACAATATTGTACAAGGATAGAAATTGTTCTCGGACAGTGGCATTGCCTAGCCAGTTATCCTCCCAAAACGTAATTTTGGAACCATCCTTAAGAGAGAAAGATCCATATTGGAAGAAATATTTCTTCGTACCCAGAAGGCCCGCCCAGAAGTGTGAGTCCCCAGGTTTCCAGTAAACCTGAGACAACGCATTTGGACCAACATATTTTCTGCTAAGGAGGGTTTGCCACACCCCTTCTTCAGACAAGAGCTTGAAGATCCATTTACCAAGGATGGACATGTTCTTGACCTCTAGGTCGTGGATCCCGAGTCCTCCTTGGTCCTTGGGGCGGCAAACCACACTCCATTTAGCCGGTCGGTATTTCTTTTTCTCATTATCCCCTTAGCAGAAGAATCTTGATCGGAAATAATCCAACCGTTTAAGTACTCCTTTTGGCAATTGGAAGAAAGAAATCATATATAATACCATGTTAGTGAGTACTGAGTTAATGAGTACCAATCTTCCGCCTAGAGATAATAATTTACCTTTCCAGCTATTTAATCTGATTTGATCACATCCATCGCCAAATAAGAACATGCCATTGATGAAGTCATGGAGATGCAAATGAATGATTGGGCTAAGAGAGTATAGATTCTTGGGTAACTCTAGTTAAATTTCTCTTGAATGTCAGAGTATGGATTCTTTTTTGATTATAGGATATAACTTTTCATGTAAAATGGTATTGTGCTTGTGCTCGATGAATTTAATATGCAACATTAAATGTTCTTTTTTGAAGTTCTTTAATAACTAATTTGCGATTCTAAAATTAATTAACCCATCTACCTCCTATCTCTAGCCACATCAAGCTGGAATAAAAACGGGCAGGCCTTAAATGGGCATGTACACAAACAAGTAGAAATTGGGCCCTCAAATGGGCCCAAAGCCAAGCATGTCTTATGTGCGGCCGAAACCGAAAGCATAAAATACCTTAGTCATGACGGCCCCATAATGAACTTGTTAACTAGCATCAATCCTTCAACTAAATTATCACAAAGCTTGGTGTGATAACCCACTGATCAAACTTCAGTTTGTACTCATCAATAGTGTTTGTTTGTTTTAACAAATGCAATTCTCCCAGCTTATCTTAGTGGACATTAACATCAAACTCTTATAGGAATGTAGCTTGGAACTTCTCCCAATCATGCCACCCAACCTCTCTTGAAAACCGTGGCGATTTAGCATGTTTAGGCACTAGGCGATGGAAAAATGCCTCGCCTAGGGTATAAGTCAAAGTCTAGACATGGCAACCAACAAAATTTCTTCTTAGCGAGCAATCAGGCCATACTGCAATTACAAGACAAATGGGCCATATTCCAATGGTAATTAGTTGTATTTTACTCATTTACACGCTCAAAATGAATGTGTATACATATATAGTAAGTTAATAACCCAAATACACACTTGATAGTACAAAATTTATGCCCTCCTAGCCCATGCCTATTTCGCTTAAGAGCCGTCTAGGCACTAGGAGAATGCGAACCGCCTTGCCTATGCCTAGCACTTTTTTCAACCTGACACCCAGCTATCACTTAGTATGCTTGGTACTAATGAGATGCATTATGGATCTTATACATAGTTGTAGCACACACATCAAAGCTAGTCAGAATTTGATACTTGCAAAGTAAGTATTACAAAACCATCGAACTTTGGGAATTCCATCTTAGGTAGCCTATTGCGTCGTCCATGCTCCCATAAATTGTCACCAACATCATGAAAAATAGGAGTTAGCTGCACTTGATAGACATGCAGTGGGTTGGCTGGAAAAGTGGGAGATGATGGTGGCTTCTCTTCGATGGTGTCGATGAAGGTAATGATTGCGACGAGGTGGCCAAAATGATCGTTCATCACGGAATGGTACCTGAATTGGAGTTGGGCAGGTTGCCTTGAGAAAAGTGACAAATCCAACTTGGTTTGGATGTGCTGAAGCTTGCATTTTGTAGTTGGTCGCGTGCTCATCCAGATACTGACACTTTTTGGCCACCCGCTCTTGGACTCGATCCAACGCTGCGAGGCAAAAGTGACATGACGACCCCCTGTTCTAGGAGCCTCTCCTCCACAGTTTTCATCTCGACAACAATGTGATGTGTTTGCGACTCAGCTTGAATGGTGTCGTCGTGTCCTCCTCCAAATCAATCCTAACCGTGAACGAGATTTATATACCAGATCGCTTGAGAGGAACAACCAACAAATTCACAGAAAAAAATTACAAGGATAATCGAGAGTTTATGAGGACCATAGATCGGACTAACTAGGCTCTGATTACCATGATCTTATGACCCGCTGGTTGGAATTCATCGGATGTAACAAGATAGAAAGGTATTTGGGGTTCGGAGGAGATGGACTTGTGGTGGAAATATAGAGTAGTTGGGGGAGATTCAGATTACAACATTCACATATATTACACTAGACATCATGGTCCACACTTAAGGAACACGTCTGGTACATGATTCAACATGTGACACACCTAGGTTGTTGTTGGGAATATGCCCTAGAGGCAATAATAAAATGGTTTATTAAGCATATTCATGTTTATGATAATAGTTTATTATCCATGCTATAATTGTATTAAATGGAAACATAATACATGTGTGGAATATAAACACCAGGAGTCCCTAGTGAGCCTCTACAGGACTAGTTCGTTGATCAAGAGATAGTTAGAGTTTCCTAACTATGGACTTGTTATAGTCACTTGATAACGGAGTCTCGTCATTGGGTGAATGACTTGATGGACATGACCCAAACAATAAAGAGTTGCAATTAATCGTGTCACAAAAGTTTTGTTGTCAACACTTTTAATATGGCAAATATAGTTTCCTTAGACCATGAGATTATATCACTCCCATTCACCGGAGGAATGCTTTGTGGAGATCAAACGTCACTTCGTAACTGGGTGATTATAAAGGGGGCTTTCAGGTATCTCCAATGGTGGGTTGTTGGGTGATATGAATCGAGAGTGGGATTTGTCCCTCAATGTGACGGAGAAGATATCTCCAGGCCTTCTCGGTAATATAGCATCAAAAGTATGCAGACATATGATTAGGTTGTAATCGCGAGGATCCTATATTATGGACGAGTAAAGAGAACTTGTCGTTAATGAGATTTAAACTAGACATGGGGATGTCAACGATTATATCTCGGGCAAGTAAAATATCGTGAGACAAAGGGAATCGTATATGAGATTAATTGAATCTCCGGCATCGTGGTTCAATCGAGAAAAAGGTTTTCGTTGAGTGTATAGGAATTAATATGGGCATCTCGGTCCCGCTATTAATTATTGATATGATCATGTCTATGCATTCCCGAACCCGTAGGGTCACACACTTAATGTTCCGATGAAATTAGGTTTTGCGATGAGTTAAATGATGAAATGAACGAATGGTGATTCGGAGTCTCGGATGGGATCCCGGACGTCACGAGGAGTTCCGGAGGAGTCCGGAGAATAAGATTCATATATGGAAAGTGGTTTCCAGAGGTTTCGGAAAAGTTCCGGAAATTATTTGTAGGGTACCGGAAGGTTCCGGAATGTTCTAGAAGGATCTAGAAGTGGGACCCACATATTATATGGGGGGCCCACATGGACCATAGGGGTGCAGCCACCACATGGTGTGCCGCACCACCTCAGCCCACATGGGCCAATGCGGCTAGGAAAAGAGGGGGGGGGGGGGATCCCACTCCTAGTTGGACTCCAACTTGGGGGGCAAGGCAAGAGGGGCCGGCCGCCCCTACCCTAACCCTAGCCGACCTCCTATATAAGGAGGGGAGGGGTGCGGCACACCCAAGGGAGCCACCCCTAGCCGCACCACCTCTTCCCATCCAAACCCTAGCTGCACCCCTCTCTCCCCGGAGGGCTGCGCCACCACTACCTCCATCTAGATCTGCCGCACCACCCTAACCCTAGAGTGCTGCACCACCTCCTCCTCTCCCTCTCCTCTCGCTTGGCTTGGCGTAGCCTCGCACGTGGAGATCGTCATTGTCACCGACACTACCGTCGTGCTGCTGAGATCATCAAGGCCACGTCCTCTCGCTTGTGGGATCAAGGAGTTGACGTCTTCATCGAGCCGTACGTGTGGACACCGCGGAGGTGCTGCCCGTTGCTGCACTTCACCGGATTGGATCTCGAGGATAATACATCTCCTCGCGACTAGACGAGTCTAGTTGCGGGGATCAACTAACCAACCCCTGCACCGACAAAACGCGTTTGTTGATCTTCAAGGGTAAGAGATTGGATCTCACCTTCGCTATCTTCATCTAGTAGATCTAGATCCTTGGGGTTTATTCCGCTTGCCGCGTAGGATTTTTTTTTTGTTTTCTATGCTGCGACCCCATCAGTGGTATCAGAGACTAGATCTATTCGTAGATGTTGGTGCGATTAGAACACAAGGAGTTGTGGGCGTTGATATTTTATGTTGCTACCTTCTAGCGTGCACTTTGCATCTTTGCGGTATTGTGAGATTGAAGCTGCCCGGACCAACCTTACTCGTCCACGCACGAGAGACCGGTTCCACGAATGACATGCAACTTGTTTTGCATAAGTGGCTGGCGGGTGTCTGTTTCTCTTGCTTTAGTGAGGGTACAATTTTCAATGGAAGGCCTTTCTAAAGGATGAGTAAATAAGCAACTATTATATCACCGTTGTGGTTTTGCGTAGATTAGAACGGTTCTATCTCGATGACCCAAGCCACGTAAAAATTGCATAAACAAAGTAGAGGACGTCTAACTTGTTTTTGCAGAGGGGGTCATGTGATGTGATATGGCCAATATGTGATTTGTGATAATGTATGCAATGATCATGTTAGTAATTTTTCGTGACTTGCATGTCGACGAGTACGGCAACCGGCAGGAGCCATATGGTTGTCTATTATTTTATGTGACCTGCGAGTCATTGAATCACCATGTAATTGCTTTACTTTATTGATAAGAGTAGCATTAGTTGTAGTTGCAATAGTTGGTGGACAACCATGGTCATGGCACCACCATGATGGAGATCATGCCGGAGATAGAGATCTTGCCGGTGCTTTGGAGATGGAGATCAAAAGCAGAAGAAGAAAGGCCATATCATATCACAATCTTTGAATTGCATGTGATGTTAATCCTTTTATGCACCTTATTGTTATGCTTAGATATGATCGCGGCGGTAGCATGATAAGGTGATCTCTCACGTTAATATCAAGATAATTAAGTGTTCTCCCCTAGTATGCACCGTTGCGAAAGATCGTCGTTTCGAAGCATCACGTGATGATCGGGTGTGATAGATTCAACGTTCACATATGTAACACCCCAAAAATTCGTCCCTAATTTTAGCGGTGTTTTCCGACACCTGAAAAACTTTTCTCTTTTCCTAAATGTTCCTCCAAAACTTTTGGGAATTATTTGACTTGGGAATTGCTCTCTCAAAAATTCCCCAGCGTCCATGAACCATTCCATCTCCCGTGATAATTTTTTTTATGCTCAGGTTTTCTCTCGAAAACCCTAGCCCTAATTATCGAACCTTTTAAACCCTTTTCTCCACCTACCAAGGTGAAGCCTATTTCCATAGCCGGAGAAATTCAACTAAAAATACCAGTGGACTCCCATATCCATATAAAGACATTCCATGCAAAAATATTGCATACTTCAATGCAATATTTCCAAGTTGGGCGTTATTTTCTAAAATGCCATTTCCAATACAGGATTTATCTAGACACCTTCCACTCATCCAAAAATTCTTCAATTTTGATGAGGTGCATGATTTAACCTCCTGAACATTTCACTCCATTGGATCAACCTCATTTGAGCAATATTTGAGGTACTTCCTTTGTAAACCCGAAAGGTTGCCATTTTGGTGCCTTCAAGCAAATCCCACCCTGGGCAAGTTAAATGCTCATGAGACTTGGCCACATTGTCCACAAGATACCTAGACACACAAATCCAGAAGATCACCCCAAGGTGAAGGGTGAAAAGTCAATTTGCCATGACCATGCCATTATGTCCATTTTTGGACATCTTGTCAAAACCCAAGTTCCCAGTACCCATATGAGCTCAAACTTTATGAACAATCTCCTGGTACCAAATGAACCCTGTGGTAATTTTTGGGGATTTTTCTGGGTGGTGCAAGAGCCCTGTCAATTCGTCGAGCACCCTCTGTACGCTAAGTTTTCAGAAATTTTTGCAGGGCAAAGCGTTGAGTTCTGGAGTGATTCCTGCTTGCTTGAGTAGGTGTTGTTGTGGGGATCACGGTAGTATGGTCTGTTGGTCGTTGCACCCACGCGTGACCTCGTGGCAGGGCCATGCCGCTCGTGGCGCGCTCCGAGCGCCAGGGCGCGCACTGGCCGGCGTCCACCCGCCTCGGGTCTCCCCTGTTCCTCTGGCTTCCCTCGATGTTCCTCGGTCCCGGACCAAACCAGCAGTAACCGCACCCTCTCCTGCTTCCCTAGCTCGGACCAGAGCCGCCCTATCCTCTCCCATAAATTTCCCTGGCCGTAGTTAGGCGCCGACCGCCGCGTGTCAGCTCCCTCCTCGCCGCTGCTCTCGAACCCGAGTTCAACGTGCGGAATCCCGAGCCTTTCCTGCTCCCAAAGATCAGCTCGCGCCCTCTCTTATCCTGTCCCCTTCAATTCTTGTCCGAAGCGTAGCGCACTGGTGAGCTTTCAGCGCCGCGGAGTCGGCTGTCCGTGTGCTCGCCTCAGGCAATAAAAGGAGCTTCCCGAGCCCTCTCTCGCCGCACCCCATCCTCCTCTCCCCTCCTGGACCTCTCTGTCCATTTAATCGAGCAACGGCGGAGCCCTGCTCCGATCCCGGCCGAAATTGCCGCCGTCGAACCCTCGGCCGCAGCAAGCTCTAGCCAGGACCGTTCTTCGATTAAATGCGCAGAGCGCCTCCTACCCTTCCCCTCTAGCTCCCAGTGTGATCAGAAGAGCAAGCTTAGCACGGTGTGCTCGAGTTCATCCTCGGCTGCCTCGGTCGTGCGCTCGAGCTTGGAGAAGACGGCAGCAGGCCTTCCCCCCCCCCCCCCCCCGCGCCTCCAGCAGCCTCCCCGGGCTCGTCGCGGTGCGGCGACCTCTCGAGCGTCCCCAGCATGTGGCGTAGTGCAGCACGGCGATGGCCTCGTCGACGTCGGGGCTCTTCCGTGCATCCTCGTCGCCGGGATGGGGGAGCACAGCGGAGGAAAAAAAAGAGGATTTGTTTAAATCGTTGACCCGACCCCACCTGTCAGCCTAAGTGGAGGCGTATTTCGCCGTTTTCCGTCTTCCAGCAGCGAAGGCGCCTTTCCAGGAGTGCGCGGTCAGCGGTCAGCCGTTCCGTTTTTTTCCCTGGTGAGCGTCGAATAGCTATCCGTCGCACGTCCAAAACTTCCAAACCGTAGCTCCGTTTGGAGTGATTCAAATTCCTAAATTCATAGTTTGAAAAGCTCTATCCAGTGGTATAGGTTCTGTATTTTTGTAAAATGGTTGTATGCTCAGCACCCGTGTATGCATGTATAGGTATTCCGCGACACCGGCGAATCGAGACCCTAGACGCGACATGTCCGTGACCTCCAAACCAAATGGCGTCGATCGTCGAAGGCAAGCTAACCCCTTGCTATGAGCAGTCCCGCAAAGTTGTTTGTTATTCGCTTATTGTCATGCCAAGTGTTTATATTTGTCTGCGATTGGTATTTATATTATGTCGGTCTGTTATTGTTGCCTTGTTTTGTACTTCATCCATGTATGCATTAGATTGATGTATGAATTATCTGTGCGCCTCGCACTTGCATGGCTTTGACAACTAAATAACAAAAACATGCGTTGATTGTTTGCTTCTTCTTCTTCGCCGAGGTGAGGAGCGGACGGATGTCGTCTTATGATCCTCGGAGTTGGGGGCATTTGCCAAAAGAGTTATTTGCTTCTTGTCCCTCCGTCAAATATGGTTGGCGTAGACCACCCGGACTGCGTCGCTTGGGAGCTGACTTTTCATTTGGTTCTTTTTGCCAAGATTGCTGACACCACGTCGAGATAACCCTCGAGTGGAATGGATGCTTTCTTTCTTATGAATGCTTTTCGGTTCATTGTTTGGAGGCTACATGCCTCACCAACTTTGTAATTGATCTATGATGACACCGGCTGGAGGAACCGCCACAGTTATCTGTTTGAAACACTGTGTTATAATCTGTAGCCGATCTGTGATGGCGCTTGTTGGCGGAATCGCCACGATAGTCACCCAGTCGACGCTAACCAACTAGTTGATCTGTGATGGCGCTTGTTGGCGGAATCGCCACGATAGTCACCCGGTCGACGCTAACCAACTAGTTGATCTGTGATGGCGCTTGTTGGCGGAATCGCCACGATAGTCACCCGGTCGACACAAACCAACTCAACTATATTTTGTAGTTGATCTTTATTTTGTTGCTAATGTTTTGTTGTTTGATGATATATTATTATGTTATTATGGTTGTAGTGTTAGACTAATCCTTTGTTGCTTGGGCATGTGAATGATGAAACTTGATTAAATGAAACACCCCTCCAAACAACGATAAGGTCTATTCATAGTGCCACTAATCTGAACCCTTGAACGCACTACCACTATCGCCCCAAATGGGAGAGCCTTAACCTATGTAACCTATCAAGCCTCCTTGGATGCTACCCTCTTGGCAAGTCTAGTCAGTTACTGCATAGTTGTGGTCGGGGCTAGTCTTGCGAAGGTTCCGGAGCTAGGCGTTGCTCATTCGTTGGGGACGTGCCGGATTCACTTCGTCATAAGACTTAGCCCGAGTGGTAAGTCGGTAGTTATACAAGGAGTGTCCTGGTAGCGTGAACGGTTATGTAGGTGTATCTTGCCTTAGCTAAGTAAGGTGCATTTAGATGAGTGGTATCTGCAAACTCTCGAGAGTCTCAACCTAGCAAGCTAGCCTCATTCCTGGGATATGGAACAACAGTTCAGTGTCGGTCACACTATTGTCTTTGTCGTGTCCGGAGGTTAAACTTAAGATTTGTTGAAAGAATTATGAACGACTTGACCACACTTAATAAACAATAAGATGATGCAGGGAATGTTACTGGAGATAAGGAAATGTGATAAGGCCAGTGGGCCTAGCAGTGGTGACAGATGAGATTAGCCTTGTGAGGCTAGAGGCCAGTGAGCCTAGCTGTTATGATATGATTTGTTGTGTTACTTGGTACCAATGGTACACCCGTTCTTCGTCACAGGTAAGTTCTTTGTTTGATCTCCGGTATACGATCCAACCCCACCTGGCTTGGACTCTGTACTGGTGATACTCCTGTTGTTTGCTTATGCCATGTTCTACTGTGATGCCATGTTGTCATCCTTTTTGGACTGTCGTAAGTAGATACTTGCCATGTTTAGATTATCATTATTGCTGGTTATCTGTTGCCTGATTGCTTGACCGTTCATGTCTTGTGGTTATTTTCTTGCGAGTACATCATTGTACTCAAACTGGCTTTTCATGTGGCCAGACGTTGAGAGGATTCATCTACTACCATAGCAAGGAGATGGAGAAAGAGCGTGCTAGGATCAGTAGCCCAGCCAGATGCCTGTGGAATGGAGTCGCACCAAGCCGATGCCGTACCTGTGTCTTCCGCTGCCAGTGAAACTCTGTCCCGTGCCATACTTGGCCATGATATTTGTTCATGCCTTGGTGGCCATGTAAAACCATTTGTAGCCCTCCGGGCCTGATTGTGTAATGATATTTCCGCTATGTTGCATTGTCGTAACGTGCACAACTGTGCCCATCAGGCTCTTAGGCGTAGCCTAGATCAGCCTATCTATTCATGTGTCAGTTCAGCTCATACTCCTGACCAATGTCCCGTGATTTCAGCTATCAAAAACATCAATTTACAGGACTTTGTAATCCATGCTGTACTATGCACTTGAGCTGAATGAAAATTGGCGTCTACGACGCCATCTGTTGTTAAAAAAAAAAGATATCCTGGGCTGGCGCACGGGGCGACCACCTCTCTGGCGATATGTGTCAGAGGGGGGTGCCACAACATACAACGGGTGTAAGCCAGTTTACACATGCATGATTACTACGGTTGTCTTGACGAGCCTAGCATGTACAGACATGGCCTCGGGGACACGGAACCGAAAGGTTAAACACGAGTCATATGAATGATATGATCAATACTGAGTTGTTCACCATTGAAGCTACATCATCTCACGTGATGATCGGTTGTGGTGTAGTGGATTTGGATCGTGTGTCACTAAACAACCAGAGAGATGTTGAGTTTAGTGGGAGTTCATATAGTAATTTGATTAAGTTGAACTAAAATTATCATAAACAAGTGTCCTAAAGATGTCTTTGCAAAATCCTTGTAGATCATGTCCGACTACAGTAGTATGTTTCTTGCTGAGGAGCTGCGTCTGGATAGGTCAAACTTTGCTGAGTGGTACATGCGTCCGAGAGAAGTCCTACACACCAATAGTGAGCTCTAAGTGATAGATGAACCTTTAGAAGAATGCCCAGATGTAACTGCTGACTATGAAGGGTACATGGAATGGTACGAGCAACAAACCATCTACTTGAAAGTCGAGTGGCTGATGTGCACCTTCATGGATTCTAACCTTGGTAGACAATTTGGAAACTTGAGCGCAATGGAGATTGCCGATGAGCTGAAAAAAAGGTTCATAGCACAAGTTAGAGTTGCAAGGTTTGAATGCTTGGATGAATTTCTTTCAACTAAGATGGAAGAAAACACTTGCTTGGAATGACACCCGAGGAAGATGCACAGGCTGTATTTTACTTTGGTGGATGTTTGGAACCATGAGATGACTGACGAGATGGCAATAGATGGGGTGCTGCGCTCTCTTCCCCCCAGCTATAAGAATTATGTCAGGGACTATGTCATGGGAAGGGATTCGATCACTTTCTGTGAGTTTATTTCCCGGCTGCGTCATGTCAAAGTGGAACCCATAGTAGGAGAAGTAGTCAATGCAGAAGGTATATTTTGATATACTAGTTATAAATGTTTAAATGTCCCATTTACACTTGTGGTGAGCTAAGTATTTGATACTTGTGCTGTTTTGTGAAAACAGGACCCGCCGTTTGAGAAGTGCATGGAGGGACTGAGTGGATTTCGCGGGAAGATGGCAATCAAGGAGTTGATGCTGGCGTCATTTCACTTCTACATTTATCGTTTTAAATTAGAGGATTTGAATGAGTTTTGTAATCGAATTAAGTGTGATCTTAAATTAGAATGTCTCAGTTTGTGAGACGGTCATTCATGTTAAAGACAAGTGGTTGTTCTATTTTCATGAGTAATCCTTTTTGGTGATCACGTTTCGATTATGAGATTATTGTCCTTTGTTAGATTTAAACGATAATTAGTTAAACACTTATAAGAATGAAACATGCTAAAAAAATATCCAATACTTGATAATGATTTTGTTTTAATTGTGCTATAGTATTGAGGAGCATTGGATGCGCATCATCAAGTAGTATGATTAAAAATGCCATTTTCTGAAAATGCCATGAGTAGCTGGAAAATAAACACAAGTGTTGGTTGAAACTTTCCAGTGAATAAGAGACATCATTGTTTTATGTTCTTCATCGTGAATGAGTAAATAGGAGTATTTATTCATGTCATGATGAGACCATGGAAGTAAAGGATATTAAGTCTTTTCGATTTGATCAAAAGAGATGAAATATTTGAGTTATTGTTTAGTATGAAGACTTGTGACAAGTGTTATCACAAATTACAATATTTAGAGATTATTCAAAAGTGTTTTGATAAACCTAAAGTATTGTAGTCACATTATATTTGATATTATGTGGTCATAAAGATGGGATTTGAATTTAAGGGTTTATTTGTATCATTTAGATTTATTTTTGATAACACTCTGTTTCAAATAAAGAATCTATTTAATGATTTGCGTTTTGCATATGAGTTATGTGAAATAGTGGTTTCAATAAATTATGAGATAATTAGAAGCCATAGCAAATGGAGTTTTGTAGAATGTTCATATGAGATTATGAATAGAGATTCCACAATGTAAGACTAAAAGGGACAAACCAATGTGTTTGGTTGTGTTATGTATTTTAGTGGTTTTATCGTGAAATGGTTTCATGGATAAAAGATTTGTTGGAATAAATTGAGAAAGCTAAAACATCATATGTTTATGTATCAAGTGGCACATGTAAAGTGATGTGTTGGTTAAAACTTGACACATAAAGAATTTAATGATGGTGATCATTGATTTTTTTTTGGTTTAGCTTGTCTAAAGAGCAGTGGGATTCAAGAATATGAAATTTGTCAAAAGTTGCAAATAATATTCATGATTTACTTGTCATATTTGAGAAACAAGACATACCTACAAAACTACAAAAGAAGAAATAGAGACTTTAAAAGACGAAAGTGACTAGGAGTCATTCTATGTTAAGTTTAAATCACAAAGTAATTGTTACTTGATTTTGTGAAAATAATGTTTTCTTATATTTATTTTGCAAAGAGTTTGTGTAAAATAAATAAAACTTAAAGCTAGCAAGGTGCTGGTGTTTCGTATATGAGTTCTCGAATCTTAAGAGTTGAGAAATTTTGGAGGAGTTCAAAGTATCGAGAAAGTGCATAAGAAACTGAGTGGGATCTAATTAACATATGTGGAGACATATATTAAGTTAGAGCAGAAACTAATTTCCATAATCAAAATATGTGGTGACATATGTTTGAGTGGGAACTAGTTAATCATGGTCAAATATAAAAATAACATATTTCTGAGTGGAAGCCAATATGGTTTCACAATTTAATATGTGTATGGTGTATATTTGAGTGGGAGTTTACAACATTGTGTTTGAATGAAATGGAGATTTCTTGAATGTTGTAAATATTGTCATGGACCAATGCATAACTTGTGAAGTTAGTTTGAACGTCAAATATTCATGGAGATAGATGTATCTATGGTGGATAGATAAGTTTGATAAACATTAAGGTCAGGATGTTTTAACCTAAACAAGTTTTGAAGGAGTTCAAAATAAAACAAGAGAAGAATGGTTCATCTCATTGTAACATATAGGTGAAACATTGAGTTGAGAACTCAGTACAAAATTGATGGTTGGAGGATATGTTAAATTCACTATGAATTGTTCATATGTCTAAACATATTAGAATCATATGTTTATATTTGACGATATGTGACCCAAGTTCTTGATTGTAAGAACATGTTAAATGAGGAGTCATTTTTCATGAAATTGAGATAAATTTAGAAAGTGGTAGACTTGGCTGAAGTCATAAAGCCAAACTAAATTGGAATCTTTTAAAAGTCAGAGCAGCGCAGCGAAAGCATGATCAGAGATATCAAAGTGAGAAGTTTCACTGTTGATTTGTTGAGTCTACAACATATAGGAGTATATGATTAATTCAAGGATTAAAATAAGATGTAATATTTTTGGTTTGAGAAAGTTGTTTCAAGATTGAGTGAGTTTCGGATGCACATGCTATGTGAAAGTCCTTTTGACTGATCATACGTCATGTAGGCATAAAAGGACACAAGCATCTCACTCTATAACCAAACATACTATATACATTATATGATAATGAGTTTATCATGTGATGATACAGTACTGTCAAATTAAGTGACAGTTACAATTTTGCAAAGGACATAGAGAGCTGTATGTACAGAACACGGACAGAACCTCTTCCACAAGCAAACATGATCAGCACTAAGACTTCATGAGTGAGACTCCATGGGTGTTGGATCGAGGAAATGTAAACTAGATTATTGACTCTAGTGCAAGTGGGAGACTGTTAGGGAATATGCCCTAGAGGCAATAATAAAATGGTTTATTAAGCATATTCATGTTTATGATAATAGTTTATTATCCATGCTATAATTGTATTAAATGGAAACATAATACATGTGTGGAATATAAACACCAGGAGTCCCTAGTGAGCCTCTACAGGACTAGTTCGTTGATCAAGAGATAGTTAGAGTTTCCTAACTATGGACTTGTTATAGTCACTTGATAACGGAGTCTCGTCATTGGGTGAATGACTTGATGGACATGACCCAAACAATAAAGAGTTGCAATTAATCGTGTCACAAAAGTTTTGTTGTCAACACTTTTATTATGGCAAATATAGTTTCCTTAGACCATGAGATTATATCACTCCCGTTCACCGGAGGAATGCTTTGTGGACAACAAACGTCACTTCGTAACTGGGTGATTATAAAGTTGGCTTTCAGGTATCTCCAATGGTGGGTTGTTGGGTGATATGAATCGAGAGTGGGATTTGTCCCTCCATGTGACGGAGAAGATATCTCCAGGCCTTCTCGGTAATATAGCATCAAAAGTCTGCAGACATGTGATTAGGTTGTAATCACTAGGATCCTATATTATGGACGAGTAAAGAGAACTTGCCGGTAATCAGATTTAAACTAGACATGGGGATGTCAATGATTATATCTCGGGCAAGTAGAATATCGTGAGACAAAGTGAATCGTATATGAGATTAATTGAATCTCCGGCATCGTGGTTCAATCGAGAAAAAGGTTTTCGTTGAGTGTATAGGAATTAATATGGGAATCCCGGTCCCGCTATTAATTATTGATATGATCATGTCTATGCATTCCCGAACCCGTAGGGTCACACACTTAATGTTCCGATGAAATTAGGTTTTGCGATGAATTAAATGATGAAATGAACGAATGGTGATTCGGAGTCTCGGATGGGATCCCGGACGTCACGAGGAGTTCCGGAGGAGTCCGGAGAATAAGATTCATATATGGAAAGTGGTTTCCGGAGGTTTCGAAAAAGTTCCGAAAATTATTTGTAGGGTACCGGAAGGTTCCGGAATGTTCTAGAAGGATCTAGAAGTGGGACCCACATATTATATGGGGGGCCCACATGGACCATAGGGGTGCAGCCACCACATGGTGTGCCGCACCACCTAAGCCCACATGGGCCAATGCGGCTAGGAAAAGAGGGGGGGGATCCCACTCCTAGTTGGACTAGGAGTTGGGCCCTTATTCCCTTTAGGAAAGGGAGGCCCAAGGAGGAGTCCTAGTTGGACTCCAACTTGGGGGGCAAGGCAAGAGGGGCCGGCCGGCCCCTACCCTAACCCTAGTCGGCCTCCTATATAAGGAGTGGGGGGGAGGGGTGCGGCACACCCAAGGGAGCCACCCCTAGCCGCACCACCTCTTCCCATCCAAACCCTAGCCGCACCCCTCTCTCCCCGGAGGGCTGCGCCACCACCACCTCCATCTAGAGCTGCCGCACCACCCTAACCCTAGAGTGCTGCGCCACCTCCTCCTCTCCCTCTCCTCTCGCTTGGCTTGGCATAGCCTCGCACGTGGAGATCGTCATCGTCACCGGCACTACCGTCGTGCTGCTGAGATCATCAAGGCCACGTCCTCTCGCTTGCGGGATCAAGGAGTTGATGTCTTCATCGAGCCGTACGTGTGGACACCGCGGAGGTGCTGCTCGTTGCTGCACTTCACCGGATTGGATCTCGAGGATAATACATCTCCTCGCGACTAGACGAGTCTAGTTGCGGGGATCGACTAACCAACCCCTGCACCGACAAAACGCGTTTGTTGATCTTCAAGGGTAAGAGATTGGATATCACCTTCGCTATCTTCATCTAGTAGATCTAGATCCTTGGGGTTTATTCCGCTTGCCGCGTAGGATTTTTTTTTGTTTTCTATGCTGCGACCCCATCAGTTGTGACCTGTGTGACAAAGCTAAGTGGAGACCAAGCTCTATTAAGACCCTTTTGTTAGACAAAACGTTGTATGCAACACGTCTAAACCAGGTACACCATATGATGTAGTACACCAACGGGTGTGTTCCAACGGCCACATACATGATTACATCCTTCCTTTCTTAGCCTTTCCACATGTAAACTCCTTCCATGTATATATGCCGTAGATGGGGCTTTTCCATCTACTTAACATGCAACAGATGCCACAATGGGGAACGATCGTTTCTTCAAACACTAACACCTTTATCTGAAAAAGTCAAAATCAACCTGTGTAAGTTAAAAAAAACTAATGTTAGTTGTGACTCTATCAGTGTGCACAATATGAATGCAAAATTTACATTATTCTATGCTACATAAAAATGAAAATCTGATAAAATTTCAATGTTTTGAAAATATGCATTGTTCACCCTCCCAGACCCAATACATTTTTTTTGTTCTATCCAAACTATAACGAACTTCGGATGAGGTAGGCGTTTTCATACCCGAGCACACATGCTCCTGGCCAACTAAACCATTCAAAATAAACAGTTAAATTTTTGAAAAATCCTGATATTTTTGTCAACAAACATATAGATTTTTTGACATACATGAAATGTTTTGTGATGAAATGATTATTGTGCTGGCCTGTGCAAAAAAAAAATAGTGATCTAAAATAATATTTTTTGAAATACCATTTCGGCCACTTATTTTGTTATTTTTGCACGGGCAACCAAAAATGTCATTTCATCACCCAAAAAATCTACATTTTATAGATGTTTGTTGACAAAGAAATATGGATTTTTTTTAAATGTTTTACTATTTTTTAAAATTTGTTAAGTCGAACAGGTGCATGTGAGCTTGGGTTCTATAGTGAATTTTTTATTTCGGATTGACTATTTGCACACCATTAGAGTATATCATTATCTACATTTAGGATTTTTTCTAAATTTTTTGAAACTTAAAAATACCGATTTTGAACTTTTCAAAAGAACTCGAGCGCTCGAGTTCGGCCTCCAAAACACCACTTGTTGTGTATTGGATCACTGACACCGGGAGTAAAGGATACCCCCTTTTTAGGATCGGCACGGGGCGTGAAGGAGGCTGGGAGACGCCAACTTCCGGGAGAACCTCGTCAAGATCTCTGATCTACGTACTAGCAAGCAACATAGAGACACAAGGAGTTTACCCAGGTTCAGGCCACCCGGAGGCTAAAAGTCCTACTCCTGCATGTCTGGATTGAGTGGTTCATCATGGTATGGCTTACAGAGGTGGTTGCGGGTGAGAACCCGGGAGGTGTTGACTAGAGGTTGAACACGAGCAGATCCTTTCCCGGAGGAGATCACCTCTCTCCTTTGCTAGTCTTGTATGGTGCGCTACCTAGCCTAGCTTCCGACTCTCTGGAATTCCGTCCCCCTCCTCCGGTGCCTCGGTCCTCCTTTTATAGGCTAAGGGGATCCCACAAGGGCACCTTTGGGGGTGATACCCACAAGTATAGGGGATCGTTGAAATCTTCGATGTGTAAGTATTAGTATCGATCCCACGAGGAGTAGAAGGTATAAGTATTTATCCTCTCAAATAAGAGTGTCACTTCTCTTATTATCTATGCACTAGACAAACTAAAATTATTAAATAATGCAAGTGTTTTTGGGTTTTTGGTGTAGAGTTTGCAATAAAGTAAAAAGCTGAAAATGAAATATGACAAGTGAAAGCTCTCAAAGACAGAAAGCCCAATCCTCTATGCAGCAAGAGGACAAGCTTGAGTGGTGTGTTTCTTATAGGTGGAAAACGTTCCCAAGGGCTACATGGATTTCATGGCATAAATATTTCTAGAACAACAAGGTAAACATTTTGTCAAGTTTTAATCTTCTTTGGACAGAGCCATAATTAGGTGTAGTTAAATAAATAAACTAAACCCCTTATGATGGATCATGTGGCCAAGTAAATGACTGCACAAGAATTATTAAGACATAAAGTCCCACCATAGCATTACACTCTAAGGTCCCCGATATAAATCCCCTCCTAATGTAACTTCATGTATTAGACCAAGGTTTACGTGTCCTCCTAGGTCCTACCCATTTCATCACACTAGTGTGATAGCACCTTCATGCATTACTCAATATATGGTGCACTTCATACATTGTACATCAAAACAATCATAAAAGATAAAAACTTGACCAAATACTCAACACAAGTTAAGTGAAAATTATTGCCAATCCATCCTATGCCCCCAGGAACATGAGAGAACTACTCACGATGCGAAGACATGATATGATTCAATGGTATAAGTGATACAACACAATCTTAAAATATAATCTCCCCACAAAACAATGACAAGTAGCAATTCACAAACATGTAGAATAGTACTTAGACAATAGCTAGGGTTCGAATTATCTCAAACTATGAGGGAGGTGAAGCGGATCACGAAGATGGTGATAGAGATGGTGTTGGTCTTGACAGTGGTGTTGATGGAGACTCCGGAGGGGGGATGGAGGAGCCTTCCGGAGGTGATTCCGGTGGCGTTTCCCCCCTCTGATCTTCTCCGACGGCAGACTTCTGTCTCCTGTTTCTTGGTTTTGTGTTTCTCCGCCGCCTCCACGCGAAAGCCGTCGGGGGACTATTTTTATAGTCGGTTTTAGGTCAAGACGAAGCCACGGAGACGAAAACGGACATCATCGGAGCCACGAGGCCCAAGATGGGGGTCCCACGCGGCCAAGGAATCTGGCCACGTGGGCCCACCTCTTTTGGCCCTCGGGTGTCCGTTTGTTCACTTCCTTCGCTCCTACTCTTCGTTCCTTCCAAAAAATGATCCCCGCAAAATATTAGGTCATTTGGACGTCGTTTGGGTCCCTGAAACATCAAAATATAGAAAATAGGGTTTTCTGCCAGTGCAGAGTTAATTCCAGAAAAATAGGAAAATTGTGAAATCTTCCCAAAATCCTTATAAAACAATGATATAACCCTTATATGATGCAAATATGATTGAAATATGAGTATTACAATGCAAAGTTCATGTATGCATTTTACATGCATCAGGGGGCGGAGGGGTTTTTGGCGGGAAAACCCCTCCGGGTTCTTCTTATGAGGCGACGTGGACTCTTCTCGTCCAAGTATTCTTCTGAAGGGGGTTAGGTGCGGTCGCCCACCTTTTGCCTAGCGGGCGGACAAAGGCTGACACCTTTATCGACCGTGTCCCCGTGCGGCGCCTCCATCTTCTTGGCGCCCAAGTCTTCTAGGAGCTTCCAGCAGGAGCTAGCAAGCTCATCCTCTTCGCCTGTGCGAAGGTTGGAGCCCGGGGGTGAGCCTGGCCTCCTGCCGAGCATCCGGGTCCCCGGGACCTCCGTGTCGTCTACCGGGTTGAGGGTGACCCCAGAAGGCCACCCGGTCCTTAGTTGTGATTGTCGATGCCATCCTTGTCTGGTTGCCGTGGGGCAGATGGGGGGCCCATCTGCCGGTCTTGAATCCTTGCCTTGTTCGCCTCCTTGGTGGGCCCACTGGTGGTGGACTCACTTTGACCGCATCAGGGGAACCCCATGTTCCACTGTTGCGACAGTAGCCCCGGGCATAGTCCCGGCGGGAACGTCCTTATGCTGCTGGGACTATGACCAAAAAAGTGAAAGTGGGTCCCCGGCGTCTTGTCTTGACTGTTCTGTCCCATCCGCCGGGGCCGCACTCACAGGGAAGCAGCGCGAGCCCCCGGGTCTTCTTTGTCTTGGTGAACGTTGCGATCCGTGCGGATCGCCAACGTCTGTCTTGAATCCAACAGGAGGAAGCGCCCCGAGCGGAACACCTCCTTGATCCCCGCGCCGCCCGGAGTGGTGGGGCCACGACATGACGCGTGGGATGCCTTATAATCCACGATTCGTCGGAACTGTAGCCGTTACCTCTCCCAAATCGAAGAAATCCCCAAATCGCCGCCCGTCGCGCTCCACCTTCTTCCGCTCAGCCGAGCGCCGTCTTCTCAGCTTAGCCACCGCGAAAACAGAACAGTCGTCCTCCCTGTCCCGATGGCCAAGTGATGCATATAAAATGCATACATGAACGTTGCACTATAATACTTATATTCCATTCATATTTGCATCATATAAGGGGTATATTACTGTTATTTAATGATTTTTGGTAATTAATAATGATTCCCCCTTTTTATGGAATTAATCCTGCGCAGGCAGAAAACCCCTATTTCTTTCCTTATTTATTTCAGGGCCTTAACGACGTCATAATGAGCTACAAATTTATGGGGATCATTATTTTGGAAGGAGGAAGACCTAGGAGCGAAGGAAGCAAGCAAACGGAGGCCGGAGGGGCAAAAGAGGGTGCCCCTCGCGGCCCCTGTACCTGGCCGCGTGGGCCCACTTCTTTTGGCCCTCGTGGCCCTGTTTGCATTGATTCTTCTTCCCGAAGCTTCCTCGTGACCTAAAAACAACTATAAAAATAGTCCCCCGACGTTTTCCAGGAGGGGGCGGCGGAGAAACACAAAACCAAAAACAGAGAGGCAGATGGCTGTCGCCGGAGAAGATCGGAGGGGGGGAAACGCCGCCGGAATCCACCTCCGGAGGGCTCCACCCCTCTCCGGCGTGTTCATCATCAACATCTACAGCAAGATCATCTCCATCTCCCCAACGGCATCTCCACTGTCTCCATGATGAAGGGGGAGTAGTCTCCCTCGGGGCTGAGGGCTCATGCTGGTAGCTATGTGGTTTATCTCTCTCTCTCATGGTGTGATCTTTATGTGATCATGAGCTTTGTAATCTAGTTGAATCCATAGATGGTACTCTTCTTTATCTTATGAATTATGCTATTCAAGTGGTTTTATTAATGTAATTTCCGGAGTCACCTTTGTCCCATGATGTGAAGTTGACAGTGTGTGCACCGTGTGTGGCTCTTAGGCTAAAGATTACATGAATACTTATCATGAGTTATTATTTGTGTTGGATGTCTCTATGATATTGTGGTGTTTGTTAGTACTATCTTTGGATGCGGATAGTGACAAGCATGAAGTGTCCCCAGATGTGGAATGCAACTTTAAGGCGTGCTTTTTGTAGCCCTACACATTGGATTGGTGTTCGTTATCCAACCAGAGGATAGTTCGGGGTAGCATAGTGAAGAGGAAATATCTATGTATTCAATTATATTATTATTGAGAGTGTCCGCTAGTGAAAGTATGATCCCTATGCCTTATATTCAAGCACCGTTTACACCTTTGTCCTGTCCTCTTGCATGGAAGAGGATTGGGACACTTTTACATTTCTGTTTTGTTACATTAAACCTCCATCCATTAAGTCAACCATCTTGTTCCTCAAACTTGTTTAGTGCATAATCAACTAAAACTTGTGACACTTTAGTTGTAGGGAATAGATAACTTTTCCTTCTTGCTCCTGCAGATCGATACCCTACTTCCACATTGAGAGGTGCTATAGTGATCCCCTGCTCTTGGGGGTTATCACCAAGCTCAAGCAATCCACTCAGAAGAAGACCTCCAGCGCCTCGCTCATCAGGAGGCAGCCGCCCCCCAGATCCGAGAAGGCGCAGAGGAGATTGGAGCGCACCGCCATGACGGTGGACACCCGTAAGCAGCAGGCCCTGTTCCCGAGCATCTATGCCGGTTCTGCGGAGAAGCTGTAGGCCGCGCGATTCGGGGCGGTCGGGTCCAAAGCGACGGCTGACGCTCCGGCTCGCGTGGCGACGGAAGTTCTGCTGCCATCAGAGACCAAAACGGCCAAGCAGATCCCCACCTTCGACATCTTCATGCGGATGGGGCTCGTTCCTCCGTTCTCAGATTTCTTCTTAGAGGTTCTGCGCGCGTACGAACTGAAGCTTCTGCATCTGACCCCAAGCGCCATCTTGGATCTGTCTGTCTTTGCCTATACCTGCGAGGCGTTCGTCGGGGTGACGCCCTCTATGGCGTTGTTCCTCCATTTCTTCTACCCCCCGCGTAGGAAAAGAGGGCTGGCTGGGGGGCGGAGTCACGTTCTGCTTCCATTCGAACGTCAAGCAGGCCGACCCCGAAATGGTGGTGAAGTCCAAGTGGGATGAATGGAGGAAGGGCTGGTCGCTCTTCGGGGTACCAGAGGCTCTTCCGCATCTTCAAGAGGCGAAGGAGCACCCGGTGAGCCAGGAGCTCTAGAGGAGTCTGAGCCCGCAGGACGTGTATCTCTCGGCGGCGGTGTCCCGCTTCAAGCTTCTGCGGGAGCAAGGAGTTTCTGGAGCTGCCATCATCGCGCACGCCCTATGCAACCGTCTGGCTCCTTTACAGAAGAGGCCTCACCCGGCCCGGAACTTCCAGGGTCCCAATGACCCTTCCCGCTTGCGGAACTTCAACATGGAGGACCCCGCCCTCCTGGCGGTCATGAAGACAATCTTTACTCCCGCCGTGAAGTATCAGCTGCCCGACGGAGTCCGGCCCTTGTGCGAGGATCCGCAGAAGGAGGAGATCCTGGCAGCAATGCCGGCATGTAACGCCCTTGGGATCGAGGGTCGGACCGATTCCGAGCCCCAGGCGACCAAAGCCAAGACCCGCAAGGCCAAGGCTCCCTCCAGCTCCGACGAGGATGGAGAGATCTCTGAGTCCGAGGACGAGAGCGCGGAGAGTTCCGAAGAGGAGTCCTCCTGCTCCAAAGAGGGCGACGAGGGCGGCAGCGATGGTGAGGAAGCCGAGGACGACGATGACGCCGGCGAGATTGTCGGCGACGAGGAGGATGACGACAAAGAGGAGGAGGCGGGGAGAGAGGACCTTTTCCAGCGTCCTACCGCGGGAACCGCCGCGGCCTTGAGCCCGGAGGCGAGCCCCCGGGCGCCACCCGCGTGCGTGGTTGGCGATGAGAGCGGCCCCGTGGACATGAAGGTTGACGTTGATGCCTTTGTACTGGCGCCGTGACATGAGGAGTCATTCCCGTGCCAGCCGCCGGTCCAGGAGCCCTCCACTGCTGCTAGCATACTGCCCTTGAGTCCTCACGGCTCTTCCGCCGGGTCCGCAGAGATGTCCGCGTCGCTGGGCTACAAGCGCGCCCGCGGGTACGTCTGTTTCTTGCTCGTTTCTTTGCCATGAATGTTATCTTCGTGCTTATGGGTTGCGCTCCAAGGAAGATGACCGAATGTTGTTGCAGGGGTCCGGCTTCCCTGGAGGCCAACAAAAGGCGGCGAGATGTAGACGAAGATGACACGGCCACCAGCACCGGAGCTCGCGGAGGGGCAACGCCCCCTCCACCTTATAGGGAACAGACAAGAGTCGCGGGAGTGACGCGGAGAACGCACCCGAGGCATCCTTGGCTCCCACGAAGACGGGAGCTGCGGGGACGCCGGAAGCAGCAGGTAAACCTTACCCTGCCGGGCAAACTTCTCTCTTTTTCGGTATCCGCCTCGCTGATCGGATGTTGTCTCTTGCTGGCTTAGATACTTCGGTGGTAGGAGGGTCCCCAATGGGCGACCCGGCTGCGGCGACTCTAGACCAGGAGGTGACCAAGCCCGCGCCTGAGGTGATGACGACCGCGCGCCCGGGGGATGGGCGCGTACGGGCGCCTTCCGGTGGTCTGGACGAGGCCGAGGCATCGAATTGCACGGGCACCCCGGACCTTCTGAACAGCTCGTGGATGACCGGGGAGGAGTTGAAGGCCTACGATGAGTTTTCAACTTGCTCCGGGGCGAGTGATGAGATCGCTGCGCTTGCGGAGATTAAGGCGGGTCTCTCCGCGAAGAGCGGCCGGGGAGCATGTGCTTTCGGGGACCAGCAGGGAGGGGTCCCCGGGATCGCGATCAGCAGGACGAGCACCATGGATGCCGTGCTCCGTGGGATCGAACAGCTGGCCCAGGAGATCGAAGCCAAGGAGGACGCCTTGACGTGCGCCAGCTCCCGCGTCGAGGGCCTGATCAAGAAGGGGTCAGAGAAGCTGGACCGCGGGTGGAACCTGCTCATGGCCCTATGGAAAGGCCTTGAGCGGAAGGGCACCCTATGGAAGAGCGAGCGCGATCGTCGCGAGCAAGATATCTCCGAATGGGAACAGCGGCTGGCAACCCGGGAGGCCGCGCTGACTGGAAAAGCCGAGGCTCTAGACCTCCGGAAGCAGGAGCTGGAAAGAGAAGTCGGGCAATGCCTCGAGGAGATGGAGAAAACCCATCAGGAGGATCTTGACGAGAAGATCAAGGACATCAGATACTTGCAGCTGAAAGAGACGGAAGCCCAAAAGTTCATCGAGGACATCAAGAAGGATCTTCTCGCGGAGTAGGAGTCCGTCCGCGCGTTGCAGGAGCAAGCCTAGCTGGGCAGCCAGAAGGTGGCCGGGTTAGAGGAGTCCTTGAAACTGCAGGAGGAGGAGTTGTCGTCGCTGAGGGTTAAGCACCTCAAACTGGAGGAGGATCATTCCCGGGCGTCCTCTGAACTTGCGAAACTCCGCCGTCGGTCGGAGGAGGAGTTCAAGGGCGTCGCTGCCGCCAGCACGGACGTCGTGATGCGGGTGCAGCAGCTAGACCGAGCTGTTGATCTTTCTGGGTTGGCTCTGACCTACCAAAGCCTCCCAGCTGTGGCAGAGTTCCTCTCGAAGACGACCGTCGCCATCAGGTCCATCAAGAACAAGACCGCT
Organism: Puccinellia tenuiflora; assembly: GCA_012064385.1. Taxonomy (NCBI): domain Eukaryota; kingdom Viridiplantae; phylum Streptophyta; class Magnoliopsida; order Poales; family Poaceae; genus Puccinellia; species Puccinellia tenuiflora. The sequence continues at coordinate 2,050,210 of QRDG01000395.1, forward strand.
CGCCGGCTTCTCAATGACTGAAATGGGGCCAGTCTCCAAATGGCGGCGCGTGTGATGGCATCGAGGCCAACCCAAATGTCGTTGCGCCCAACTTCCTGGACGCCAATCCTTCTGATGGGGGGATACTTTATAGGTAGGCCCATGGACCCGGAAAGTAGACCCGCCAAGACCAAGAAGGCCAAAGCCGAGTCATGCATCAAGTCGCATGGGCTGGGCTGGAGACAAGCCGACCAAGGCCCATGATGGAAAAGGGACCCGTCAGGAAGGAGTCCAAGTACAACCCGGAGCCCTAACATGGAAGGCCAAGACGTAGAGTAGGACTCCGTGTTCTAGTATGACTCGGTGTAGGTTGTAAGTCCAGAGACCCGGCCACCTTTATAAGCGGGGTCCTAGACCTTAGATCGACAAGTTCTAAGCAATCCATAGTCGCCGACTCCCTAGAGAGGAGTCGGAGCCTTGTAATCGAGAATCCACCCAATCAATAAAGAGAAGCAGGAAGTAGGTCTTTACCTCGATCAAGAGAGGCCGAACCTGGGTAAATCTGTGTCCCTAGGCGAGATTAACCTCTCCTACGTACTTCGTGTATCAATGGCCCCAGAACTCACCATCCCAGAGGAAGGACTTGCCGTGACAACCCCACGACAGTTGGCGCCCACCGTGGGGCCGGAGATGCGAGGAGTCGAGATCGTGGGAGCCGCTCGCCGGGCCATGGAGAAACTCGCCATCGGGCGGGTCCACACTTATGAGCATGGAGAAGCCGAGATCGATGACTCCGGATGGACTCCAGAGATGGAGGAAGTCGACGAGGGTTATCAGCTTGTCTTTGGAGGGATCAACGTGTTCGTCGGCATGGTTTGCGCATCAGGACTTCGCGCTAACTCGGCGGAATCAGTATTAGAGCCTACGGTTGTTGTCGAGTCCGACGGCGAGGAGTCGGTCGGTACATCAGAAGTCGGCATCATCGCCGAGCCAGAGAAACAACTTGCTGTCAACCATGAAGAGGAGTCGCTGGCGGAGCCATGTATGGAGCCTGATTACGACGCCGATTCAGAGTCTATCTTGCCCTTGTTCGAGGATCGGCTTGGGTATGGAATTGAGGAGGAGGATTACGCGGAGTCGCCAGTACGCGCCCGCGTCGTTGGAGTCTACATGTCTGGAAACGGCGGAAATCAGTTTGATCCAAGTCTACTGACAAAGGAAATCAATGCAAGCAATGCAGCAGAGCGGGCGGCCGAATTAGCCAGTGCTCATGCTGCGTTAGAGAGGCAGCTAGCGGAAATTATAGAGGCAAATCGCAGATTGGCGGAAGAGCGGGCCCGGGTCCAAACAGAGGCCCAGGTTGTGAGAAGTCGCCAGGAAGAACTCACCTCAATTCAGCATCGCAGGGCGAGGAGTCGCCTGCGTGGCGGAGTCATTTTCAACCCTACTGCTTTGTTCAACACACCCAATGGTCCAGGCGCAGGAGCCGGGCTAGGGAGCTCATCAGCTGCAGGAGGCGGCGCAGGAGGAGGAGCAACACCACCACCACCACCGCCACCACCAGAAGGACCCGGTGGCAATGGTACCAACGGACCGCCACCTGAAGGAGGAGTCGGAGGAGGATCAACAGGTGGTATGGGACCTCCACCTGGCAGGTTTCGTACGCCAGAAGGGCATTACTCTAACCCAATGGACAACGTTCATGCGGCAACTATGAGACTAGAGAACATTGAGATACCAGAAGGACCAGCGGGACAGGAGACCCGCCGTGCTATTGAGATGCTAAAGATAGCAATGACTCAGCAAGCTCTTTATCCAGCGTTTCCAGATGCGAGTAGGCTGCACTCGACACCGTTCAACTCTGGCACGAGGAGTCGGCATGACGAGTCTCACCCGGCCAACTCTACAAGCGCAAGGCGCCGTGAACAAGAGAGGAACAGGGCAATTATACCAACTGCCTCAAGAGCTCAGCTGGTGGTTGATGAAGCGAGACAGCGATAAGAGAGGGAGGCGGCCAGGACACGGGAGGCTGAGAGGGACAGAGCCCTAGCTGGTCCAGATAACCAGCCTCAGCCAACCCGAGCGCACACAGAGGTGACTTTTCCTGGTACCTCTCCTTCACTAACAGGTCCAGAGTGCCTGTTAGATGCCATCAGGTCCGAGTCTTTCCCCAGCGACTTCAAGGAGCCGCGCAAAGTTCCCAATTACGAGCCCAACATGGACCCGACTTCCTGGTTGGGCACATACGAGATGGCGATGAGCATTCGCAATGCCACAGGTAATCTGTGTGCCAAATTCATGTACCTTATGATGGAGGGAGCAGCCAAAGTGTGGATGCGTAACTTGCCTCCTAGATCAATCAATTTTGGGAGCAGTTGAAGTCGGCTTTCGTACAGAACTACCAGGGAACATGCAAAAAGCTTAGTACCATAGAGGACTTGGAGCGGTGTGTTCAGAGAAAGGGCGAGTCTGCAAGGCATTGGATGAAGCGGGTGTCGGAGATCATCAACTCATCGCAAGGACTCCCAACGATTTCAGTGCTAATGGCAATGGAGAGAAATTGTAGCTACAATCCCTTGAGCTGGAAGCTGGGTCGTATGAAGGAGAGCCTGAATCAAGGTATTCCCCTTACGATCAGCGAGATCATGGCAGGTGCTAATAAGCACGCTGCCACAGATAAAACAAAGGATCAGGAGGAAGGGCTTAAAGGACACGGTGGCAATGGTCAAAACCAGAATCAAAACCAGAATCAGAACCAGGGAAGTAACAAGCGGCCATATGGAGACAACTCTGACCTAGTGGCCAACACAAACACTGGGGTCAGGCGCAAGGACAACAATTCTCAAGGGTATCAGGGGCGTAGGCCAACCACAGAGGAGGTTCTGGCGAGTCCATGCCCTAAACACGCCAGAAACGGCAAGTGTGGTCATACCTTGGGACAGTGCGTGGATTTGCAGCGTGCCAGACTCCCAGGACCAGGAAATAGAGGCAACAACAATGGATATAGAGGAAACAACGGTGATGGGGGACCCGGCAACCATGGTGGAGGAGCCGGCAATAACCCTAACCAACCTCAAGGAGGAGGTAACCAACAGGGCGGGTTCCAGCAGAACCCGAAGCAGCTTCATGATGACAATGGGCAATATTATGTCACAACTCGGCCACAGAACCCGAGTCGTGGCAATTACCATGTCTTTACAACAAGCACGTCCAAGAGTCGACGACCCAGGGCAGCTAGCCTTGGTGGTGGCACCTCAAGTTGGGGGCTACACATTGAACAAAGTGCTCATGGATGGTGGAAGTAGTATCAATATTTTATATTATGACACATTCAAGAGGATGCAGCTGCAAGATAGGCAGCTAATACCCACTGAGACAGTTTTTCATGGAATCGTACCAGGGAAGTCAGCCAAGCCAATCGGTAAGATTTATCTTGAGGTTGCTTTTGGCACAGTGGAGAATTTTCGTTCAGAGATTATGCCTTTTGAGGTAGTGGACCTCAAGAGTCCATACCATGCTCTCTTTGGTCGACCAGCATACTTTAAGTTTATGGCCAGACCATGCTATGTTTACTTGAGGCTCAAGATGTCAGGTCCAGCAGGAGTCATTACAGTTAATGGCAGCAGACATATGGCATTAGAGTGTGAGCTAGGTGATGCAGCAATGGCCGAGACAGCTTGTGCTCAAGAGGAGCTTGAATTTTACAAGGCAAACGTGGACCCAGAGGACAACTCGGTCCTTAAGAAGCCGGCCACAGAGGAGAAGATGAAATTCAAGTCAGCCCAGGATACAAAGCAAGTCAACTTTACCCCTGGTGATTCTTCCAAGCAGTTCACCATTGGGGCACACCTCTCTGATAAATAGGAAAGCGCGCTCATCGAGTTCATCCGTGAGAACCGGGACATCTTTGCATGGAAGCCATCGGACATGCCAGGAGTCCCGAGAGAACTCGCCGAGCACAGCTTACACGTTAACCCTAATGCAAGACCAGTTAAGCAAGGTTTGCGCAAGTTTCACGATGACAGGAGGAAAGCCATCGGAGAAGAGGTGGCTCGACTCCTCGCAACCGAGTTCATCAAGGAGGTCTTTCACCCAGAGTGGGTAGCCAATCTAGTGCTAGTGCCAAAGAAATCAGGAGAGTTGTGGATGTGCATCGACTTCACGGGTCTTAACAAGCATTGCCCTAAGGACCCGTTTGCATTGCCTCATATTGACCAGATCATTGACTCCACAGCGGGGTCAGAGTTACTTTGTTTTTTGGATGCCTATTCAGGGTACCACTAGATCAGACTCAACATAGAGGATGAGCTGAAGACGTCTTTCATCACGCCCTTTGGAGCATTTTGTTATACAACAATGCCCTTTGGACTCAAGAACGCAGGAGCTACATATCAGAGGTGTATCCAGAATTGTTTCAAAGAACAGATTGGAAGGAATATTCACGCTTATATGCATGATGTAGTTGTCAAGTCTCAGAAGGCCGACTCTCTGATAGCAGACCTGACAGAAACCGTTGATAACCTGCGCAAGTACAAGATGAAACTCAACCCAACCAAGTGTGTTTTTGGAGTCCCTGCAGGCAAACTCCTAGGCTTCATTGTTTCAGAGAGAGGCATTGAAGCAAACCCAGAGAAAATCAAGGCTATTCACAACTTGCAGAAGCCGACTTGTCTAAAGGACGTTCAGAAACTCGCTGGTTGTGTAGCAGCTCTCAGCAGATTCATCTCAAGACTCGGGGAGAAGGCGGGTCCTCTCTACCGACTCCTGAAGAAGTCAGACAAATTCATATGGGACAAAGAGGCTGACGATGCCTTTGAGAACTTGAAGAAAACTCTATCATCAGCACCAGTACTTGCAACTCCTATAGATAAGGAGCCCATGCTATTATATGTGGCTGCAAATGAAAGGGTGGTCAGTGCAGTAGTAGTTGTGGAACGATCAGAGGAAGGAAAAGAGTATCCAGTGCAGAGGCCTGTTTACTACATCAGTGAAGTCCTCACAGAGTCAAAGCAAAGGTACCCTCAATGGCAAAAGTTAGTCTATGGAGTTTTCCTCGCAAGTAGGAAGATTAAGCATTATTTTCAAGAGCATCCAATCAAAGTGGTGAGTTCAGCACCGCTAGCCGATATAATACGCAATAGAGATGCAACAGGTCGAGTCGCCAAGTGGGCAATCGAGTTGGGTCCTTACCATATCACATACGAGCTTAGGACAGCAATCAAATCCCAAGCATTGGTCGACTTCGTCAATGATTGGACTGATTGTACATCCTCACCAAGTTCACCTTGCACCAAATATTGGACAATGCACTTCGACGGGTCCAGACAGCTAGAAGGCTCAGGAGCCGGCGTGGTTTTAACTTCACCAAAAGGAGATAAGTTGGCATATGTTCTTCAGCTGCATTTTCATTGTACAAACAATATGGCAGAGTATGAGGCTTTGCTACACGGCCTACGTCTGGCCAAGGAGATGAACATCAAGCGTATCAGGTGCTTTGGGGACTCGGATCTCGTAGCCCAGCAAGTATCTGGAACATGGGACTCGAAGAATGCAAACATGGCGGCTTATAGAAGAGCAGTCGAACAGATAGCCGGGTTCTTTTCTGGTTATCAAGTGGAGCATATTGACAGACGCAAGAACGAGGCTGCAGATGCGTTATCACGACTCGGCTCTCGTCGGGAGAAAGTACCCCCAAACATATTTGTGGATGAACTCCACCACCCATCAGTCAAGTTGCCCTTAGAGGAGGAGTTAGCCTCCCCAGATCCAGAGTCGGCACTGGTGGCAGCAGTATGAGCAATACCAGCATGGATAGAGCCCTACCTTGCATATCTCCTTAGGGGCGAACTCCCACAGGATGAAGTCAAACAGAGACAGCTCATAAGACGATGCAAGTCCTACACAGTCATTGATGGCGAGTTGTACAGAAGGAGTGTCACTGGAGTCTACCAGAGGTGTGTGTCTCCAGAAGAAGGCAGGCAAATATTGCAAGAGATTCATGCAGGAGATTGTGGTCATCATGCATCCACTAGATCCTTGGTGTCAAAAGATTTCAGGCACGGGTTCTTTTGGTTAATAGCACATCTGGACGCAGAAAAGATAGTGCGAGTTTGTGACGGGTGTCAAAGGTACGCAAGGCAAGACCACGTGCCAGCCCAAGAACTCAGAACTATTCCTATCACTTGGCCGTTTGCAGTTTGGGGGCTTGACATGGTGGGTCCTTTCTCAAAGTCGCCCTGTCAGAAGACCCATCTTGTCGTGGGGTTGTCACGGCAAGTCCTTCCTCTGGGAAGGTGAGTTCTGGGGCCATTGATCCGCGAAGTACGTAGGAGAGGTTAATATTGCCTAGGGACACAGATTTACCCAGGATCGGCCCCTCTTGATCGAGGTAAAGACCTACTTCCTGCTTCTCTTTATTGATTGGGTGGATTCTCGATTACAAGGCTCCGGCTCCTCTCTGGGGAGTCGGCGACTATGGATTGCTTAGAACTTGTCGATCTAAGGTCCAGGACCCCGCTTATAAAGGTGACTGGGTCTCTGGACTTACAACCTACACCGAGTCATACTAGAACACGGAGTCCTACTCTACGTCTTGGCCTTCCAAGTTAGGGCTCCGGGTTGTACTTGGACTCCTTCCTGACGGGTCCCTTTTCCGTCATGGGCCTTGGTCGGCTTGTCTCCAGCCCAGCCCATGCGACTTGATGCATAACTCGGCTTTGGCCTTCTTGGTCTTGGCGGGTCTACTTTCCGGGTCCATGGGCCTACCTATAAAGTATCCCCCCATCAGTAGCCCCCGAATTTATATTGGGTGCAGCTTTGGCGGCTTCCTCCGACTCCTTGGTTCGACTCCTTCATTCGACTTCTCCAATCTGAGTCTCAGGCTCAGAAGTCACTTGCTGCTAGCTCCAAGATGAATTCCTGCATAAAAATACAACACATATATAAAATGAGTCTATCCTCATCCCTTGTTCGAGTCCACCACTCTTGCCCCTTGTGACACCGGCCGAGTTTGTTATGGCTCCTGTGAACTGGCTCTGAGGAATTTAACTCTTTTTGATTCTTGAAGTCACAGGATTCGCCCTACTGGGACAAACAGATTTTTCCCACTTCTGTGACTTTATTCTCTCAGGTATTTCCTGTTTTGACTTGAAAGCGCTGAATCGCTATCCACAATTTACCGTGGACCACCACTGTAACTTTCTAGGGTTTCTACCCCTTTATAAATTGCAAAGGGTAGGGACCAGAACCTTACTTGTCCCTTTCGCCCCCAAATTTCTCTTCTTCCTCGCGCTCATTTCTTTCCCGCGCGCAGCACATCCCGCACGCTCTGCCCGAACGCCATGGCCCCCAAGCGCATCAAGGCCGCTTCCAAGGCCAAGGCCTCCTCGTCCAGCAGGACCATTGACATCGCTGCCGCGGCCGCCGCCGCTGCCAAATCCTCATCGAAGCGGTCGATCTCCGCCGATTGGGGCGGATGTATGATTACAGCTGAGCAACTGAAGACGCACCGGCTGACCGGCCTTCTTCCCTCCAATGTAAAAGCTCGGGCCCCAGGGGATGAGGTGGTGCCCGCTCCCGCGAAGGATGAGGTTGTGATTTTCACAGAACACCTGTTCCGTGGATTCACGCCCCCGGGTAACCTCTTCTTCCGCCAGCTCCTTGACTTCTATAAGCTGCGGATTCATGACTTGGCTCCCAATTCCATCCTTACCTTATCCAATTTCATCACTTTGTGTGAGGACTACCTCCAAATCAAGCCAGATCTTGATCTCTAGCTTGAGCTCTTTTATTGCAACCCTCAACCTGAAACCTCTGGTGGTCCTCTTCTGCAATGCGGCGCTGTTGCTCTTCAGCGTCGCCTACATTCTGTCTTTCCCAAACCTATCTTTCCTAATCGCATCAAGGATTGGCAGAAAACCTTCTTTTACTGCAAGGATACCTCTCCTGCAGATGAACCCCGACTCCCTCTATTCTCTGAGGATCGCCTAGAGGCGACTCCTCTCATGAAGGCTAGGTGCCCGGACACCGCCCGGCCAAAAGTCGAATCTTTGATCGTCCGAATTCGAGCTCTTTTATCTCGCAATTTGGAAAACAAGGATCTTGTCCGATGCTGGACCACCTGGAGGATTCAGCCGCTAAGTCATAGGACTCGGCTTATTTGTACGTATACTCGCTGCATGGGTGACGACCTCCGGGTGACGGAACAACTGTCAGATGGTCCTGAACTTGGTCGGCTCATCAAAAAGCTGACCGGGAAGCCGGTGAAGGACCAGGCACACTTTGGGCTCTAGCCCTTCTGCTCCACCAACCCGGCTCCTGAAGTAAGCTTTCTACTTTATTGCATTTTCAACTTTCTTTTACCTGTATCACTTGCTAACTCATCTTCTCTGACTCTCTTGCGGCTCACCGACTCCTTCTGGAAGCCGACCTCTAGAGCTGGTACTAGGAATGAAACTAAAGCTGAGGCTGAGGTTGAGGAAGAGACCCCTGTCACAGAGGCAACCACTGTGGCAGAGGATGCCGATGATGATGCGGACGAGGAGTCCTCTCAGGAGGCTCCTGCTGCAAATGATGGTGATGATGAGGATGAGGAGTCCTCTCCAGAGGCTCCTATAGTAGAGGATATTGATGAGGATGAGTCCTCCCCGGAGGCTCCTGTTACTGAGCAGGCTCACACGACTTCTGGCACCGCGGCTGCTCAGCCAACCTCATCCGAGGAGTCCTCAGCTGCGAAAAGTCACTCCTCTTCATCCCCGGCTTCCAATAACAATGTGTCTCGAGAGGCTGTCCCCAAGGTACCCCTTTCACGAGTCCTTGGATCAACTCGCTCGCCTGCTAAGCCTGAAGAACATGTGCAGAGCGTTGTTGCTGCTAGGAAGAGAAAATTGCGCTCCGATGGGCCCGCAGAGACTCCTGAGCCTCTGCCAGTTTCGCACCAACGGAAGTCGGCTTCTCCTCCTAGCAAAGACGACCCCTACCACTCTGGCATGTCTATGCCCTCTTCGGACTCTCAGGCCTCCTTGGACCTGGAAACTAATGCTGGGTATGACTTCTTTGTTTACTCTACTTGCATTCAGATGACTTCTGCTTTTCCTTTTCACTAGATTTATTGCTGACTTCTGACTTTATCCACTTCAGGGCTCGGCCTTGTGTCAAGGTCACCAAGCTCCCAGGTATGACTGATGTCACATCGGCTCGTGGGCCTGTCCCTCCTTCGGCTTCTCAGACAACAAGCACGAGGACAGGTCTCCTTCAAGGACTCGGGAAGCGACTCCGCTGGTGGTCCAGCCCTCCTCTGGGACTGGGACTCCTATCACCGCGCCTCAAGCTCATCCGGATCCTCCGAAGGTGGCTCCTGTAGCTCAACCGAACGACAAGGCCAAGTCCTCTATTGACTACAGCCGACTTCGGGTGGCTGACAATATGTCTTTCTCTGAAGCTTATGCTGAAGCAGTCGACCTGAACGATCAATCCGCCAGGCTAAAGGATGATGAGCAAGCGGCTCTTAGGTCCCTTCACATGATTCATAACGTAAGCTCTTATGACTTTTATCCTTTACGCTTTCTGATAGCCTCCTATTGCAGTAGCCCCCAAGCACCTGTCTGTGGTGACTTATGACTAGTATAGGTGCTTTGCTTTGAAATTGAACTCAACTGCTGTGTAGAAAAAATTTGCACACTGTAGCCCCCAAGCACTGAGTCCTTAGCTCTACTAGGACTCGGGGCTGCTGATTTACTGTCTGTCGGGTCCTTGGACCAGAAAACTTTTCCACGAGTAGCCCCCAAGCGCCGAGTTGTCAGCTTGCGACGACTTGGAGCTACAAATCCATGTAATTTACTGGTAATTAACGTGTAGAAAAAATTCTGCTCTGCGAGTAGCCCCCAAGCGCCAAGTTGTTGACTTGTGACGACTTGGAGCTGATGACTTGTTGACTAGGACCCATGCCTGCTGGTTGTGAGAGAATTTTTTTACTCCTGAGTAGCCCCCAAGCGCCAAGTTGTTAACTTGTGACAACTTGGAGCTCATGAGTTCTCTGCGTTGACTTGTAAAACTATGACTTATCAATTCTGACTTGTAAGCTATGACTTATCAATTCTGACTTGTAAGCTATGACTTGTCAATTCTGACTTGTAAAAATTTGACTTGTGATTGCAGAGCCTTATCTCCAAGATGAAGAGGGACATGAAGGAGCTAGAGGACCAGGCAGCTGCTAGTGCCAGGTCTGCTCAAGCTGAGAAAGAGCACTCTCTTCAATTGGAGAAGGATCTGAAAGCTTTATCTGCTCAACTGGAGCAGGTGAAGAAAGAATCTGCAGATGCTAAGAGAATTTCCCAAAAGGCACACAATGATCTGAAAGGTGTCTTTGACACCTGCCGCAAAGGCATTGGGGCCATGTGCCAACATATATTTGGTAAGCTTGTGCCTTTGCTTACTCCTTCTTTGCACTTTTCTGAACTACTTTTAGACTGACGATGACTGATTTCATTTCTGCAGGGGCTGACTCCCCAAAACTCAAGCTGCCCACTAGCAAACAACTTCATGAGATGCTTGACCACAGTCATGGGCTGCAAGAGGGAGCCCGTGCTGTGGTGAAATATCTGAATGCTAAGGGCAAGTGCCCCAAAGAACCTGAACGTCTGGTGGACGAGTTGTCTAGGACACCAGGGTATATGCGGCTGTGGAAGCAATCTTCTTTGAGGAGAGCATCCATCAGAATCCTTGCCCTAGCCCACAGTTATTATCCCATTGTCTTAGAGCCGGCACTACTTACTATGGGAAAGCCAGAACAACATGAGGATGGCAAACCCTTCACCCAAGACGACTTCAAGGCTGAGAAAAAGCTGGTGCGGCCATACGCTTGTGAGATTGCCAAAAAGATGGACCCTGAGGTATGGGTTCATCACTATGACTTGGAGAACAAAAGGGTTGCTACAGAGACTCCTGAGATTGTAAAATTTGGCCGCCCCTCACAGGACTCAGCTGGTGTCCCCTCCTGGTGCCGAGCCTATATTGAAGACTCCTGCTGCGCCCACTCCTTCAAGAGCTATCTCTGGTGACGCCCAGAAACAAGAAGAGCTAGCTAAGCACATGAAGAGTCCCAGAGGCACCGATTTTCAAACGAAAAGAGTCGCCACCAAGCCTCCTGTGAAGCCGGCTCCTGCCTCTGCTGCTCAAACAAAGAACAAGTCTCCTGTGAAGAAGGACTCCCCGATTGCGTCTGAGAAGTCGACTCCTCTGGAGGATCATCCCTTGGATGACTTTTGAATTTTTGTAATAATGTGCTACTGGTGTTTAAACTTTGTAATGATGCACTGCTGGTGCAAAACCTTTTTAGGTATTTTGAACTACTTGTTCTGAAATTGTGCCAATCGGCTTGTAATGACTTGCTTGTTAAACTGTGAAATTGATATGTATTATCTGTGCAAGTCATTTTGTGGTTCTTATAACCCATCTAATTATCCACTGATGAATAAGTAGGCCCTGCATGACTTCTCTTACAATTTGTGCTGATAGGCTCCTGACACCTCATGCCCCTTAGGATTCATAAGAGCCGGAGACAAGTCATGCATGTAGATTAGTCATATTGTGCAGCATGCATCTGACTTACCAGCGAGAAAATTAGGAAAAGTTCGGCTACTGTGCCGGGTTCAAGAGTCTAAGCTGGCTTTATTTCCTTTGATCATAATAAGTTGATTACATCTAGGCATGGCTCACTGGGCTCTTTGCCTTTCAACTCATAAAAGTATTACAACTTAAGTATAATAAGTACGTAACTGAGCTATGTTCCATGGCATTTTTGCCTCTGCATAGGGATCTAGCGTATGAGCTGTGTCAGCTCCTTTACTTTCACTTGCCGGCTCTCGCACATCCATTAGATAGTACGACCCATTGTGCAAGTTCTTGCTTATGACGAACGGTCCTTCCCATGGTGGAGATAACTTGTGCATCCCTTCCCATCTTTGGACAAGGCGAAGCACTAAGTCGCCTTCCTGGAAAGTCCGAGTCTTGATTCTGCGTGCGTGATATCGCCGCAAGTCCTACTGATAAACTGCTAATCTCTCAAGGGCTAACTCCCTTGTTTCCTGAAGTGCGTCCACCGAGTCCTGGCGAGCGAGTTCATTCTCTATCTCGACATAATTGGCTACTCGTGGCGAGTCATGCAGCAAGTCGCTAGGCAGGACGGCTTCTGCGCCATACACCATGAAGAAAGGTGTGAAGCCAGTGGATCTGTTAGGAGTCGTCCTTATACTCCAAAGTACTGCTGGCAGCTCCTCAACCCAACACCCGGCGGCTCTTAGCAAGGGGACTCGGAGCCGAGGTTTAATTCCCTTCAGCAACTCCTGATTTGCCCTCTCTGCTTGTCTATTGGACTGTAGGTGTGCCACTGAGGCTAGGTTGAGTCTGATGTTGTTCTCACCATAGAACTTGGCCATCTCTCCAACTGATAAGTTGGTACCATTATCTGTAATGATGCTGTGAGGATATCCGAAGCGTGTTGCTATCTCCCTGAAAAATCTTACTGCTGATGCTCCATCGACTCTGCTGACGGGTTCGACTTCCACCCACTTGGTGAACTTGTCAACTGCTACTAAAAGATGGTTCTTCTGACAAGGCGACTTTGAGAAAGGACCCACCATGTCAAGCCCCCAAACTGCAAACGGCCAAGTGATAGGAATAGTCCTGAGCTCTTGGGCTGGCACGTGGTCTTGCCTTGCGTACCTTTGGCATCCATCACAGACTCGTACTATCTTTTCTGCGTCCAGATGTGCTGTTAACCAAAAGAACCCGTGCCTGAAAGCTTTTGACACCAAGGATCTAGTGGATGCATGATGACCACAATCACCTGCATGAATCTCTTGCAGTATTTGCCTGCCCTCCTCTGGAGACACACACCTCTGGTATACTCCAGTGACACTCCTTCTGTACAACTCGCCATCAATGACTATGTAGGACTTTCATCGTCTTATGAGATGTCTCTGTTTGACTTCATCCTGTGGGAGTTCACCCCTAAGGAGATATGCAAGGTAGGGCTCTGTCCATGCTGGTATTGCTCGTACTGCTGCCACTAGTGCTGACTCTGGATCTGGGGAGGCTAACTCCTCCTCTGAGGGCAACTTGACTGATGGGTGGTGAAGTTCATCCACATATACATTTGGGGGTACTTTCTCTCGACGAGAGCCGAGTCGTGATAACGCATCTGCGGCCTCGTTCTTGCGTCTGTCAATATGCTCCACTTGATAACCAGAAAAGAACCCGGCTATCTGTTCGACTGCTCTTCTATAAGCCGCCATGTTTGCATCCTTCGAGTCCCAGGTTCCAGATACTTGCTGAGCTACAAGATCCGAGTCTCCAAAGCACCTGATACGCTTGATGTTCATCTCCTTGGCCAAACGCAGGCCGTGGAGCAAAGCCTCATACTCTGCCATATTGTTTGTACAATCAAAATGCAGCTGAAGAACATATGCCAACTTATCTCCTTTTGATGAAGTTAAAACCACGCCGGCTCCTGAGCCTTCTAGCTGTCTGGACCCGTCGAAGTGCATTGTCCAATATTTGGTGCAAGGTGAACTTGGTGAGGATGTACAATCAGTCCAGTCATTGACGAAGTCGACCAAAGCTTGGGATTTGATTGCTGTCCTAGGCTCGTATGTGATATGGTAAGGACCCAACTCGATTGCCCACTTGGCGACTCGACCTGTTGCATCTCTGTTGCGTATGATATCGGCTAGCGGTGCTGAACTCACCACTTTGATTGGATGCTCTTGGAAATAATGCTTGAGCTTCCTACTTACAAGGAAAACTCCATAGACTAGCTTCTGCCATTGAGGGTACCTTTGCTTTGACTCTGTGAGGACTTCACTAATGTAATAAACAGGCCTCTGCACTGGATACTCTTTTCCTTCCTCTGATCGTTCCACAACTACTACAGCACTGACCACCCTTTCATTGGCAGCCACATATAATAGCATGGGCTCCTTATCTGTAGGAGCTGCAAGTACTGGTGCTGATGATAGGGTTTTCTTCAAGCCTTCAAAAGCATCATCGGCTTCTTTATCCCATATGAACTTGTCCGACTTCTTCAAGAGTCGGTAGAGAGGACCGCCTTCTCTCCGAGTCTTGAGATGAATCTGCTGAGAGCTGCTACACATCCAGCGAGTTTCTGAACGTCCTTTAGACAAGTCGGCTTCTGCAGATTGTGAATAGCCTTGATTTTCTCTGGGTTTGCTTCAATGCCTCTCTCTGAAACAATGAAGCCTAGGAGTTTGCCTGCAGGGACTCCAAAAACACACTTGGTTGGGTTGAGTTTCATCTTGTACTTGCGCAGGTTATCAAAGGTTTCTATCAGGTCTGCTATCAGAGAGTCGGCCTTCTAAGACTTGACAACTACATCATCCACATAAGCGTGGATATTCCTTCCAATCTGTTCTTTGAAACAATTCTAGATGCACCTCTGATATGTAGCTCCTGCGTTCTTGAGTCCAAAGGGCATTGTTGTATAGCAAAATGCTCCAAAGGGCGTGATGAAAGACGTTTTCCGCTCATCCTCTATGTTGAGTCCTTAGGGCAATGCTTGTTAAGACCCGTGAAGTCGATGCACATCCGCAACTCTCCTGATTTCTTTAGCACTAGCACTAGATGAAAGTGCATGGTTGCCCCCATGCATGGTTTTGGTAATTAATGACAATCTCTATGGACTAATATTTGCATTGAGCTATATTTGTAGGTGTCCATTAGCTTGCTTGTCTCCATTTGTTGGAGTCAAGGTCTTGCCTGTTCTCCATGTGTTGGAGTCAAGGTTTAGGGAAGAAGATCATTTGTTGATCAAGGCCAAGGTGTTCGTCATCGAGAGAAAGGCCATGTGAAGATATGCCGAAGGAGTGCTTTCCCCTTCTTGGTGTATGGGGGAGAGTCATGCGAATCTTCACCCAGCAAGGCGTTATCAAGAAGTTGGTTCGCCTTGAGGAGACCTCAAGTGGATTAATGCGCCTTGAGGAGACCTCAAGTGGATTAATGCGCAAGGCAAAGGTATGATCTTGATAGGGTTTTTATTTTACCGGTCTCATGATGTTTAGTGAGAGACCGTATTATAGGATAGATAGCCGTTCTATCAAGAGGGGCTCTCGACCGTGTATCTTGTTCGTATCATTCGTGGAGAGCTCAAACCTTTGCATCCTTGCAATCATCTTTCTTGGTTGTTATTTGGCTTTTATCCATGTGAGAATTTAGAGCTTGTGTTCATCTCCATACCAAGCTCTAGTTCATCAAAAACGGATTTCATGAATATCTTCTTGCGTTTTTTATATTGGAGGTTTTTCCGGCTTGTCTCTTGTAAGAGAGGTCAAACTATCTTCTTGTGGTTTCCTCCTCACATGATGGACTATGATGTTTATATGAATGATTTTGTAGGGCTTGTGATTATCTTAGAAACAAGCCTAAGATCATAGAAAACAGAGTTCGGATGAAAAACTTGTTGGGTTCCTTATGTTGGAGGATTTACCGGTTGTTCTTTTATAGACAGGTTTTACCTTTCCCCATTTGGTTTTATCCTCCCTTGATGGACTATGATGTTTCTCCACATGATCTTGTAGAACTCTTCGTTGTGATTTCAACGAGCCCAAGATCATCGAAAACGGAGTCCGGATGATTAAGTTATGATTTTTCTCGTACCGGTTGTTCTGCAGTTTTTTTGTCCGGCGGTAGTACCGCTGCGGCAGCGGTAGTACCGCTACACCTGGAGCGGAACTGCTGCTGCACAGCGCCCGGTACCGTTGGTGGTACCGCTGGTGGTACCGGTGCGCCCTTTTTGCGTACTGGTATCCCCCCCAGTACCCCGGCGGTAGCAGCCACGTTCTACCGCTGGAATCATCATTCTCAGTCAAAAAGGGTCCCAGAGGTAGTACCGCTGGCGCAGTGGTAGTACCGCCCCAGAGGTAGTACCGCCAGCCTAGAGGTAGTACCGCTGGGTACGATTTTGCACATAACGGTCAGATTTCGGGGGACCTATTTAAGGGGCCTTCTTCCCCAATGGTTCCCCATCTAAGGCAGCACGTTTTCCTCTCTCTCTCCCACCATTGTTGACCTTGAAAAGCTTGCCCCCCTCTCAATCCCTCCAATGAATCTTGCATATTTTTGAGGGAAAAGTGAGAGGAGATCTAGATCTACATTTCCACCAATCAATCTCTCCTCTAAGTGAGGGGAACATAGTGGATCTAGTTCTTGGAGTTCTTTTGTGGTTCTCCTCTTTGTTCTTCCTCTCTCATTCCCCCCAAAGCATTCGTTGCTTAGTTGGAATTTGAGAGTGAAGGATTTGAGCACTTGTGCTCTTGCCTTTTGCATTTGGTGCATAGGTTTGAGTTCCCCTCGGTGATACGTGGGATTGAAGGTTCGAGAAGCTTGTTACTCTTGGGTGCATTGTGTTCCCAAGAGCTTGTTGCCTCTTGGGTGCATTGTGTACCCTAGACGGTTTGGAGGTGCCGCGAAGACTTCGAGTTGTGAAGCTTCGGCACGTTTGGGAGCCCCCAATTGGGTTGTGGGTGTGTGCCCCAAACAAGTTGTAAAGGGCTCCGGAATCCGCCCCGAAGGATTCCTATAGTGGAAGGTGAACCAATCCCTTGGGTGAGGTTCATCGGAGAATAGGGTGAGGCCTTTGTGGCATCTTGAGTAGGCCTCTTGTGGCGAGCTCACACCCCTCCAACGAGACGTACTCCCTTAACAAGGAGGAACTCGGGAATACATCCTCGTCTCTGCGTGCCTCGATTATTTCTATACCCGAGCTTTACTTATGCAATTTACATTGTGATATCCTTCGTGCTTGAAGTTCATATCTTGCTATCTTCTTGTTGCTTGAATTGCTTAGCATAAGTTGTTGGTGCACATAGGTGAACCTAGAATATTAGGTTGTTGGCTTGTTAATTTAAACACATAGTTTTATTCCGCAATTATCAAGCCCCTAATTAGAAAAAGTTTTAATCGCCTATTCACCCCCTCCCCTCTAGGCGACATCCGGGCATTGTTTGTTCTTTCACTAGATTGGCTACCCACTCTGGGTGAAAGACCTCCTTGATGAACTCGGTTGCGAGGAGCCGAGCCACCACTTCTCCGATGGCTTTCCTCCTGTCATCGTGAAACTTGCGCAAACCTTGCTTAACTGGTCTTGCATTAGGGTTAACGTGTAAGCTGTGCTCGGCGAGTTCTCTGGGAACTCCTGGCATGTCCGATGGCTTCCATGCAAAGACATCCCGGTTCTCACGGATGAACTCGACGAGTGCGCTTTCCTATTTATCAGAGAGGTGTGCCCCAATGGTGAACTGCTTGGAAGAATCACCAGGGGTAAAGTCGACTTGCTTTGTATCCTGAGCTGACTTGAATTTCATCTTATCCTCTGTGGCCGGCTTCTTAAGGACCGAGTTGTCCTCCGGGTCCACGTTTGCCTTATAAAATTTCAGCTCCTCTTGAGCACAAGTTGTCTCGGCCATTGCTGCATTTCCTAGTTCACACTCCAATGCCATCTGTTTGCTGCCATTGACTGTAATGACTCCTGCTGGACCTGGCATCTTGAGCTTCAAGTAAACATAGCATGGTCTAGCCATAAACTTAAACTATGCTGGTCGACCAAAGAGAGCATGGTATGGACTCTTGAGATCCACTACCTCAAAAGGCATAATCTCTGAACGGAAATTCTCCACTGTGCCAAAAGCAACCTCAAGATAAATCTTACCGATTGGCTTGGCTGACTTCCCTGGTACGATTCCATGAAAAACTGTCTCAGTGGGTATTAGCTGCCTATCTTGCAGCTGCATCCTCTTGAATGTGTCATAATATAAGATGTTGATACTACTTCCACCATCCATGAGTACTTTGTTCAATGTGTAGCCCCCAACTTGAGGTGCCACCACCAAGGCTAGCTGCCCTGGGTCGTCGACTCTTGGTGGATGATCTGCCCGACTCCATGTGATGGTTTGCTCTGACCACCTGAGCCACTGTGGGATTGCCGGCTCCACTGTATTGACAGCTCTAACTTTTAATTTCTTGGCACGCTTGGACGTGCTTGTTGTAAAGACATGGTAGTTGCCACGACTCGGGTTCTGTGGCCGAGTTGTGACATAATATTGCCCATTGTCATCATGAAGCTGCTTCGGGTTCTGCTGGAACCCGCCCTGTTGGTTACCTCCTCCTTGAGGTTGGTTAGGGTTATTGTCGGCTCCTCCACCGTGGTTGCCGGGTCCTCCGTCACCATTGTTTCCTCTATATCCATTGTTATTGCCTCTATTTCCTGGTCCTGGGAGTCTGGCACGCTGCAAATCCACGCACTGTCCCAAGGTATGACCACACTTGCCGTTTCTGGCGTGTTTAGGGCATGGACTCACCAGAACCTCCTCTGTGGTTGGCCTACGCCCCTGATACCCTTGAGAATTGTTGTCCTTGCGTCTGACCCCAGTGTTTGTATTAGCCACTAGGTCAGAGTTGTCTCCATATGGCCGCTTGTTACTTCCCTGGTTCTGATTCTGGTTTTGATTCTGGTTCTGACCATTGCCACCATGTCCTTTAGGCCCTTCCTCCTGATCCTTTGTTTTATCTGTGGCAGCGTGCTTATTAGCACCTGCCATGATCTCGCCGATCGTAAGGGGAATACCTTGATTTAGGCTCTCCTTCATACGACCCAGCTTCAAGCTCAAGGGATTATAGCTGCAATTTCTCTCCATTGCCATTAGTACTGAAATCGTTGGGAGTCCTTGCGATGAGTTGATGATCTCCGACACCCGCTTCATCCAATGCCTTGCAGACTCGCCCTTTCTCTGAACACACCGCTCCAAGTCCTCTATGGTACTAAGCTTTTTGCATGTTCCCTGGAAGTTCTGTACGAAAGCCGACTTCAACTGCTCCCAAGAATTGATTGATCTAGGAGGCAAGTTGCGCATCCAAACCTTGGCTGCTCCCTCCATCATAAGATACATGAATTTAGCACACAGCTTACCTGTGGCATTGCGGATACTCATTGCCATCTCATATGTGCCCAACCAGGAAGTCGGGTCCATGTTGGGCTCGTAATTGGGGACTTTGCGCGGCTCCTTGAAGTCGCTGGGGAAGGACTCGGATCTGATGGCATCTGACAGGCACTCTGGTCCTGTTAGTGAAGGAGAGGTACCAGGAAAAGTCACCTCTGTGTGCACCCGGGTTGGCTGAGGCTGGTTATCTGGACCAGCTAGGGCTCTGTCCCTCTCAGCCTCCCGTGCCCTGGCCGCCTCCCTCTCTCATCGCTGTCTCGCTTCATCAACCACCAGCTGAGCTTGTGAGGCAGTTGGTATGTTTGCCCTGTTCCTCTCTTGTTCACGGCGCCTTGCGCTTGTAGAGTTGGCCGGGTGAGACTCGTCATGCCGACTCCTCGTACCCGAGTTGAACGGTGTCGAGTGCAGCCTACTTGCATCTGGAAACGCTGGATAAAGAGCTTGCTGAGTCATTGCTGTCTTCAGCATCTCATAGCACGGCGGGTCTCCTGTCCCGCTGGTCCTTCTGGTATCTCAATGTTCTCTAGTCTCATAGTTGCCGCCTGTTGGAGGTCCCATACCACCTGTTGATCCTCCTCCGACTCCTCCTTTAGGTGGCGGTCCGTTGGTACCGTTGCCGCCGGGTCCTTCTGGTTGTGGTGGTGGTGTTGCTCCTCCTCCTGCGCCGCCTCCTGTAGCTGATGAGCTCCCTAGCCCGGCTCCTGCGCCTGGACCATTGGGTGTGTTGAACAAAGCAGTAGGGTTGAAAATGACTCCGCCACGCAGGCGACTCCTCGCCCTGCGATGCTGAATTGAGGTGAGTTCTTCCTGGCGACTTCTCACAACCTGGGCCTCTGTTTGGACCCGGGCCCACTCTTCCGCCAATCTGCGATTTGCCTCTATAATTTCCGCTAGCTGCCTCTCTAACGCAGCATGAGCACTGGCTAATTCGGCCGCCCGCTCTGCTGCATTGCTTGCATTGATTTCCTTTGTGAGTAGACTTGGATCAAACTGATTTCCGCCGTTTCCAGACATGTAGACTCCAACGACGCGGGCGCGTACTGGCGACTCCGCGTAATCCTCCTCCTCAATTCCATACCCGAGCCGATCCTCGAACAAGGGCAAGATAGACTCTGAATCGGCGTCATAATCTGGCTCCATACATGGCTCCGCCAGCGACTCCTCTTCATGGTTGACAGCAAGTTGTTGCTCTGGCTCGGCGATGCTGCCGACTTCTGATGTACCGACCGACTCCTCGCCGTCGGACTCGACAACAACTGTAGGCTCTGATACTGATTCCGCCGAGTTAGCGCGAAGTCCTGATGCGCAAACCATGCCGACGAACACGTATATCCCTCCAAAGACAAGCTGATAACCCTCATCGACTTCCTCCATCTCTGGAGTCTAGCCGAAGTCATCGATCTCGGTTTCTCCATGCTCATCAGTGTAGACTCGCCCGATGGCGAGTTTCTCCATGGCTCGGCGAGCGGCTCCCACGATCTCGACTCCTCGCATCTCCTACCCCACGGTGGGCGCCAATGTCGATGGATTAGATCAACGGTGAAGATACGGGACTACGTACGCGCGGGCATCGTCGATGTGGGTTAGTGGACGAACGACACGTGAGACAAGATTTATACAGCTTCGGGACCCGGGAAACATCATCCGGTAATATCCCTACGTGCTGTTTGTGGCTAGGTCTTATTCCTCTCATGGTGGAAGTCGCCGATGAGGCGGCTCCTCTATGGGTTGTCTAATCTATCGGGCTCTGTCCCGTCTGTCTTGGTGGTGTTGGGTCTGTCTGATTCTGCCCTCTTGGGGCGCCTTGCCCCTCCTTATAAAGGTGGAGGAGGCCGGCTTACATGTCGAGTCCTTTTAGGACACTGCTAATCTAATACAAGTTGGCAAGGTGAGTCATTTTCCTATTCTGACTAGAGTCGGCCTGCTGGGCTTCCTCCTGATGGGTCTCGTTAGTACCCCTTACGGGTACCCGTGTCCCATATCCACGACACATCTGCTAGTAGCAGTTGACAAGTTCACCAAGTGGGTGGAAGTCGAACCCGTCAGCAGAGTAGACGGAGCATCAGCAGTGAGATTTTTCAAGAAAATAGCAACACGCTTTGGATATCCTCACAGCATCATTACAGACAATGGTACCAACTTATCAGTTGGAGAGATGGCCAAGTTCTGCGGTGATAACAACATCAGACTCGACCTAGCCTCAGTGGCACACCCACAGTCCAATGGACAAGCAGAGAGGGCAAATCAGGAGTTGCTGAAGGGAATTAAACCTCGGCTCCGAGTCCCCTTGCTAAGAGCCACCGGGTGTTGGGTTGAGGAGCTGCCAGCAGTACTATGGAGTATAAGGACGACTCCTAACAGATCCACTGGCTTCACACATTTCTTCATGGTGTATGGAGCAGAAGCCGTCCTGCCTAGCGACTTGCTGCATGACTCGCCACGAGTCGCCAATTATGTCGAGACAGAGAATGAACTCGCTCGCCAGGACTCGGTGGACGCACTTGAGGAAGCAAGGGAGTTAGCCCTTGAGAGATCAGCAGTTTATCAGCAGGACTTGCGGCGATATCACGCACGTAGAATGAAGACTCGGACTTTCCAGGAAGGCGACTTAGTGCTTCGCCTTGTCCAAAACAGGGAAGGGATGCACAAGTTATCTCCACCATGGGAGGGACCGTTCGTCATAAGCAAGAACTTGCACAATGGGTCGTACTATCTAATGGATGTACGAGAGCCAGCAAGTGAAAGTAAAGGAGCTGACACAGCTCATACGCTAGATCCTTATGCAGAGGCAAAAAGGCCATGGAACATAGCTCAGTTACGTCCTTATTATACTTAAGTTGTATTACTTTTATGAGTTGAGAGGCAAAGAGCCCAGTGAACCATGCCTAGATGTAATCAACTTGTTATGATCAAAGGAAATAAAGCCGGCTTCTGTGAATATGAGTTCTTTTAGTCGAGTCACCCAGTGAGTGCACTTTATTTTTTTAACTTTGATCATCAGGTTCTTGGGGGCTTGCTTTTCAGTGAAAAAGGTTAAGCTTAGACTCTTGAACCCGGCACAGTAGCCGAACTTTTCTTAATTTTCTCGCTGGTAAGTCAGATGCATCCTGCACAATATGACTAATCTACAGGCATGACTTGTCTCCGGCTCTTATGAATCCTAAGGGGCATGAGGTGTCAGGAGCCTGTCAGCACAAACTGTAAGAGAAGTCATGCAGAGCCTACTTATTCATCAGTGGATAATTAGATGGGTTATAAGAACCACAAAATGACTTGCACAGATAATACATATCAATCTCACAGTTTAACAAGCAAGTCATTACAAGCCGATTGGCACAATTTCAGAACAAGTAGTTCAAAATACCTAAAAAGGTTTTGCACCAGCAGTGCATCATTAAAAAGTTTAAACACCAGTAACACATTATTACAAAAATTCAAAAGTCATCCAAGGGATGATCCTCCAGAGGAGTCGACTTCTCAGACGGAATCGGGGAGTCCTTCTTCACAGGAGACTTGTTCTTTGTTTGGGCAGCAGAGGCAGGAGCCGGCTTCACAGGAGGCTTGGTGGCGACTCTCTTCGTTTGAAAACCCGTGCCTCTGGGACTCTTCATGTGCTTAGCCAGCTCTTCTTGTTTCTGGGCGTCACCAGAGATAGCTCTTCAAGGAGTGGGCGCAGCAGGAGTCTTCACTATAGGCTCGGCACCAGGAGCAGGAGCCGCCGGTGATGAGGAACTCGGCGCAGCAGACGAAGAGGGGACACCAGCTGAGTCGTGTGAGGGGAGGCCAAATTTTACAATCTCAGGAGTCTCTGGAGCAACCCTTTTGTTCTCCAAGTCGTAATGGTGAACCCATACCTCAGGATCCATTTTGTTGGCAATCTCACAGGCATAGGGACGCACCAGCTTCTCCTCAGCCTTGAAGTCGTCTTGGGTGAAGGGTTTGCCATCCTCATGTTGTTCTGGCTTCCCCATAGTAAGCATTGCTGGTTCCAAAACAGTGGGGTAATAGCTGTGGGCTAGGGCAAGGATTCTGATGGATGCTCTCCTCAAAGAAGATTGCTTCCACAGCCGCATATATCCTGGTGCCCTAGACAACTCATCCACCAGACGTTCAGGCTCTTTGGGGCACTTGCCCTTAGGATTCAAATATTTCACCACAGCACGGGCTCCCTCTTGCAGCCCATGACTGTGGTCAAGCATCTCATGAAGTTGTTTGCTAGTGGGTAGCTTGAGTTTTGGGGAGTCAGCCCCTGCAGAAAGGAAACCAGTCATTATCAGTCTAAAAGTAGTTCAGAAAAGTGCAAAGAAGGAGTAAGCAAAGGCACAAACTTACCAAATATATGTTGGCACATGGCCCCAATGCCTTTGCGGCAGGTGTCAAAGACAGCTTTCAGATCATTGTGTGCCTTTTGGGCAATTCTCTTAGCATCTGCAGATTCTTTCTTCACCTGCTCCAGTTGAGCAGATAAAGCTTTCAGATCCTTCTCCAATTGAAGAGAGTGCTCTTTTTCAGCTTGAGCTGACCTGGCACTAGCAGCTGCCTGGTCCTCTAGCTCCTTCATATCCCTCTTCATCTTGGAGATAAGGCTCTGCAATCACAAGTCAAATTTTTACAAGTCAGAATTGACAAGTCATAGCTTACAAGTCAGAATTGACAAGTCATAGCTTACAAGTCAGAATTGACAAGTCATAGCTTACAAGTCAGAATTGATAAGTCAGGCTTTACAAGTCAACGCAGAGAACTCATGAGCTCCAAGTCGTCACAAGTTAACAACTTGGCGCTTGGGGGCTACTCAAGAGTCAAAATTTTCTTTTAAAACCAGCAGGCATGGGTCCTAGTCAACAAGTCATCAGCTCCAAGTCGTCACAAGTCGACAACTTGGCCCTTGGGGGCTACTCGCAGAGCAGAATTTTTTCTACAAGTTAAGTACCAGTAAATTACATGGATTTGTAGCTCCAAGTTGTCGCAGGCTGACAACTCGACGCTTGGGGGCTACTCGTGGAAAAGTTTTTTGGTCCAAGGACCCGACAGACAGCAAATCAGCAGCCCCGAGTCCTAGTAGAGCTAAGGACTTAGTGCTTGGGGGCTACAGTGTGCAAATTTTTTCTACACAGCAGTTGAGTTCAATTTCAAAGCAAAGCACCTATCTTAGTCACAAGTCACCACAGACAGGTGCTTGGGGGCTACTGCAATAGGAGGACGCTAGAAAGCATAAAGGGTAGAAGTCAAATAGCTTACGTTATGAATCATGTGAAGAGACCTAAGGGCTGCTTGCTCATCATCCTTTAGTCTGGCGGATTGATCATTCAAGTCGACAGCTTGAGCATAAGCCTCAGAGAAAGACATATTATTAGCCACTCGAAGTCGACTGTAGTCAATAGAAGACTTGGCCGGCTTGTCGTTTGGTTGAACAATAGGAGTCGCCTTCGGAGGAGCCAGATGAGCTTGAGGTGCGGCGACAGGAGTCCCAGTCCCAGAGGAGGGCTGGGCCACCAGTGGAGTCGCCTCTCGAGTCCTTGAAGGGGACTCGGGGATAGTGGGAGCCGTAGTGGTACCTACAGATGCAGGTGTGGAGGGACCTGTCCTTGTGCTTGTTGTCTGAGAAGCCGAAGGAGGGATAGGCCCACGAGCCGACGTCACATCAGTCATGCTTGGGAGTTTGGCGACCTTGATGCAAGGCCGAGCCCTGAAATAGATAAAGTCAGAAGTCAGAAATAAATCTAGTGAAAAGGAAAAGCAGAAGTCATTTGAATACAAATAGAGTAAACAGAGGAGTCATACCCAGCATTAGTTTCCAGGTCCAAGGAGGCCTGAGAGTCCGAAGAGGGCATTGACATGCCAGAGTGGTAGGAGTCGTCTTTGCTAGGAGGAGAAGCCGACTTCCGTTGGTGCGAAACTGGCAGAGGCTCAGGAGTCTCTGCGGGCCCATCGGAGCGCAATTTCCTCTTCCTAGCAGCAACAACGCTCTGCACACGTTCTTCAGGCTTAGCAGGCGAGCGAGTTGATCCAAGGACTCGTGAAAGGGGTACCTTGGGGACAGCCTCTCGAGACACATTGTTATTGGAAGCCGGGGATGAAGAGGAGTGACTTTTTGCAGCTGAGGACTCCTCGGATGAGGTTGGCTGAGCAGCCGCGGTGCCAGAAGCCGTGTGAGCCTGCTCAGTAACAGGAGCCTCCGGGGAGGACTCATCCTCATCAATATCCTCTACAACAGGAGCCTCTGGAGAGGACTCCTCATCCTCATCATCATCATCACCATCATTTGCAGCAGGGGCCTCCTGAGAGGACTCCTCGTCTGCATCATCATCAGCATCCTCTGCCACAGTGGTTTGCTCTGTGACAGGGGTCTCTTCCTCAACCTCAGCTTCAGTTTCATTCCTAGTACCAGCTCTAGAGGCCGGCTTCCAGAAGGAGTCGGTGAGCTGCAAGAGAGTCAGAGAAAGTGAGTTAGCAAGTGATACAGGTAAAAGAAAGCTGAAAATGCAATAAAGTAGAAGGCTTACATCAGGAGCTGGGTTGGTGGAGCAGAAGGGCTAGAGCCCAAAGTGCGCCTGGTCCTTCACCGGCTTCCCGGTCAGCTTTTTGATGAGCCGACCAAGTTCAGGACCATCTGACAGTTGTTCCGTCACCCGGAGGTCGTCACCTGCGCAGCGAGTATATGTACAAATAAGCCGAGTCCTATGACTCAGCGGCTGAATCCTCCAGGTGGTCTAGCATCGGACAAGATCCATGTTTTCCAAATTGCGAGATAGAAGAGCTCGAATTCGGACGATCAAAGACTCGACTTTTGGTCGGGCGGTCTCCGGGCACCTAGCCTTCATGAGAGGAGTCGCCTCTAGGCGATCCTCAGAGAATAGAGGGAGTCGAGGTTCATCTGCAGGAGAGGTATCCTTGCAGTAAAAGAAGGTTTTCTGCCAATCCTTGATGCGATTAGGAAAGATAGGTTTGGGAAAGACAGAATGTAGGCGACGCTGAAGAGCAACAGCGCCGCATTGCAGAAGAGGACCACCAGAGGTTTCAGGTTGAGGGTTGCAATAAAAGAGCTCAAGCCAGAGATCAAGATCTGGCTTGATTTGGAGGTAGTCCTCACACNGAGCCAGTCATGAATCCGCAGCTTATAGAAGTCAAGGAGTTGGCGGAAGAAGAGGTTACCCGGGGGCATGAATCCGCGGAACAAGTGTTCTGTGAAAATCACAACCTCATCCTTCGCGGGAGCGGGCACCACTTCATCCCCTGGGGCCCGAGCTTTTATGTTGGACGGGAGAAGGCCAGTCAGCCGCTGCGTCTTCAATTGCTCAGCCGTAATCATAGATCCGCCCCAATCGGCGGAGATCGAGCGCTTAGAGGAAGGAGCTTTAGCGGCGGCGGCGGCCGCGGCGGCGATGTCAACCGTCCTGCTCGACGAGGAGGCCTTGGCCTTGGAGGCAACCTTGGCGCGCTTGGGTGCCATGGCGAGCGGGCGGTGCGTGCTGCGCGCGGGAAAGAGAGGAGCAAAGAGAAAAGGGGAATTTGAGGCGAAAGGGACAAGTGAGGGTTTTAGGTCTAACCCTTTGCAATTTATAAGCACTACAAGAAAACTGGCCCGTAGAGACACTATTTTGGTCCTGTAGAGACATTTATATTGTCTCTACATAGTTGTAGAGGCATTTTCCACACTGTCTCAAAAGTGTCAATACGTGCAGTGTCTCTTAGACTGTAGAGTCATTTTGCAAAATGTCTGTATATGACATAAGGTCACTTCATAAAGACACCAGGTTGTGTATCTACACACATGGAGGCACTTCAAAGATACATTTGAAATGTGTACGTATAGGTATAGAGACACTTTCATGCAGCATTTTAGCTTGTCTCTAACATCAATAGAAACATTTTGTTGTGGCAATGTATCCTTCTCTAGAGTTATATAGACAGTGCGTAGAGACATACGTATTGTCCTTTCCAAATATCTAGAGGCACCTTGTTATGACAATTTGGCTTTTTCATGATTTATAGTCACTGTAGAGGCATATTGACATGTATCAAGGGAGAAAATCAGAGGCATTGTTTTACGTCTTTCCAAAATAAATATATTTTCTCTCTAATTGGATACTTAGTCATAGCAATGATCAATATAGAATTACAGATACTGTGAGATTTCAATAATTGTAAATAAAAATATGAGTGTTACACATAAAATGTTTACATATGAATGTGTTAGCTAGATGCCCATGTAACAAAAAATAGAAAAAATGCAGAAATAGCAACCTCCCTTGCTGGACAACATCAATTCTCTTACTACGCACCGCTAAACCATATGACCAAGCACTACAGACTTCCGTTCCGAGTTATTGTCGTCAGCCACCATAGGGAGTAAGATACAAAGACCCTGCAATCACCAAACTTACATGAATTGACGGCCAAGCAATGCAATGACAATAGCATATCCTACATTTTGGATATCCCCGAATGGTTGAAGAAGCCATCCACATCAGAGTGGACTAACATCTAGATCAGTGATTGCCCAAAATGCATCACCAAACATATCGCCTTCAATCACGTATTTGTTATGTCTGCTTTTAATTATTCCTTTAGCAACCACCAAGCCTTCAGTTCTCGGGGACAATGAGACAGGTCTATTGAAGTGGATTTGTGTAAACAATCACTAAATAAGAGATGCTACTGATAAGCTATTTGCATATAGTGCACAACATATCATCAAGCTTTCAAGCAGAATATATCCTCTTCCATTCCCAAACAGAAGGTTTCAGGTTCTGCATAACATGACAGTAAATAATGTGTGACAAGAATTTCAGAAAGCACCTTCACAAATTTTTGTTCATATGCTGAAGATGAATTATGGCAATGCTCCTTAGCTTTCACAGCACATGCAAGCTGCATTATCAACCAAGTATGTTTAGTAGGAGAGCCATTCCAAAGCATAGAATGTAACAAAATTAATTTCCAAACATGTTGAGCTGAAACTGATATTTGTTTTTCTGAGCTAAACTGCAGTAAAATACTAACAGACAATAAACATGAAATTTTGCATCTAAATAGTCTCTTATGTCCTTTATAAACCTTTTGATACGTGTACATGGATTTGAGAAGAAAAAAAGTTGCATGCACCCAACGGTGCAGAAAGTAATACTTGTAATTGGAATTGTGTCTATGCACCACCTCCTAAGATAACCATAGAACAAGAAATTCTTATTTTACGAGAAAAAACTGGGATTTAACACAGGTTCGGTAATCTCCATCGTTAGTGCAATTTGGTGAATTTATGCCTAACTTAAATACTAAGCTTAGACATGAGGGCTTGACCACAAGATGTACCTACACGCTAACGTATCTTCCATATTGAATATGTAAAATCTAGGCTTAAATCCGTAGGTCTCTCAAGAGTTCTATTCTTGGGATTTTCGTAGCAACCAAGAAAGTGAGAGCTAGAGCACCAACCTGTACTCGAAGCCGGAGCAGCTCATGCACGCCCGACGACCTGATGCTGGACCAATAGCAGAAGAGTCCTAGCAGCACCCAAACCTGAAATCTAAAAACAGAGTCAATTAGAGGAATAGGTTCTGGAGAGAGGAGGGATTATGGAGCGTAGCCACCATTAACCGTGGTTGTTGATGGTGTCCTGGATGAAGGAGACCTGGGCAAGAATAAGCAAAGGATTTGGCTAGAGTTCACAATATTTGGCTGTTTCGAAATTTTGCTGTAAACAATGCAAACCATTTAAAGCATGTAGGTGTACAAATCTACAATACTGATCAATTACTGCAGAAGAGACGGTTTTTCTTGTGAGAAGGCCAATGATTTCCTGAACTAATCACGTAATTGTAGCTCAAAACCTCTGATCATCACTCAGAGCAGCTGATCTAACTTTTTGAACATGCTAATCTCATCGACTAATGAAAGCAAAGTAAAACATCAGTGCATTAGATCAGTACAAATGAATACACTGCATTTTCTCTCCAATTGGTATAACTAATTTAGCACGTATAATTATAGGATATGTAGATGATTAACTGCAATAATTGATAGTTTCGGTGATGAAGGAGTAGATAATGCACTGCTTACGTACCAGCGACTCATTGTGGCTCTGGCTTCTCTCGAGGTCGGCCAGCTTGGCAGCGACGTGCTAGGTACGGAGGTCGGGCTTCACCTTCTCATCAACTTAGCATTTGTAGATGGAGAAGTCCCTGGTAACGGCGCGCAGCTCGGCGATGGTGAAGACGTGCAGGTTGGAGCCGAGCGGCGACAGAGACAGGGCCTCTTCCAACACCATCCCGCCATTCAAGCTCAGGTCCGATAACAACATCGGGCCGTGCAGTGATTGGCTCGGCATCCACGGCTTGCAGCCGCTCCACGGCAGGTTCGGGATCCTCGAACTGCGCCCGCTGCTCTCTCCATCAGCGCCTTCGGAGAAGAAGCTGGAGCCTAAGAATCGAGGGGCGCCTCGGCGTCGGCGCCCTAGCCACGACCCTCGGGGTGGATGCGTCGCGCCTCATCACGCTAGAGAGGCGGGGTCCCTGTGACGAGGAGAAGGAGGATGGTGCGCCGGAGGAGATAGACCAAGGAGGGAGAGGATGACACCGGCAGGGGAGGTTACGATCTCCGGCAGATTGGCCGCCGGAGGTTTCTCGGGTGGGGATCTGGAGAGGGGCGACATAGAAGGGGGAGGATACATGTGATGTGGATGCGGTGGTAGTGGAGACGTGTGGTAGGATAAGACCATGCACTATGTAGTAGAAAAGCGGTTCAAAGAGCCAAATGAATCGGTTCCATACATAGTGGGGCATCGATTCATGGCTTCTGACATGAAAAGCGAACCAGCTTCTTGGTTCGACTCAAAGCGAATTAAAAAGTAATTTCCCTGCATGCATGCTCGTCCGCGTGAAGAAATAGTAGGAGAGAGGAGAGGTTTTTCTTGCATTCATGTCAGGCTGGACCCCATTGTTACTGTTTGGTGCGGTTCTACACATTGCAGTCATTTGGCTACCGATTCAAAACTGACAACATTATTCCTTGAATCGGCACCACGTAGTACATGGTCTAAGTTAGAAAAAAATCCGGGCCAAAATTTTCATCTATGCGCGCGTACATCTCCCGCTCCCGCCGTGGAGTCAGAAATTTTCGGTTCGGCCCAAAGTGAGTTTGCCGGGTACCCTTTAAAAAAACACACACACTCGGGAATATATCTTTTTGCCTGAGTTTCCCTTAAAAAAACACTTATTAACCATATTTTTTTGTTTTTCTTTTAATTTATGAACCAAAGTTCATACACGTTTAATTTGTTTTATGGACCAAATTAGAGCACTCTTATAGGTCATATTTTAACCATTTTTAGAAACTCATTGGAAATGCATTTAAATGGGTAAAAGTAGATAGAAATCAATACTGGTCATCCAATATGGTCTACTTTGTGCGAAAATTACAAAGCTGTTATTTTGCACCCTATTCTTTGCACTTCACAAAAAAACATGTTTGACACTCGAAAATAAAAATGCATTAAGTTAGAAACTCTTTTTGTCACTATTGAAAATGAAAATTAGAAAGTTTGATCTTCAAATTAAAATGTATATGTGCATATTATTTTATTTTACTTGTTTGTCGAGTGTTATTTTTTAAACACTCGGTAAAGTTGAACATGTAGTATGTCTACCGTCAACCATCGTCCGACAAAGTTAAGTATATGTGGCGAGAGCTTTTGTATCCAATGCAACACGCGGCAAACCACTGAGTATGTCAAGTGTTTTTTGTTTGTCGCCACTTGGCAAATGTCGAGTGCGTGTTTCTTACCTAGTGTTGATAGATGAAACTTGGCATTGTTGCCTGAATATGTCTTCATTATTGTCTTTTAGTGGTGGTGATATACATCACCTTGTAAGGAATTTTGCAATATGTTTTTCTTAGTAAAAGAGACACCCATAGTATCTCTAGAAAATGGCTCTACCCGTTAAGACATTCTCAAAGTTGTCTCTCATAATGCCTTTACATAGGTGCTAAGAGACATTATAAAGAGTGTCTCCAATAAGATGTCTCTATTGTTGAGGCAATCTCAATAGTTTCTCTTATAATGACTTTACATGCAGACTAAGAGACATTTTGGAGAATGTCTCTAAGTAGATGTCTCTACCGCTAAGGCATTGTCGAAAATGTCTCTCTTAATGACTCTACGGTAAATTGGATTAGGATTTAAGAGACATAGTGGGCAGTGCCTCTAGAAAAATGTCTCTAATGCACGTTTTTGTTGTAGTGAAGAGGGGAAAAACCCTAAGTGGCTACAGTAACGGTCCACTACAGATAAGTGGATAACGGTTCGGTGGCTAAAATCCAGACAAGAAATGATAATAGAAACTAAAGTCACAGAAGTAGAAGGAGCCGGCTTGTCTCAGAATGGCGAGTCCTGTGACAGTGAAAGTTAAGAAGAGTCAAGTTCTTCAGTCCTTGTTCGCAAGAGTCATAACAAACTCGGCCAGCTAATGCAAAGGCAAGAGTGGTGATTCAAACAAGGGATGAGGATGGACTCATTTTATATGTGTGTTATATTTTTATGCAGGAATTCATCTTGGAGCTAGCAGCAAGCGACTTCTGAGCCTGTGACCCAAATTGGAGAAGTCGAGTCAAGAAGTCGAACCAAGGAGTCGGAGGAAGCCGCCAAAGCTGCGCCCAAGATAAATTCGGGGGCTACTGATGGGGGGATACTTTATAGGTAGGCCCA
This sequence comes from Puccinellia tenuiflora, assembly GCA_012064385.1. Taxonomy (NCBI): domain Eukaryota; kingdom Viridiplantae; phylum Streptophyta; class Magnoliopsida; order Poales; family Poaceae; genus Puccinellia; species Puccinellia tenuiflora. Next base: position 2,081,899 of record QRDG01000395.1, read on the forward strand.
TGGACCCGGAAAGTAGACCCGCCTAGACCAACAAAGCCAATGCCGAGTCACGCATCAATTCGCATGGGCTGGGCTGGAGACAAGCCGGCCAAGGCCCATGACGGAGAAGGGACCCGTCAGGAAGGAGTCCAAGTACAACCCAGAGTTCTAACTTGGAAGACCAAGACGTAGAGTAGGACTCCGTGTTCTAGTATGACTCGGTGTAGGTTGTAAGTCCAGAGACCCGGCCACCTTTATAAGCGGGGTCCTGGACCTTAGATCGACAAGTTCTAAGCAATGCATAGTCGCCGACTTCCTAGAGAGGTCTTTTAGTTCTTTGAAGGTCCTTTTTGTAATTTGTACTCCAGCGACGGTTTTAAATCCAGCTCTAGGGGTCCTCAGTTACCCCTTCCCGTTCAAAAAAAAAAATTCATCCATGTAATTCTTGTATTGCTTAGTAATCTATAACTTTTATAAAGCAAAACCCCACTAAGTTCATTTATGAATTTTCTATCTCAACATGCAAGCTATCCACATCATCCATGACATTAGTCAATCAATTGTCCATGTCATCCCCACTAATATTTATTAATATCTACATGCAAACTCCACATCACCTTATATTTTTAATCATTTATTTGTCCATATTAATATTTTTAATACACGTATATTTCGTGTCGAATAAATTTATTATGTCGACTATAACAAATTGAATTAACATATTTCTTTAGCCAATTTAATACTGTATATCATAGTATTTTATACCCTTTTATTTACGTAATATTGTTTTTGAAGGGTCCCCGCTGCAACATGCGGGAAATATTTCTAGTTAAATTAAATCCCAAAGTAAACTATATTTCAATCTGGTTTTCCATGATATTTTCTTTTGAAAATATTTTAAAATTTGTGTGGTACATGAATTTTTTGCTGACGTAATAGCTGTATTATATTATAAATTGCTTCTCCATGATTTTTTCTTTCCCTTTTTTGTGCGGATCATTCATAATTTATTCATTCTATTAAAATTTGATTTGGTGTGGGTATCATGTTTCCATACTTTTTTTTTCATGCTACCGTTGTTTTGTACTCCCTCCGTTCCATAATATAAGATGTTTTAGCCTTTTTCCACATTCACATTTGTACCACATGTATCTAGACATATTTTAGTGTATGTGTTCATCCACTTTCCATTCTTTTAGTCCGAATCTAGACAACATGTGAAACATCTTATATTGTGGAACGGAGGGAGTACATAATATGTTTCTTTATCTTCGCTACATAGTGGTTCTTTGAAGCCATGATGTCAATCTTGATTTTTTTGAAAGAATACGGGAACATTGAATATTAGTATAATTTTGATTTTTGTTGTTGTTGATTACAGAAACAAACAGCAGCCGCTATGGACGCAGACATATCATTCCAGGAAGTTTAGAACTGAACACATACTGTCATTCGATCATATACACTTATAACACAACAATGTCTGCACTGAAAACTTACGTCCAGGAATGAAAAATTAACAAGGTTATTATGACATGCAGCTACAGATCTCGGCGGAACAGATTGTACGCAGAGATGAGGGAGTTGATGGCAAAAACCACGAATGCCAGGAAAGATATGACGATAGAGCTGTTCGCCATTTTCGGGAAAGGATCGCTCCCCCAGTTGTCGACCCAATCGTTTACCCGAGAAGTTGCTGATGATGATGAGGATATCAAGAGGTATGCCAGCACCTGCAATACAAATGAAATAAATAATTCAGTATTGGTATCTCCCCGTAACATGTTGGGCAAAATAAGCTATCTCAAGCAGACGGAGAAAAATGGAAACCAAAGAACCAATGTGTGGAACGTGAAAGCTCTGGAAAGCTATTATATGGAACGTGAAACAAAACCAGCGGCAAAGAAAACGGTTCAACTGTGACAAAGTGAACTACGTATTAGGGATTTATTTATATCAAGATTTCCATTCATATACTGGTAAAAAGAAGAAATAAAAGAAGAATAAAAAAACTAACCCCAATACATAGTTTAAATGGCATATTCCTCCTTATTTTTGTCATTTTCTTAGATTTTTTGGTACAAGTGCCCATCTAAACCATTTGCCTGGTCACTGACAGATGCACTGGACATGACGTGGTAGTGCTCATAACCAGGTCCAGATATCCACACATGAGAGAAGTATGATATGTACAAGCATAAGCGTAATGCCGTAATGCTAATACAGTATCATCACAATGAAGGTTCGAGCAGGAAGCACCCAGCTAAGAATATTGTCACGGAAACCATTTCTATGTACTAAAGCTTCAGGATCAATGTAGTTTGACTGTTCAGACTTCAGAACACAACCGTTTATGAAGAAAAATGAAATCTATCTCTATTCCTTGGAAGACAGCAGTAACTCTCCAATTGCCAGTTATCAGTAGTTCACTCTTTTAGAATGAAGCAAACATACAAAGAACTGCCCCAAGCACTTGTTTGTCCATCAAATATGAAGTATGAAGAGCACTCTAGGCCACAAGCCCATAAGGCAATATGCATTCAACACCTCAGTTCTTTTACCAGCTTAATAAATAAGCTGCCCCCTCCCCATCTTCTCCTATAAGCAATCCGGCTAATTTAGAAGCTACGAATAATAAGCCGGATGGCTTATAGGAGAAGTTGGGGAGGGGACAGTTTATTTTTTAAGCTGGCAAAAGAACTGGGCAGCCAGTTTAGAATCCACACTAATGTTGCATCACAGTGTTACTCAATTAGATCCAAAACAAATAATGTAGTGTAGAACTAGACTATGTATCCAACTATCAATAAACAGCTACTAAACAGTAACAACCATAGGGCTTAATTCAGATTTCTCAAATTGTAGTGCAAGTCAGGACACTCAGAATGTAGGCGAGCATATCAAGACGATGGGAGCATAGCGGCACAAAAAGGAGCAAATCGATAATCACAAGAAAGAAATCTTCAGGAGCTTAGAAAGGTTTTACTTTGCTTCACCATGCTGACTTCGTACCATACCCTTATTCCCTTCTAACATCACATGACTTGCAGGTTGCACAATACTAAAGATACCTATGCAAGAGGCTCTGAGATGCAAACCTGATCCATGGTGAAGTCGAAGTAATCACCCTTGGGCCGGGGAATAAGATGTTTCTTCCTTGTCAAATGTGCGGCGATCGCGAAGAACTGGAACACAGAGTACAAGAATCCGATCACGTTCACCGCCTCCGAGTACCTGCGCGGCAGCACAGCACAACCGCGTAAAGGAAATCAACAAACCGAAGAACCCTAACTCAACACCAGGAGATTTTGTGAATTGAAATTTTGGAAAGGGGAACTTCCTTTCTCGTTTCTTATTTCGCTTACCGTAGCTGGGTGTAGTTGCTGTAGGAGTCGAGGGCCCAGCCCTTGCGGGTGTCGGCGGCGAGCACCGCGAGCGCCGCCAGGCAGAGCCCCGCGGCCGCGACCCGCGCCACCAGCGCGGTGCGCTGCAGCGCCGCCGCGCGGCGTTTCCTGTACATGATGTCGGGCACGACCCTGCGGTCCCGTTCGGCGGACCTAGCCGGCACCGGCGGCGGCGCGTCCCGCGGCGGAGGCAGAGGCGGCGGCGAGGCCTGCACGTGCGGCAGCTGCGGCCGCAGCTTCGGCTCCGGCGGCACCCACTGCTGCGGCTGCGGCCTCGTCTGCGGATACAGCGGCGGCGGCTGCGGCCTCGTCTGCGGATACAGCGGCGGCGGCGGCGGCGGTGGCGGCCGCTGCTGCCTCGGGGCAGGATGAGGAGGGCGGCGGCGATCCTTGGTGCGGGTGCCGTTCCACGAGTACCACGACCGGCCGTCGCCCGCGACCTCGGAGGTGCGCTCCGCGGCGCGCGGCGGGATGTACTTGGCGGCCTTGGAGATGGCGACGGTGGCCGGGGGGCGCGGAGGCGGCGGGGAGGCGGGGTCCTCGTCCTCCGACATGTCGCCGCCGCCGCCGCCCGCCCGCTGCTGCTGCTGCATCGGCGGCGGCGGCTGAGCCACAGGAGGATCCTCCGGATCGTCGCCGGCTGCGCGCCGCGGCGACGGCGACGGCTGTACCTCGGCCATCGATTTGGGGCGAGCAGAGGTTGGTTGGGAGGGGAGGGGAGGGGAGTGGGCGTTTCTCTGTCGAGCGCTTTGCTTCGTTGCGGTGCTCGGGAAAAGTTTTGAAAGAGTTGGGATACTTGGATTGGAGGATCTGTGTACTACCACCGCACCGCGTGGTGTGTCAAAAGTGATTCTACTATCTGCACAAGGCTAGTTTTGCTTTTAGACGCCAGTTAATTCGTCAAGTATTTTACTTTAAGGTGACTGCATTTTTGTAAAGCTTCCGTCACTCTTGTGTCTACAAATAAAAGTGTAGTTGTACAGAAAAATAAGAGTAAAATGCATGGGTAGTACTCCCTCTGTTTGGGTATGATGTGTGGTAGGCACGCAGGGACGGAAAATCACGAGGCGCAGGGTGGGGTACAGCCCCCTCTCACCTCTCTCATACCAAGTATCAAGTTTTTCGTGTTGGTGTCGCTCCACCTCTCTCCGTCCTATGGGGACGGGTATCAATTCAGGATGGGGCAAATTTGCCCCATAGGGATAGCAGGGCCGATACCCAGTAGCTTAAACTGGCAGGGATGGGGGGGGGGGGGGGGGGGATTCCCACCCATGGAGCCTCTAAGGGAACCTGGTACCCTTTATGTCGAGTGTAATAAACTATTTAATAAGCATCAAAAAAATCCTGCTGACCTGCCCCCCTTATTCCCTCGTCCTAGGCCCTAGTTGTCACGGACCCCACGAATCGTAATCTCACACCGGTCCGCACTTCCTAATCCCAAATTGTGTCTCTCACTTGCCTCCACGACTCTCACCAGCGACAACCTCCTTTGCATCTCCATCTAGCCAGTCCATTGTGAGGAGCATGGGATCCACGAGCAGCTGACGGCGACACGCTCCCTTGTCGCCTCCTCGCGCTCCGAGATACATTCACGTCGAGTCCTGGCATGGAGAGCGGTAGTAGTCCACCCGCTCGGTCACTCCTTCCCTCAGTTCTTTGCATCTCCAAGTCCCTGCTAGCTGTGATCGTGTATTCGTGATGGACAGAGATGGGGTTGCTTTCCTCCACGAAGCTTGGAGTGGCTAGCGGGGATGATGGTGGCGGAGTGTTCCCTTATTCGATGTCACCCTTACATGAGTAGTACCTGTGGTGGACCAATTATCAAATTATAGGATACAAATGTGCATTTTCAGACTTTTATGAGCCAGTTTAAATATCCTTCGTTGTTTTAGGAACGCCGATATATTTTACTCAAAAAATACAATTTCAACAGCTGTAATACTAAATATAGAGCTAAACATATAAAATAAATAATAATAACTGACTAAAACTTCATAAAGTGGGTGAAACTTCAAATTACAAGCGTCTTTTAGCAATTCTATAATAAACTACCGACAGATTTAGCCGCTACTCAAATTATTTCATTGTGCTTTTCTTACTTCTCGCAATATCGACATACATGCCTTTTGTTGTAGTTGCTACGCCTAAACTTTTTCTGAAATGAGTTTTGGTTAAAAGAAAATCTTTGCATCTATGGACACGAACATCTTTGATTAACCAGCTCATTTGTCCTAAGTATCTATTCGTTGTCACTTGTGGATGTGATGGAGGTCCTTTTTTGACAGTGACATGTTCCCATACTAATCTTCTATTTCGTTAGCTTCTCCGTTTAGTTACCGCTTGAGCACTTTGTGTGTGCTTTGTAGTACGACACCACTACTACCAGCTAGGAGGACCGTCACATTTTGCTGTTTCTTGGATTCTTTTCTCCTGCACTTGGTTATGTGGTTACGTCTCTCAGACTTGGTGAGGTTCCTTTGATCCTTTCAATGCCTCTCCGTACTCCAAGTACCATGTTCTCGCTCAATTTATATTACTGAGTACTTGTGAAATGATTTGTTCTTTTTTTTTTTTGTAAACCACCCAGTACAATGCTTACATATACACACAACACAAATCTGCTTTTAGTATTTCAGTAGTGAAGCTTGAAGGTCTATTTTGAACAGACGCAAAAGTTTTGGCTCATCTTATTAATTAAATTTAAAAATAGAATTACAATGTTAATTATTGAAAATCCGGGCGAAAAGCAAAACAAATGTATCAATATCGTCATGTAACACGACCCCATCTGGCTCTGGCCGACCTAGCCACCCACATAAGGCACACATGCAAAATCGATAAGAAACACCATAATCGAGCGTTATAGTCATCACTCATTCCCGAGCCCGCAACATTGGCTTCACCTTCCAATCACCTTCGACAAACACAAACGAAGCCCGAGCCACAACCAACGCCGGCACCCATGCAGTCCGTGCCAAAGATAAGACCCAACTCATCGATGAAGATGAAGCTACGACTTCAGCGATTAGCTTCATAGGAGAAGGTTGCAAAACTTGTACCAACATAGTCCATGCGACTGCTGGAGATCGATTCACCGTCATACACATGATAATGTGACATCATTGCCACATGTTGGCCCATGACACCAACATATCTCCTACATCGACTAGAGGCTAGTGAATAGGTGATGATTGATAATTATGAGAAAGTGATAAATTTTATGAAGCTCTTTTCTATTATTTACCTACAACACAGTACAGATGCAATTATATAATAATAAAACTTGCGGAAAAGTAGATTTCAAGGAAATAAAAAATGTTGAGAAAATTAATCTCTAACACAAAGATATATCTCGAGGTTCACATAGTTAGTGATATCCCTCGTTGGAGAAAGGTAGGACACAAAGTCCGTGGTCACCAAGACAAACCTACTTCTCCTTGAGTTAGCACACCAAGTTCACGCTCAACGATTGAGAGGTAGATCTTCACACGTAGTAGGCCATCTCCTGCCTCCACTAACTCGTGAATCTTTCACTAGCACATGGATCTTAAGCCCTCACAAAGGAATCACAAAGATAACTTCTCAAAGCAACATGAATCTCAAAGGGTTTGAGTGTAGGAGTGTTAGTTAGATGCAAGAGATCATAGGTGAAGATATGAATATGACAAGGGTTGTATCTCCTCTCAAATTTCTCACTTTGCCACAGCATAGGTTGGGTATTTATAAGCAAAGTTGGAAAAATGGCCGTTGCTGGAAAAAGTAACATCCCCGGAACTTCCAAAACGTGAAACCCGTAGGCACCGGACTATTTAAAAAATTTAACAGTCGGGGAGGAAAACAGAATTCCCGGAGGTACCAAACCAATTGTCGATGGTACCTGATGTCCTGATGTACCAAAGGACACATGGAACGTTCTCAAAACAACTTTCTGCCAGTCTATCAATCTCTCATGGAGGTACCGGGACAAATATCTCCACAGGTTAGGGAAAATAAGAAACTAGAGATTTAAAGAATTTCTAGTGTATTTTGTGAGGAAAGCTTTGTGAATCTTGCGCTATGGGCTTTTTATATGCTTTGATTAGTATCCTTCCTGATAGTATGTCATACATATGACTCATGAAAATTGATATTACAAATTTAGCAGCCTATATGTTTTCTGATTTTTATGTGTCACCATTGGCATGATCCACTTATGAAGATGAACTAAAATCTGAAAGGGTGAAACACTTATAAAAAGGTTAGTTTATTAATTGCCTTTTCATGAATCATCTAAACCCCCTCCAACAATGCTAGACGTACTATGAGACACACAACTCCGGCTTCACCGCCTCACAATAGGACACAACACAAGAATCCAAAAACACGTTGGACAAATGGTGATAGAGTAGATATCGCGACTCGGTTTTTCTCACTGCTGGAGCCCGAGCGGCACGTCGACGTGGAGCCTAAGCAGCATGCAGAAACACCATTGAGACTCCTTCCTTGACCTACGTGGTCGTGGCTGATTGCTACTGATGAAGAGTTGGGTGGTGCCCCAAGCGAAGGCGGAGATGTAGCAAGCATTAGTTTTCCCTCGATAACGAAGCGAGGTTTATCGAACCAAAGTGAATGTTAAAGATCTCTGGCGCTTAATCTTCAACAGACGTGGACCTGCACACACTCAACCAAAATACTTTGCCCCCAATGGCGGAAAGGTTGTCAATCTTTCCGGTCTCGCAGAAAACAAAGCGGTTAATTGTATAGTGAAATAGATGAAATATGAAAATGGACCAGTGGAGTAATGATGATGAAAAGTGATGACTAAAGGTTGCAATCAATGTAAAAAGATGGACCGGGAGCCATGGGTTCACTAGTGGAGTCTCTCAAGTAAATAGAACAATCATATGATGGGTAAACAAATTACAGCTAGGCAATTGACAAGATTATAACACAAACTTAATCTAGATATGACAAAGAGAACATGGTAATATTTAAGTAGGCATCACGACAATGAACAAAGACCGTTGAGTCCAACTGCATCTTTGTCTAAAAAGTCTACCGTGGGATCGCTATCCAGCATGTCACCCATCGGTATTAAGTTGCAAGCAACAGACATTTGCATTAAGTAAATCGGATGAAGTAAGCAATACTAATATCAAAAGAGACATTAACACCGCTGTTCTACCCTTAGTAGCAACAGCACACCCTTGCCCTTGGACGTTTCTGTCACTCGTGCCCAGGAACAAAAGGGGGCATGAACCCACTATCTAGCATAAATACCCTCTGTTGGAGATACACACAATCACTTGGCTAAAGTAACTACGCACATCGGAGAGCATGCTAGAACATAAATCAACATATAAGAATCATGCACAATCTGATCATAACTTTATAATCCATCGGATCCCAGCAAACACATCACATAGCATTACAATAATCGATCTTGATCATGTTAGGCAGCTCACAAGATCATAAGACATGAAGCACAAGAGAGAGACTACCATCTAGCTACTGCCATGGACCCATGGTTCAAGGTGGGACTACTCACAAATCATCCCGGAGGAAGGCATGGCGATGAAGAGCCCTCCGGGATCGATCTCCCCTCCGACAGAGTGCCGGGATCTGCTTCAGAATCACCCCCGAACTAGGGTTTGAGATGACAGCGCGTTGGGATGACTTCTCTGCAAAATAATGGCCGCCCCGCATTTTTAGGATTAAAGGGAATTTATAGTCGTCGGATGGGGCCGAGGCGGTGCCTAGAGGGCAGGGGCGGGCCCCACCCACGGGTCCTAGGGGGTCGTGGCCGCCACCCGCCTGTGGCCCCTGGGTGGCCCCCCAGGCTGCCCTTTGGTCCTCTGGTTCCTTCCGTCGCATAAAAAATCTCCGTAAATTTTCAGCGCAATCCGACGATATTTCCTATGGTGGACTTTCTAAAATACAAAAACAGCAAAAACAGGAAACTGACACTAGGCATCTTGTTAATAGGTTAGTCCGAAAAAATGCATAAAAATGATTAATATGATAATAAAAACATGTGACAATATCACAAAACTAGCATGGATCAATCAAAAATTATAGATACGTTTGACACGTATCAGTGGCCATGGGGACCTTCCACGACAGTAGGTCGGCGTGCAGGCATGTTCGAGGTCGTCTTCCGCAGTCGTAGCCTCCTGGTGGCCCGTGGAGCTCTACCCGGCAGCACGCATACCAAAGAACGGATGTCATGTCCAGGAGCATGCCGGTGTTGATTGATCAGGAGATCATGACTGCTTGGATTTTCATCTCGGGTTCAAGAGAGATCACCATACAAGCGATTGTGGCTTTGTCGACCCTGGCCCGTTGACATCCACAAGTCTAGGGGATTGTTTCAATCTTGTTGAAAAAAATTCTACACTGGTTTATATTTGACACAATTGGAGCACAATTGTATCAATAAGAATTTAACAATTGAAACTTCACTCGCAACCACACATGTGTATTGATACGTCTCAAACGTATCTATAATTTTTTATGTTCCATGCTTGATTATATATCAGTGCCATATGTTTTTATAATGTTTTTATATCATTTTGGCATGATTTATGAAACTAACCTATTAACAAGATGCCCAGTGACAGTTCCTGTTTTCTGCTGTCTTTTTGTTTCAGAAAAGTTGTTCGGGAAATTTTCTCGGAATCATCTGAAAATTTACGTCAATTATTTTCACGAAGGAACAAAGACAAAGCCAGGAGGGGAGCTGCAGGGGGGCCCACAGCCCCCAGACGCCACCCAGGCGCGGCCCAACCCTTGGCCGCGTCGGGGTCCCACCTGGGCGACTCCGTTGCCTCCTCGAGTCGCCCTTTCGCCTATAAATTGTCTTCGACGCGGAAACCCTCGATACCCCGATCATATTTTCTAGAAAATTTTGAGGCCACCGCCGTCGCCAACCCTAGATCGGGAGGGTTCTAAAGCTCTTCCCGGTGCCCTGTCGGAGGGGGAGATCATCACCGGAGGCATCTACACCACCATGCCTACCTCCGGAGTGATGCGTGAGTAGTCCACCATGGGACTACGGGTCCATGGCAGTAGCTAGATGGTTGTCTCTTCTCCTTGTATTCCATTGCTTAGATCTTGTAAACTGCCTATCATGATCAAGATCATATTATCTGTAACTGCTACATGATGCGTTTGCATGGATCCGATGAATTGTGGAAATTATTACTATTGTTCATCTATGTGTTATGTTTTATCTATGATCTTGCATTCTTGCATGCTCTCCGATGCTAGTGGATGCTTTGGCCAAGTAATTGTTAGTATCTTCAGAGAGGGTATTTATGCTAGATAGTGGGTTCATGCCTTCTTGTGCCGAGTGCGATCGACAGAAACGCTCACGCCAACGAATATGTTGTTGCCACTAGGGAGAAAACAGCTATGTTATATACATTGCTTACATTATGCACTTTGCTTATTGCAATGATCTGTTGCTTGCAACTTAATACTTCTGAGTGACATACTGGATAGCGATCTCGGGGGTGGATTATTAGTCATAGACGCAATTGGATAACGGTCTATGTATTTTGACGTAATGCCCGATGAACTATATTGTTTTATGGTAGCATTGTGTTGCGCCTACAATTCTGTCAATTGCCATGATATAATTTGTTTATCCATCATGTGTATCTTTTGGAGAGAGACCACTAGTTATCTGTGGATCCCGGTCCTATTTTCCTATAATTTTTACAACTGCTAGCTTTCCGTTCTCATTTGCTCGCTGGTCCTATTTCACTTTCATCGTATTTTACATCTGCACATTTAATTCTTTGTGTTCAGCAAGCCGGAGAGATTGACAACCTTTCTGTTTCGTTGGGGCAAAGTAGTTTCTTTGTGATTGTGTGCAGGTCCACGTCAACACGCCACAATCTTTTTCTGGCGCCGTTGATACCTAGCAAGCCTTCTTCAAGTCCTACTGGTTGATAACCTTGGTTTTGTAATCAAGGGAAACAGCTGCTTTGCTGCATCATACCTTCCTCTTGAGGTTCCCTAGCGAACGTGTGATCCACATTATCATGTATCAAATAGCTTGGAGAACTTTTGGTGAGTTGTGGAAAACGCAATGAAAGTATCAGGGACATAGTAAACAAGTAAGCAGCATATTTCCAGTTGTTTACCGGAAAGTATGAAGTAGTGAACTAGTAGTGATTAAAACATAGACATGAGACGATTAGTGGGATGTTGCATGGATGTGATCAATCATATAAAAGTAAGTACATAAGCGCAGAAGCAATAAAGTCTAGTTCTAGCAATATGTAGGCATGTGTTCCATAAAAAACGTATCATCAAAACATAACAAGATCACTTATTGTCGTGGCCCCTCATTTTAAAATTACCCGTAAAAATACATTAACACTTTGTTGAACACATGGAATCCTCATATTATAACACTTCCCCCTATATATACTATTGGGGCCGTCGGTTCAAAATTATAACATGGGATACAGCTTGTAGAAAAATATTTAAAATATATAATGAAACATATAAAGTTTAGGTTAGAGATCATGTCACTCGCGTCCTTGTAACTATGATTACGCATACCAAAGTTGTATCAACTTCACAATAAGAACATATTTGAAGTAGATACTACAAATCTAACGACAGTTCATCATTACATTATTGAGCTCTTCCAATTACCATCGACCCAATGTGCCTACAAAGGGCTACTCATACATGGTGGGGATAGATGAAGACATGGTGGTGTATATTGGCTTGTTGATGATTGCGGTGAAGGTGACATCGGAATCCCCCTCTCTGGTGGGGATAGGAGAAATCAAGTTGCCCCCAAAGGTGAAGATTGTGACGACACTGGCTCTCTATTTTGTGAATAACTTTGTGCTTCTAGAGGAAGGTTTTGTTGTCAATGATTTTTGGCGTAAAAAAAAAGAGAGCACAATCGGAGAACCTGGCTGGCCGTGGGTCTGATGGCGGTACCATGCGGATGGCCGCACTGCGGGCCACGCAACTCCACCAGGTGGGCTTTTGGCTCCCTCCTTCGTCCTGTTGATACTTCTTGATATATTTTTGCTTTATCTTATTACATATTTTTCATGTGCGCAAAATACATAAAGTTGTATTTGCTAAAAGCAACATATGTTCTTATTGTTTTATTCCAAGCTTAGGAAAAATCTGGACAAAACCCTAAGCAACGTGGTTGCAAAAGTAGAGACGGTTGGGAACGTATCACCCACTAGATTTTCTCTTAACGCCTGAGTGGTAAATTGTATTCGGTCATGTAATTCCTCACGAGTGACCGACAACTAAAGCCTGCAAATTATGTAAATTATTATCTCTTACCAATGTGTTTTGATCGGCGTAAAATCGGTGAGTCAAGAGGTTTATGCGTCGATTTGTGAGATGTTGTGTTTTTTACCAATGGTTGTTGAATTGATTTGCTAGCTTCTTCATGTAGCCAGTTTAATGTGTAATAATACGTAGTATTCGTATCGCCGACCTTCTCCAGCCTGAACTCACTATACTTAGGACTTGTGAGTACTTTCTTAGGAGATGGTTGTCAGGACATAGGAGTACGTTTTTTTAGGAGATGGTCGTCAGGGACAAAGACATGGGGGAGCGAACAAGGGAAGCCCACATCGATTTGGTTTAACGAAGGGTTATATTCTACTAATATTTTTTAGACAACACTGCTAAGTTTTATTGATTATGCATCATGTTTACACGAATAAGACTAGAAATATGGAGAATGCTCAACCAAAGGTGGCGGCCCACATCCAACGTTGAGCATACTTAGCAATATTGTGAGCCTCAAATTTGTGATGCCGACGCTCATGGAGAACACACATCTATCAAAGGATCTCGACTCGTGCTTTATCTCTTTGATGATGGCTCCTTGAGAACCCAAGCAATCAGTTTTTTTTACATGAAGGTATCAGAATTGATGTCATTTTTTTTTAGAAGAACTGATGTCATTTACTATGTATTATGTTGGGGTGAATAGCTTCTGTGCGAGACACCTCCTGCCTGCAACATGTTCGACATAATGCCCGCAAGAGAAACCATTTCGAATTTTGACAAAGCAAAATTTGGGGGAGACGCCCATAATATATGACATCCTCCAGTACCATTGGTTTGCAAGAAAAGGTCGATTTGCTCAAAATCCCAAAGTGGGGTGATCTATAGTCTGATAAAACATTGCGACTTTGGACAATTCTTCTGAATGCTAGAAAGAGAATTAGACCAAGTGATCAACATGAAAGTTGCTCACCTTTATATACTCTTTGATAATATGCAAAAAGATTGAGAGGTTTAGTGGAGAGAAAAATTGTTACAAGGGCTCAAAGTGGGCATCAGATGCATTTGGTCAAAAATGACCATATGCATAAATGGCTAAGTTTTTAATTTTTGATTTGGGATTCTTTTGTTCAGTGAGTGTTGTAAGGATGTACTGATGTCCTTGGATGGTCACTTTAATTATTCAACCCTCAAGGCATTTTATTTTGAGTTGCACCACATGTAGATGAATTAGAAAAAATAGGTATATGTGACCTAATATCACATGTGATCCTATGAGTTTCATTTTCCCTTTGCTAGGGTTAGTGAAAAAATGTGGGTTGTTGTTTCCTAAAACTCCATACCATACTAACATGGCAAAAGTAAATATTTTACTCATTTAATAAAGGATTATTTTAAATGCATATGTGATATATGCATGCATTTTATTTTATTTTGTTTTCAATGCTTTTCTTTTATTCAGAGAGTGGATGGTTGGGTTCCTTATCATTTGCAAACAATCTAAACCATTAAACCTACTAAAGCAAGTCATGCACTCATGCACACAATGGAAATCATGCTGAAATAATGCAAGTTTTTGTTAGTTCTCAAATTTGGATAAATGGAAAATATGATTTTCTTTGTTTTTCAAAAATTTGGGGTGTTACACGTGACCCCCGGTACACGACTCCTGCGGCATCGTAAAAACTCGTCATTTCGAGCATTTCTGGCCGTTTTCGTGGGCTAGTCCACGGTCTTCGGGTCCCGGGAGGATTTCGATGCCCCGTGACCCCCGGTACGCGATTCTACCGGCTTCGTCAAAACTCGTGATTCCAGCATTTCTGGTCGTTTTCGTGCGCTATAGTCGACGGTTTTCGGGTCCCGGGAGGATTTCGAGGCGCCGTGACCCCCGGTACACGACTCTAGCGGCATCGTCAAAACTCGAGATTTCGAGCATTTTTTGCCGTTTTCGTGGACTATAGTCCACGGTTTTCGGGTCCCTGGAGGATTTCGATGCCCCGTGACCCCCGGTACACAACTCTAGCGGCATCGTCAAAACTCGTGATTCGAGCATTTCTGGCCATTTTCGTGGGCTAGTCCACGGTTTTCGGGTCCCGGGAGGATCTCGATGCCCTGTGACCCCCGGTACACGACTCTAGCGGCGTCATCAAAACTCGTGATTTCAGGCATTTCTGGCCGTTTTCGTGGGTTATAATCCACGGTTTTCGGGTCCCGTGAGGATTTCGAGGCCCCGTAATCCCTGGTACATGACTCTAGCGGCATCGTGAAAACTCGTGATTTCGAGCATTTTTTGGCCGTTTTCGTGGACTATAGTCCACGGTTTTTGGGTCCCGCGAGGATTTTGATGCCCCGTGACCCCGCCGGTACATGACTCCAGCGGCATCGTCAAAACTCGTGATTTCACACATTTCTAGCCGTTTTCGGGGGCTATAGTCCACTGTTTTCGGGTCCCGGGAGGATTTCGATGGCCCGTGACCCCCGGTACATGACTCTAGCGGCATCGTCAAAACTTGTGATTCGAGCATTTCTGGCCGTTTTCGGGGGCTATAGTCTACTGTTTTCGGGTCCCGGGAGGATTTCGATGGCCCGTGACCCCCGGTACACGACTCTAGCGGCATCGTCAAAATTCGTGATTCGAGCATTTCTGGCCGTTTTCGTGGGCTATAGTCCACGGTTTCGGGTCCCGAGAGGATTTCGAAGCCCCGTGACCCCCCGGTACATGACTTTAGCGTCATCGTCAAAACTCGTGATTCGAGCATTTCTGGTCGTTTTCGTGGGCTATACTCGACGGTTTTCGGGTCCCGGGAGGATTTCGATGCCCCGTGACCCCCGGTACATGACTCTAGCGGCATCGTCAAAACTCATGATTCGAGCATTTCTGGCTGTTTTCGTGGGCTATAGTCCACGGTTTCGGTTCTCGGGAGGATTTCGATGCCCCGTGACCCCCCCGGTACACGACTTTAGCGTCATCGTCGAAACTCGTGATTCGAGCATTTCTTGTCGTTTTCGTGGGCTATAGTCGACGGTTTTTGGGTCCCGGGAGGATTTTGATGCCCCGCGACCCCCGGTACATGACTCTAGCGGCATCGTAAAAACTCGTGATTTCGAGCATTCCTGGCCGTTTTCGTGGGCTATAGTCCATGGTTTCGGGTCCCGGGAGGATTTCGATGCCCCGTGACCCCCGGTACATGACTCTAGTGTCATCGTCAAAACTCGTGATTCGAGCATTTCTGGTCGTTTTTGTGGGCTATAGTCGACGGTTTTTGGGTCCCGGGAGGATTTCGATGCCCCGTGACCTCCCGGTACAAGACTCTAGCGTCATCGTCAAAACTCATGATTCCAGCATTTCTGGTCGTTTTCGTGCGCTATAGTCGACGGTTTTCGGGTCCCGGGAGGATTTCGAGGCCCCGTTGACCCCCGGTACACGACTCTAGCTGCATCGTCAAAACTCGTGATTTCGAGAATTTCTGGCCGTTTTCGTGGACTATAGTCCACGGTTTTTGGGTCCCGGGAGGATTTTGATTCCCCGTGACCCCGCCAGTACATAACTCTAGCGGCATCGTCAAAACTCGTGATTTCGCACATTTCTGGCTGTTTTCGGGGGCCATAGTCTACTGTTTTCAGGTCCCGGGAGGATTTCGATGCCCCGTTACCCCCGGTACATGACTCTACCGGCATCGTCAAAACTCGTGATTCAAGCATTTCTGGTCATTTTCGTAGGCTACAGTCGACAGTTTTTGGGTCCCGGGAGGATTTCGATACCCCGTGACCCCCGCTACACGACTCTAGCGGCATCATCAAAACTCGTGATTTCAGGCATTTCTGGCCGTTTTCGTTTGCTATAGTCCACGGTTTTGGGTCCCGGGAGGATTTTGATGCCCCGTGACCCCCGGTACATGACTCTAGCGGCATCGTAAAAACTCATGATTTCGAGCATTTCTGGCCGTTTTCGTGGGCTATAGTCCACGGTTTCAGGTCCTGGGAGGATTTCGATGCCCTGTGACCCCCGGTACATGACTCTAGCGGCATCGTCAAAACTCGTGATTTCGGGCATTTCTGGCCGTTTTCGTGGGCTATAGTCCACGGTTTTTGGGTCCCGGGAGGATTTCGATGCCCCGTGACCCCCCCGGTACACGACTCTAGCGGCATCATCAAAACTCGTGATTTTGCGCATTTCTGGCCGTTTTCGGGGGCTATAGTCCACGGTTTTCGGGTCCCGGGAGGATCTCGATGCCCTGTGACCCCCGGTACATGACTCTAGCGGCATCGTCAAAACTCATGATTTCAGGCATTTCTGGCCGTTTTCGTGTGCTATAGTCCACAGTTTTTGGGTCCCGGGAAGATTTTGATGCCCCGTGACCCCCGGTACACGACTCTTGCGGCATCGTAAAAACTCGTCATTTCGAGCATTTCTGGCCGTTTTCGTGGGCTAGTCCACGGTTTTCGGGTCCCGGGAGGATTTCGATGCCCCGTGACCCCCGGTACGCGATTCTACCGGCATCGTCAAAACTCGTGATTCCAGCATTTCTGGTCGTTTTCGTGCGCTATAGTCGACGGTTTTCGGGTCCCGGAAGGATTTCGAGGCGCCGTGACCCCCGGTACACGACTCTAGCGGCATCGTCAAAACTCGTGATTTCGAGCATTTTTTGCCGTTTTCGTGGACTATAGTCCACGGTTTTCGGGTCCCTGGTGGATTTCGATGCCCCGTGACCCCCGGTACACGACTCTAGCGGCATCGTCAAAACTCGTGATTCGAGCATTTCTGGCCATTTTCGTGGGCTAGTCCACGGTTTTCGGGTCCCGGGAGGATCTCGGTGCCCTGTGACCCCCGGTACACGACTCTAGCGGCATCATCAAAACTCGTGATTTCAGGCGTTTCTGGCCGTTTTCGTGGGTTATAATCCACGGTTTTCGGGTCCCGTGAGGATTTCGAGGCCCCGTAATCCCTGGTACATGACTCTAGCGGCATCGTCAAAACTAGTGATTTCGAGCATTTTTGGCCGTTTTCGTGGACTATAGTCCACGGTTTTTGGGTCCCGCGAGGATTATGATGCCCCGTTACCCCGCCGGTACATGACTCCAGCGGCATCGTCAAAACTCGTGATTTCGCACATTTCTAGCCGTTTTCGGGGGCTATAGTCCACTGTTTTCGGGTCCCGGGAGGATTTCGATGGCCCGTGACCCCCGGTACATGACTCTAGCGGCATCGTCAAAACTCGTGATTCGAGCATTTCTGGCCGTTTTCGGGGGCTATAGTCTACTATTTTCGGGTCCCGGGAGGATTTCGATGGCCCGTGACCCCCGGTACACGACTCTTGCGGCATCGTCAAAACTCATGATTCGAGCATTTCTGGCCGTTTTCGTGGGCTATAGTCCACGGTTTCGGGTCCCGGGAGGATTTCGATGCCCCGTGACCCCCCGGTACACGACTTTAGCGTCATCGTCAAAACTCGTGATTCGAGCAATTTCTTGTCGTTTTCGTGGACTATAGTCGACGGTTTTCGGGTCCCGGGAGGATTTATGCCCCGTGACCCCCCGGTACATGACTCTAGCGGCATCGTCAAACTATGATTCGATCATTTCTGGCTGTTTTCGTGGGCTATAGTCCCGGTTTTCGGTCCCGGGAGATTTCGATGCCCCGTGACCCCCCGGTACAGACTACTTAGCGTCATCGTCGAAACTCGTGATTCGAGCATTTCTTGTCGTTTTTCGTGGGCTATAGTCGACGTTTTTGGGTCCCGGGAGGATTTTGATGGAACCCGACCCGTACATGACTCTAGCGGCATCGTAAAAACTCGTGATTTCGAGCATTTCTGGCCGTNAATCTCCATGGGGCTAATTGTGGAAATCCGCTCTTTCTGGAGTGTGGCATGTCATTCTGAAGCCGTGATAAAAAATCTAGCTTGATCCGGGTCCGAACGGCAAAGTCCTCAAGTTTTACCTTCACCGTGAACTCTGCGTCGGCAGTCCGCGGTGACGCGGCCGTGACGGTACCTGAACGGCTCGATCACCTAGACGTGATTGGTACAAACATGACCTACATAGCCCACACTAACTTTCGGTGCACCACTCATATTCTGATCGAATCATATGGAGGGCGGGCGGCCGCATACATCTTCAATGGAAGTGCAGGATTTCACTGAAACGAGCGCTGCTCTCTGGCTTATAATAAGCGATTTTTATAAAAATCTCCATGGGGCTAATTATGGAAATTCGCTCTTTCTGGAGTGTGGCATGTCATTCTGAAGCCGTGATAAAAAATCTAGCTTGATCCGGGTCCGAACGGCAAAGTCCTCAAGTTTTACCTTCACCGTGAACTCTGCGTCGGCAGTCCGCGGTGACGCGGCCGTGACGGTACCTGAACGGCTCGATCACTAGACGTGATTGGTACAAACATGACCTACATAGCCCACACTAACTTTCGGTGCACCACTCATGTTCTGATCGAATCATATGGAGGGCGGGCGGCCACATACATCTTCAATGGAAGTGCAGGATTTCACTGAAACGAGCGCTGCTCTCTGGCTTATAATAAGCGATTTTTATAAAAAACTCCATGGGGCTAATTGTGGAAATTCGCTCTTTCTGGAGTGTGGCATGTCATTCTGAAGCCGTGATAAAAAATCTAGCTTGATCCGGGTCCGAACGGCAAAGTCCTCAAGTTTTACCTTCACCGTGAACTCTGCGTCGGCAGTCCGCGGTGACGCGGCCATGACGGTACCTGAACGGCTCCATCACCAGACGTGATTGGTACAAACATGACCTACATAGCCCACACTAACTTTCGGTGCACCACTCATGTTCTGATCGAATCATATGGAGGGCGGGCGGCCACATACATCTTCAATGGAAGTGCAGGATTTCACTGAAACGAGCGCTGCTCTCTGGCTTATAATAAGCGATTTTTATAAAAAACTCCATGGGGCTAATTGTGGAAATCCGTTCTTTCTATGGTGTGGCATGTCATTCTGAAGCCGTGATAAAAAATCTAGCTTGATCCTGGTCCGAACGGCAAAGTCCTCAAGTTTTACCTTCACCGTGAACTCTGCGTCGGCAGTCCGCGGTGACGCGGCCGTGACGGTACCTAAACGGCTCCATCACCAGACGTGATTGGTACAAACATGACCTACATAGCCCACACTAACTTTCGGTGCACCACTCATGTTCTGATCGAATCATATGGAGGGCGGGCGGCCGCATACATCTTCAATGGAAGTGCAGGATTTCACTGAAACGAGCGCTGCTCTCTGTCTTATAATAAGTGGTTTTTATAAAAATCTCCATGTGGCTAATTGTGGAAATCCGTTCTTTCTGGGGTGTGGCATGTCATTCTGAAGCCATGATAAAAAATCTAGCTTGATCCGTGTCCGAACGGCAAAGTCCTCAAGTTTTACCTTCACCGTGAACTCTGCGTCGGTAGTCCGCGGTGACGCGGCCATGACGGTACCTGAACGGCTCGATCACCAGGCGTGATTGGTAGAAACATGACCTACATAGCCCACACTAACTTTCGGTGCACCACTCACGTTCTGATCGAATCATATGGAGGGCGGGCGGCGGCATACATCATCAATGGAAGTGCAGGATTTCACTGAAACGAGCGCTGCTCTCTGGCTTATAATAAGTGATTTTTATAAAAATCTCCATGGGGATAATTGTGGAAATCCGCTCTTTCTGGGGTGTGGCATGTCATTCTAAAGCCGTGATACAAAATCTAGCTTGATCCGGGTCCGAACGGCAAAGTCCTCAAGTTTTACCTTCACCGTGAACTCTGCGTCGGTAGTCCACGGTGACGCGGCCGTGACGGTAACTGAACGGCTCGATCACCAGACGTGATTGGTACAAACATGACCTACATAGCCCACACTAACTTTCGGTGCACCACTCATGTTCTGACCGAATCATATGGAGGGCGGGCGGCTGCATACATCTTCAATGGAAGTGCAGGATTTCACTGAAACGAGCGCTGCTCTCTGGCTTATAATAAACGATTTTTATAAAAATCTCCATGGGGATAATTGTGGAAATCAGCTCTTTCTGGGGTGTGGCATGTCATTCTAAAGCCGTGATAAAAAATCTAGCTTGATCCGGGTCCGAACGGGAAAGTCCTCAAGTTTTACCTTCACCGTGAACTCTGCGTCGGCAGTCCGCGGTGACGCGGCCTTGACGGTACCTGAACGGCTCGATCACCAGACGTGATTGGTAAAAACATGACCTACATAGCCCACACTAACTTTCGGTGCACCACTCATGTTCTGATCGAATAATATGGAGGGCGGGCGGCCGCATACATCTTCAATGGAAGTGCAGGATTTCACTAAAACGAGCGCTGCTCTCTAGCTTATAATAAGCGATTTTTATAAAAATCTCCATGGGGCTAATTGTGGAAATCCGCTCTTTCTGGGGTGTGGCATGTCATTCTGAAGCCGTGATAAAAAATCTAGCTTGATCTGGGTCCGAACGGCAAAGTCCTCAAGTTTTACCTTCACCGTGAACTCTGCGTCGGTAGTCCGCGGTGACGCGGCCGTGACGGTACCTGAACGGCTTGATCACCAGACGTGATTGGTACAAACATGACCTACATAGCCCACACTAACTTTGGGTGCACCACTCATGTTCTGATCGAATCGTATGTAGGGCAGGCGGCCGCATACATCTTCAATGGAAGTGCAGGATTTCACTAAAACGAGCGCTGCTCTCTGGCTTATAATAAGCAATTTTTATAAAAATCTCCATGGGGCTAATTGTGGAAATCCGCTCTTTCTGGGGTGTGGCATGTCATTCTGAAGACGTGATAAAAAATCTAGCTTGATCCGGGTCCGAACGGGAAAGTCCTCAAGTTTTACCATCACCGTGAACTCTGCGTCGGCAGTCCGCGCTGACGCGGCCGTGACGGTACCTGAACGGCTCGATCACGAGACGTGATTGGTACAAACATGACCTACATATCCCACACTAACTTTCGGTGCACCACTCATGTTCTGATCGAATCATATGGAGGGCGGGCGGCTGCATACATCTTCAATGGAAGTGCAGGATTTCACTGAAATGAGCGCTGCTCTCTGGCTTATAATAAGCGATTTTTATAAAAATCTCCATGGGGATAATTGTGGAAATCCGCTCTTTCTGGGGTGTGGCATGTCATTCTAAAGCCGTGATAAAAAATCTAGCTTGATCCGGGTCCGAACGGGAAAGTCCTCAAGTTTTACCTTCACCGTGAACTCTGCGTCGGCAGTCCGCGGTGACGCGGCCTTGACGGTACCTGAACGGCTCGATCACCAGACGTGATTGGTACAAACATGACCTACATAGCCCACACTAACTTTCGGTGCACCACTCATGTTCTGATCGAATCATATGGAGGGCGGGCGGCCGCATACATCTTCAATGGAAGTGCAGGATTTCACTGAAACGAGCGCTGCTCTCTGGCTTATAATAAGCGATTTTTATAAAAATCTCCATGGGGCTAATTGTGGAAATCCGCTCTTTCTGGGGTATGGCATGTCATTCTGAAGCCGTGATAAAAAATCTAGCTTGATCTGGGTCCGAACGGCAAAGTCCTCAAGTTTTACCTTCACCGTGAACTCTGCGTCGGTAGTCCGCGGTGACGCGGCCGTGACGGTACCTGAACGGCTTGATCACCAGACGTGATTGGTACAAACATGACCTACATAGCCCACACTAACTTTTGGTGCACCACTCATGTTCTGATCGAATCATATGGAGGGCAGGCGGCCGCATACATCTTCAATGGAAGTGCAGGATTTCACTAAAACGAGCGCTGCTCTCTGGCTTATAATAAGCAATTTTTATAAAAATCTCCATGGGGCTAATTGTGGAAATCCGCTCTTTCTGGGGTGTGGCATGTCATTCTGAAGACGTGATAAAAAATCTAGCTTGATCCGGGTCCGAACGGCAAAGTCCTCAAGTTTTACCTTCACCGTGAACTCTGCGTCGGCAGTCCGCGGTGACGCGGCCGTGACGGTACCTGAACGGCTCGATCACGAGACGTGATTGGTACAAACATGACCTACATATCCCACACTAACTTTCGGTGCACCACTCATGTTCTGATCGAATCATATGGAGGGCGGGCGGCCGCATACATCTTCAATGGAAGTGCAGGATTTCACTGAAATGAGCGCTGCTCTCTGGCTTATAATAAGCGATTTTTATAAAAATCTACATGGGGCTAATTGTGGAAATCCGCTCTTTCTGGGGTGTGGCATGTCATTCTGAAGCCGTGATAAAAAATCTAGCTTGATCCGGGTCCGAACGGCAAAGTCCTCAAGTTTTACCTTCACCGTGAACTCTGCGTCGGCAGTCCGCGGTGACGCGGCCGTGACGGTACCTGAACGGCTCGATCACCAGACGTGATTGGTACAAATATGACCTACATAGCCCACACTAACTTTTGGTGCACCACTCATGTTCTGATCGAATCATATGGAGGGCGGGCGGCCGCATACATCTTCATCGGAAGTGCAGGATTTCACTGAAACGAGCGCTGCTCTCTGGCTTATAATAAGCAATTTTTATAAAAATCTCCATGGGGATAATTGTGGAAATCCGCTCTTTTTGGGGTGTGGCATGTCATTCTGAAGCCGTGATAAAAAATCTAGCTTGATCCGGGTCCGAACGGCAAAGTCCTCAAGTTTTACCTTCACCGTGAACTCTGCGTCGGCAGTCCGCGGTGACGCGGCCGTGACGGTACCTGAACGGCTCGATCACCAGACGTGATTGGTACAAACATGACCTACATAGCCCACACTAACTTTTGGTGCACCACTCATGTTCTGATCAAATCATATGGAGGGCGGGCGGCCGCATACATCTTCAATGGAAGAGCAGGATTTCACTGAAACGAGCGCTGCTCTCTGGCTTATAATAAGCGATTTTTATAAAAATCTCCATGGGGCTAATTGTGGAAATCTGCTCTTTCTGGGGTGTGGCATGTCATTCTGAAGCCATGATAAAAAATCTAGCTTGATCCGGGTCCGAACGGGAAAGTCCTCAAGTTTTACCTTCACCGTGAACTCTGCGTCAGCAGTACGCGGTGACGCGGCCGTGACGTTACCTGAACGGCTCGATCACCAGACGTGATTAGTAAAAACATGACCTACATAGCCCACACTAACTTTCTGTGCACCACTCATGTTTTGATCGAATCATATGGAGGGCGGGCGGCCGCATACATCTTCAATGGTAGTGCAGGATTTCACTGAAACGAGCGCTGCTCTCTGGCTTATAATAAGCGATTTTTATAAAAATCTCCATGGGGCTAATTGTGGAAATCCGCTCTTTCTGGGGTGTGGCATGTCATTCTGAAGCCGTGATAAAAAATCTAGCTTGATCCGGGTCCGAACGGCAAAGTCCTCAAGTTTTACCTTCACCGTGAACTCTGCGTCGGCAGTCCGCGGTGACGCGGCCATGACGATACCTGAACGGCTCGATCACCAGACGTGATTGGTACAAACATGACCTACATATCCCACACTAACTTTTGGTGCACCACTCATGTTCTGATCGAATCATATGGAGGGCGGGCGGCCGCATACATCTTCAATGGAAGTGCAGGATTTCACTGAAACGAGCGCTGCTCTCTGGCTTATAATAAGCAATTTTTATAAAAATCTCCATGGGGCTAATTGTGGAAATCCACTCTTTTTGGGGTGTGGCATGTCATTCGGAATCCGTGATAAAAAATCTAGCTTGATCCGGGTCCGAACGGTAAAGTCCTCAATTTTTACCTTCACCGTGAACTCTGCGTCAGCAGTCCGCGGTGATGCGGCCGTGACGGTACCTGAACGGCTCGATCACCAGACGTGATTGGTACAAACATGACCTACATAGCCCACACTAACTTTCGGTGCACCAATCATGTTCTGATCGAATCATATGGAGGGCGGGCGGCCGCATACATCTTCAATGGAAGTGCAGGATTTCACTGAAACGAGCGCTGCTCTCTGGCTTATAATAAGCGATTTTTATAAAAATCTCCATGGGGATAATTGTGGAAATCCGCTCTTTCTGGGGTGTGGCATGTCATTCTGAAGCCGTGATAAAAAATCTAGCTTGATCCGGGTCCGAACGGCAAAGTCCTCAAGTTTTACCTTCAACGTGAACTCTGCGTCTGCAGTCCGCTGTGACGCGGCCGTGATGGTACCTGAACGGCTCGATCACCAGACGTGATTGGTACAAACATGGACTACATAGCCCACACTAACTTTCGGTGCACCACTCATGTTCTGAACGAATCATGTGGAGGGCGGGCGGCCGCATACATCTTCAATGGAAGTGCAGGATTTCACTGAAACGAGTGCTGCTCTCTAGCTTATAATAAGAAATTTTTATAAAAATCTCCATGGGGATAATTGTGGAAATCCACTCTTTCTGGGGTGTGGCATGTCATTCTGATGCCGTGATAAAAAATCTTGCTTGATCCGGGTCCGAACGGCAAAGTCCTCAAGTTTTACCTTCACCGTGAACTCTGCGTCGGCAGTCCGCGGTGACGCGGCCGTGATGGTACCTGAACGGCTCGATCACCAGACGTGATTGGTACAAACATGACCTACATAGCCCACACTAACTTTTGGTGCACCACTCATGTTCTGATCGAATCATATGGAGGGCGGGCGGCCGCATTCATCTTCAATGGAAGTGCAGGATTTCACTGAAATGAGCGCTGTTCTCTGGCTTATAATAAGCGATTTTTATAAAAATATCCATGGGGCTAATTGTGGAAATCCGCTCTTTTTGGGGTGTGGCTTGTCATTCCGAATCCGTGATAAAAAATCTAGCTTGATCCGGGTCCGAACGGCAAAGTCCTCAATTTTTACCTTCACCATGAACTCTGCGTCAGCAGTCCGCGGTGATGCGGCCGTGACGGTACTTAACGGCTCGATCACCAGACGTGATTGGTACAAACATTACCTACATAGCCCACACTAACTTTTGGTGCACCACTCATGTTCTGATCGAATCATATGGAGGGCGGGCGGCCGCATACATCTTCAATGGAAGTGCAGGATTTCACTGAAACGAGCGCTGCTCTCTGGCTTATAATAAGCGATTTTTATAAAAATCTCCATGGGGCTAATTGTGGAAATCCACTCTTTCTAGGGTGTGGCATGTCATTCTGAAGCCGTGATAAAAAATCTAGCTTGATCCGGGTCCGAACGGCAAAGTCCTCAAGTTTTACCTTCACCGTGAACTCTGCGTCGGCAGTCCGCGGTGACGTGGCCGTGATGGTACCTGAACGGCTCGATCACTAGATGTGATTGGTACAAACATGACCTACATAGGCCACACTAACTTTTGGTGCACCACTCATGTTCTGATCGAATCATATGGAGGGCGGGCGGCCGCATACATCTTCAATGGAAGTGCAGGATTTCACTGAAATGAGCGCTGCTCTCTGGCTTATAATAAGCAATTTTTATAAAAATCTCCATGGGGCTAATTGTGGAAATCCGCTCTTTCTGGGGTGTGGCATGTCATTCTGAAGCCGTGATAAAAAATCTAGCTTGATCCGGGTCCGAACGGCAAAGTCCTCAAGTTTTACCTTCACCGTGTACTCTGCGTCAGCAGTCCGCGGTGATGCGGCCGTGATGGTACCTAAACGGCTCGATCACCAGACGTGATTGGTACAAACATGACCTACATAGCCCACACTAACTTTTGGTGTACCACTAATGTTCTGATCGAATCATATGGAGGGCGGGCGGCCGCATACATCTTCAATGGAAGTGCAGGATTTCACTGAAACGAGCGCTGCTCTCTGGCTTATAATAAGCGATTTTTATAAAAATCTCCATGGGGATAATTGTGGAAATCCGCTCTTTCTGGGGTGTGGCATGTCATTCTGAAGCCGTGATGAAAAATCTAGCTTGATCCGGGTCCGAACGGCAAAGTCCTTAAGTTTTACCTTCAACGTGAACTCTACGTCGGCAGTCCGCGGTGACGCGGCCGTGACGGTACCTGAACGGCTCGATCACCAGACGTGATTGGTACAAACATGACCTACATAGCCCACACTAACTTTCGGTGCACCACTCATGTTCTGATCGAATCATATGGAGGGCGGGCGGCCGCATACATCTTCAATGGAAGTGCAGGATTTCACTGAAACGAGCGCTGCTCTCTGGCTTATAATAAGCGATTTTTATAAAAATCTCCATGGGGATAATTGTGGAAATCTGCTCTTTTTGGGGTGTGGCACGTCATTCTGAAGCCGTGATAAAAAATCTAGCTTGATCCGGGTCCGAACGGCAAAGTCCTCAAGTTTTACCTTCACCGTGAACTCTGCGTTGGCAGTCCGCGGTGACGCGGCCGTGACGGTACCTGAACGGCTCGATCACCAGACGTGATTGGTACAAACATGACCTACATAGCCCACACTAACTTTCGGTGCACCACTCATGTTCTGATCGAATCATATGGAGGGCGGGCGGCCGCATACATCTTCAATGGAATTGCAGGATTTCACTAAAACGAGCGCTGCTCTCTAGCTTATAATAAGCGATTTTTATAAAAATCTCCATGGGGCTAATTGTGGAAATCTGCTCTTTCTGGGGTGTGGCATTTCATTCTGAAGCCGTGATAAAAAATCTAGCTTGATCCGGGTCCGAACGGCAAAGTCCTCAAGTTTTACCTTCACCGTGAACTCTGCGTCGGCAGTCCGCGGTGACGCGGCCATGACGGTACCTGAACGGCTCGATCACAAGACGTGATTCGTACAAACATGACCTACATAGCCCACACTAACTTTCCGTGCACCACTCATGTTCTGATCCAATCATATGGAGGGCGGGCGGCTGCATACATCTTCAATGGAAGTGCAGGATTTCACTGAAACGAGCGCTGCTCTCTGGCTTATAATAAGCGATTTTTATAAAAATCTCCATGGGGCTAATTGTGGAAATCCGCTCTTTCTGGGGTGTGGCATGTCATTCTGAAGCCGTGATAAAAAATCTAGCTTGATCCGGGTCCGAACGGCAAAGTCCTCAAGTTTTACCTTCACCGTGAACTCTGCGTCGGCAGTCCGCGGTGACGCGGCCATGATGGTACCTGAATGGCTCGATCACCAGACGTGATTGGTACAAACATGACCTACATAGCCCACACTAACTTTCGGTGCACCACTCATGTTCTGATCAAATCATATGGAGGGCGGGCGGCCGCATACATCTTCAATGGAAGTGCAGGATTTCACAGAAACGAGCGCTGCTCTCTGGCTTATAATAAGTGATTTTTATAAAAATCTCCATGGGGCTAATTGTGAAAATCTGCTCTTTCTGGGGTGTGGCATGTCATTCTGAAGCCATGATAAAAAATCTAGCTTGATCCGGGTCCGAACGGGAAAGTCCTCAAGTTTTACCTTCACCGTGAACACTGCGTCAGCAGTACGCGGTGACGCGGCCGTGACTTTACCTGAACGGCTCGATCACCAGACATGATTAGTAAAAACATGACCTACATAGCCCACACTAACTTTCTGTGCACCACTCATGTTTTGATCGAATCATATGGAGGGCGGGCGGCCGCATACATCTTCAATGGAAGTGCAGGATTTCACTGAAACGAGCGCTGCTCTCTGGCTTATAATAAGCGATTTTTATAAAAATCTCCATGGGGCTAATTGTGGAAATCCGCTCTTTCTGGGGTGTGGCATGTCATTCTGAAGCCGTGATAAAAAATCTAGCTTGATCCGGGTCCGAACGGCAAAGTCCTCAAGTTTTACCTTCACCGTGAACTCTACGTCGGCAGTCCGCGGTGACACGGCCGTGACGGTACCTGAATGGCTCGATCACAAGACGTGATTGGTACAAACATGACCTACATAGCCCACACTAACTTTCGGTGCACCACTCATGTTCTGATCGAATCATATGGAGGCCGGGCGGCCGCATACATCTTCAATGGAAGTGCAGGATTTCACTGAAACGAGCGCTGCTCTCTGGCTTATAATAAATGATTTTTATAAAAATATCCATTGGGCTAATTGTGGAAATCTGCTCTTTCTGGGGTGTGGC
Organism: Puccinellia tenuiflora; assembly: GCA_012064385.1. NCBI lineage: Eukaryota > Viridiplantae > Streptophyta > Magnoliopsida > Poales > Poaceae > Puccinellia > Puccinellia tenuiflora. Next base: position 2,110,580 of record QRDG01000395.1, read on the forward strand.
ATGTCATTCTGAAGCCGTGATAAAAAATCTAGCTTGATCCGGGTCCGAACGGCAAAGTCCTCAAGTTTTACCTTCACCGTGAACTCTGCGTCGGCAGTCCGCGGTGACGCGGCCGTGACGGTACCTGAACGGCTCGATCACCAGACGTGATTGGTACAAACATGACCTACATAGCCCACACTAACTTTCAGTGCACCACTCATGTTCTGATCGAATCATATGGAGGGCGGGCGGCCGCATACATCTTCAATGGAAGTGCAGGATTTCATTGAAACGAGCGCTGCTCTCTGGCTTATAATAAGCGATTTTTATAAAAATCTCCATGGGGCTAATTGTGGAAATCCGCTCTTTCTGGGGTGTGGCATGTCATTCTGAAGCCGTGATAAAAAATCTAGCTTGATCCGGGTCCGAACGGCAAAGTCCTCAAGTTTTACCTTCACCGTGAACTCTGCGTCGGCAGTCTGCGGTGACGCGGCCAGTGACGGTACCTGAACGGCTCGATCACCAGACGTGATTGGTACAAACATGACCTACATAGCCCACACTAACTTTCGGTGCACCACTCATGTTCTGATCGAATCATATGGAGGGCGGGCGGCCGCATACATCTTCAATGGAAGTGCAGGATTTCACTGAAACGAGCGCTGCTCTCTGGCTTATAATAAAGCTGATTTTTATAAAAATCTCCATGGGGCTAATTGTGGAAATCGCTCTTTCTGGGGTGTGGCATGTCATTCTGAAGCCGTGATAAAAAATCTAGCTTGATCCGGGTCCGAACGGCAAAGTCCTCAAGTTTTACCTTCACCGTGAACTCTGCGTCGGCAGTCCGTGGTGACGTGGCCGTGACGGTACCTGAACGGCTCGATCACCAGACGTGAATGGTACAAACATGACCTACATAGCCCACACTAACTTTCGGTGCACCACTCATGTTCTGATCGAATCATATGGAGGGCGGGCGGCCGCATACATCTTCAATGGAAGTGCAGGATTTCACTGAAACGAGCGCTGCTCTCTGGCTTATAATAAGTGATTTTTATAAAAATCTCCATGGGGCTAATTGTGGAAATCCGCTCTTTCTGGGGTGTGGCATTTCATTCTGAAGCCGTGATAAAAAATCTAGCTTGATCCGGGTCCGAACGGCAAAGTCCTCAAGTTTTACCTTCACCGTGAACTCTGCGTCGGCAGTCCGCGGTGACGCGGCCATGACGGTACCTGAACGGCTCGATCACAAGACGTGATTCATACAAACATGACCTACATAGCCCACACTAACTTTCCGTGCACCACTCATGTTCTGATCCAATCATATGGAGGGCGGGCGGCTGCATACATCTTCAATGGAAGTGCAGGACCTGAACGGCTCGATCACTAGACGTGATTGGTACAAACATGACCTACATAGCCCACACTAACTTTCGGTGCACCAATCATGTTCTGATCGAATCATATGGAGGGCGGGCGGCCGCATACATTTTTAATGGAAGTGCAGGATTTCACTGAAATGAGCGCTGCTCTCTGGCTTATAATAAGCGATTTTTATAAAAATCTCCATGGGGATAATTGTGGAAATCCGCTCTTTCTGGGGTGTGGCATGTCATTCTGAAGCCGTGATAAAAAATCTAGCTTGATCCGGGTCCGAACGGCAAAGTCCTCAAGTTTTACCTTCACCGTGAACTCTGCGTCGGCAGTCCGCGGTGACGCGGCCGTGACGGTACCTGAACGGCTCGATCACCAGACGTGATTGGTACAAACATGAGCTACATAGCCCACACTAACTTTCGGTGCACCACTCATGTTCTGATCGAATCATATGGAGGGCGGGCGGCCGCATACATCTTCAATGGAAGTGTAGGATTTCACTGAAACGAGCGCTGCTCTCTGGCTTATAATAAGCGATTTTTATAAAAATCTCCTAGGGGCTAATTGTGCAAATTTGCTCTTTCTGGGGTGTGGCATGTCATTCTGAAGCCGTGATAAAAAATCTAGCTTGATCCGGGTCCGAACGGCAAAGTCCTCAAGTTTTACCTTCACCGTGAACTCTGCGTCGGCAGTCCGCGGTGACGCGGCCGAGATGGTACCTGAATGGCTCGATCACCCGACGTGATTGGTACAAACATGACCTACATAGCCCACACTAACTTTCGGTGCACCACTCATCTTCTGATCGAATCATATGGAGGGCGGGCGGCCGCATACATCTTCAATGGAAGTGCAGGATTTCACTGAAAGGAGCGCTGCTCTCTGGCTTATAATAAGCGATTTTTATAAAAATCTCCATGGGGCTAATTGTGGAAATCTGCTCTTTCTGGGGTGTGGCATGTCATTCTGAAGCCGTGATTAAAAATCTAGCTTGATCCGGGTCCGAACGACAAAAGCCTCAAGTTTTACCTTCACCGTGAACTCTGCGTTGGCAGTCCGCGGTGACGCGGCCGTGACGGTACCTGAACGGCTCGATCACCAGACGTGATTGGTACAAACATGACCTACATAGCCCACACTAACTTTCGGTGCACCACTCATGTTCTGATCGAATCATATGGAGGGCGGGCGGCCGCATACATCTTCAATGGAAGTGCAGGATTTCACTAAAACGAGCGCTGCTCTCTGGCTTATAATCAGTGATTTTTATAAAAATCTCCATGGGGCTAATTGTGGAAATCCGCTCTATCTGGGGTGTGGCATGTTATTCTGAAGCCGTTATACAAATCTAGCTTGATCCGGGTCCGAACGGCAAAGTCCTCAAGTTTTACCTTCACCGTGAACTCTGCGTCGGCAGTCCGCGGTGACGCGGCCGTGACGGTACCTAAACGGCTCGATCACCCAACATGTTTGGTACAAACATGAGATACATATCCCACACTAACTTTCAGGGCACCACTCATGTTCTGATCGAATCATATGAAGGGCGGGCGGCCGCATACATCTTCAATGGAAGTGCAGGATTTCACTGAAACAAGCGCTGCTCTCTGGCTTATAATAAGCGATTTTTATAAAAATCTCCATGGGGCTAATTGTGCAAATCCACTCTTTCTGGGGTGTGGCATGTCATTCTGAAGCCGTGATGAAAAATCTAGCTTGATCCGAGTCCGAACGGCAAAGTCCTCAAGTTTGACCTTCACCGTGAACTCTGCGTCGGCAGTCCGCGGTGACACGGCCGTGACGGTACCTGAATGGCTCGATCACAAGACGTGATTGGTACAAACATGACCTACATAGCGCACACTAACTTTCGGTGCACCACTCATGTTCTGATCGAATCATATGGAGGGCGGGCAGCCGCATACATCTTCAATGGAAGTGCAGGATTTCACTGAAACGAGCGCTGCTCTCTGGCTTATAATAAGTGATTTTTATAAAAATTTCCATGGGGCTAATTGTGGAAATCCGCTCTTTCTGCGGTGTGGCATGTCATTCTGAAGCCGTGATAAAAATCTAGCTTGATTTGGGTCCGAACGGCAAAGTCCTCAAGTTTTACCTTCACCGTGAACTCTGCGTCGGCAGTCCGCGGTGACGCGGCCGTGACGGTACCTGAACGGCTCGATCACCAGACATGATTGGTACAAACATGACCTACATAGCCCACACTAACTTTCGGTGCACCACTCATGTTCTGATCGAATCATATGGAGGCCGGGCGGCCGCATACATCTTCAATGGAAGTGCAGGATTTCACTGAAACGAGCGCTGCTCTCTGGCTTATAATAAATGATTTTTATAAAAATATCCATGGGGCTAATTGTGGAAATCTGCTCTTTCTGGGGTGTGGCATGTCATTCTGAAGCCGTGATAAAAATCTAGCTTGATCCGGGTCCGAACGGCAAAGTCCTCAAGTTTTACCTTCACCGTGAACTCTGCGTCGGCAGTCCGCGGTGACGCGGCCGTGACGGTACCTGAACGGCTCGATCACCAGACGTGATTGGTACAAACATGACCTACATAGCCCACACTAACTTTCAGTGCACCACTCATGTTCTGATCGAATCATATGGAGGGCGGGCGGCCGCATACATCTTCAATGGAAGTGCAGGATTTCATTGAAACGAGCGCTGCTCTCTGGCTTATAATAAGCGATTTTTATAAAAATCTCCATGGGGCTAATTATGGAAATCCGCTCTTTCTGGGGTGTGGCATGTCATTCTGAAGCCGTGATAAAAAATCTAGCTTGATCCGGGTCCGAACGGCAAAGTCCTCAAGTTTTACCTTCACCGTGAACTCTGCGTCGGCAGTCCGCGGTGACGCGGCCATGACGGTACCTGAACGGCTCGATCACCAGACATGATTGGTACAAACATGACCTACATAGCCCACACTAACTTTTGGTGCACCACTCATGTTCTGATCGAATCATATGGAGGCCGGGCGGCCGCATACATCTTCAATGGAAGTGCAGGATTTCACTGAAACGAGCGCTGCTCTCTGGCTTATAATAAACGATTTTTATAAAATCTCCATGGGGCTAATTGTGGAAATCTGCTCTTTTTGGGGTGTGGCATGTCATTCTGAAGCCGTGATAAAAAATCTAGCTTGATCCGGGTCCGAACGGCAAAGTCCTCAAGTTTTACCTTCACCGTGAACTCTGCGTCGGCAGTCCGCGGTGACGTGGCCGTGACGGTACCTGAACGGCTCGATCACCAGACGTGATTGGTACAAACATGACCTACATAGCCCACACTAACTTTCGGTGCACCACTCATGTTCTGATCGAATCATATGGAGGGCGGGCGGCCGCATACATCTTCAATGGAAGTGCAGGATTTCACTGAAACGAGCGCTGCTCTCTGGCTTATAATAAGCGATTTTTATAAAAATCTCCATGGGGCTAATTGTGTAAATCCGCTCTTTTTGGGGTGTGGCATGTCATTCTGAAGCCGTGATAAAAAATCTAGCTTGATCCGGGTCCGAACGGCAAAGGCCTCAAGTTTTACCTTCATCGTGAACTCTGCGTCGGCAGTCCGCGGTGACACGGCCGTGACGGTACCTGAACGGCTCGATCACCAGACGTGATTGGTACAAACATGACCTACATAGCCCACACTAACTTTCGGTGCACCACTCATGTTCTGATCGAATCATATGGAGGGCGGGCGGCCGCATACATCTTCAATGGAAGTGCAGGATTTCACTGAAATGAGCGCTGCTCTCTGGCTTATAATAAGCGATTTTTATAAAAATCTCCATGGGGCTAATTGTGTAAATCCGCTCTTTTTGGGGTGTGGCATGTCATTCTGAAGCCGTGATAAAAAATCTAGCTTGATCCGGGTCCGAACGGCAAAGGCCTCAAGTTTTACCTTCATCGTGAACTCTGCGTCGGCAGTCCGCGGTGACACGGCCGTGACGGTACCTGAACGGCTCGATCACCAGAAGTGATTGGTACAAACAGGACCTACATAGCCCACACTAACTTTAGGTGCACCACTCATGTTCTGATCGAATCATATGGAGGGCGGGTGGCCGCATACATCTTCAATGGAAGTGCAGGATTTCACTGAAACGAGCGCTTCTCTCTGGCTTTTAATATGCGATTTTTATAAAAATCTCCATGGGGCTAATTGTGGAAATCCGCTCTTTTTGGGGTGTGGCACGTCATTCTGAAGCCGTGATAAAAAATCTAGCTTGATCCGGGTCCGAACGGCAAAGTCCTCAAGTTTTACCTTCACCGTGAACTCTGCGTCGGCAGTCCGCGGTGACGCGACCGTGACGGTACCTGAACGGCTCGATCACCAGACGTGATTGGTACAAACATGACCTACATAGCCCACACTAACTTTTGGTGCACCACTCATGTTCTGATGGAATCATATGGAGGGCGGGCGGCCGCATACATCTTCAATGGAAGTGCAGGATTTCACTGAAACGAGCGATGCTCTCTGGATTATAATAAGCGATTTTTATAAAAATCTCCATGGGGCTAATTGTGGAAATCCGCTCTTTCTGGGGTGTGACATGTCATTCTGAAGCCGTGATAAAAAATCTAGCCTGATCCGGGTCCGAACGGCAAAGTCCTCAAGTTTTACCTTCACCGTGAACTCTGCGTCGGCAGTCCGCGGTGACGCGGCCGTGACGGTACCTGAACGGCTCGATCACCAGACGTGATTGGTACAAACATGACCTACATAGCCCACACTAACTTTCGTTGCACCACTCATGTTCTGATCGAATCATATGGAGGGCGGGCGGCCGCATACATCTTCAATGGAAGTGCAGGATTTCACTGAAATGAGCGCTGCTCTCTGGCTTATAATAAGCGATTTTTATAAAAATCTCCATAGGGCTAATTGTGGAAATCCGCTCTTTCTGGGGTGTGGCATGTCATTCTGAAGTGGTGATAAAAAATCTAGCTTGATCCGGGTCCGAACGGCAAAGTCCTCAAGTTTTACCTTCACCGTGTACTCTGCGTCGGCTGTCCGCGGTGACGCGGCCGTGACGGTACCTGAACGGCTCGATCACCAGACGTGATTGGTATAAACATGACCTACATAGCCCACACTAACTTTCGGTGCACCACTCATGTTCTGATCGAATCATATGGAGGGCGGGCGGCCGCATACATCTTCAATGGAAGTGCAGGATTTCACTGAAACGAGCGCTGCTCACTGGCTTATAATAAGCGATTTTTATAAAATATCCATGGGGCTAATTGTGTAAATCCGCTCTTTTTGGGGTGTGGCATGTCATTCTGAAGCCGTGATAAAAAATCTAGCTTGATCCGGGGCCGAACGGCAAAGTCCTCAAGTTTTACCTTCACCGTGAACTCTGCGTCGGCAGTCCGCGGTGACGCGGCCGTGACGGTACCTGAACGGCTCGATCACCCAACATGAGATACATATCCCACACTAACTTTCAGGGCACCACTCATGTTCTGATCGAATCATATGAAGGGCGGGCGGCCGCATACATCTTCAATGGAAGTGCAGGATTTCACTGAAACAAGCGCTGCTCTCTGGCTTATAATAAGCGATTTTTATAAAAATCTCCATGGGGCTAATTGTGCAAATCCACTCTTTCTGGGGTGTGGCATGTCATTCTAAAGCCGTGATAAAAAATCTAGCTTGATCCGGGTCCGAACGGCAAAGTCCTCAAGTTTTACCTTCACCGTGAACTCTGCGTCGGCAGTCCGCGGTGACGCGGCCGTGACGGTACCTGAACGGCTCGATCACCAGACGTGATTGGTACAAACATGACCTACATAGCCCACACTAACTTTCGTTGCACCACTCATGTTCTGATCGAATCATATGGAGGGCGGGCGGCCGCATACATCTTCAATGGAAGTGCAGGATTTCACTGAAATGAGCGCTGCTCTCTGGCTTATAATAAGCGATTTTTATAAAAATCTCCATGGGGCTAATTGTGGAAATCCGCTCTTTCTGGGGTGTGGCATGTCATTCTGAAGTGGTGATAAAAAATCTAGCTTGATCCGGGTCCGAACGGCAAAGTCCTCAAGTTTTACCTTCACCGTGTACTCTGCGTCGGCTGTCCGCGGTGACGCGGCCGTGACGGTACCTGAACGGCTCGATCACCAGACGTGATTGGTATAAACATGACCTACATAGCCCACACTAACTTTCGGTGCACCACTCATGTTCTGATCGAATCATATGGAGGGCGGGCGGCCGCATACATCTTCAATGGAAGTGCAGGATTTCACTGAAACGAGCGCTGCTCACTGGCTTATAATAAGCGATTTTTATAAAAATATCCATGGGGCTAATTGTGTAAATCCGCTCTTTTTGGGGTGTGGCATGTCATTCTGAAGCCGTGATAAAAAATCTAGCTTGATCCGGGGCCGAACGGCAAAGTCCTCAAGTTTTACCTTCACCGTGAACTCTGCGTCGGCAGTCCGCGGTGACGCGGCCGTGACGGTACCTGAACGGCTCGATCACCCAACATGATTGGTACAAACATGAGATACATATCCCACACTAACTTTCAGGGCACCACTCATGTTCTGATCGAATCATATGAAGGGCGGGCGGCCGCATACATCTTCAATGGAAGTGCAGGATTTCACTGAAACAAGCGCTGCTCTCTGGCTTATAATAAGCAATTTTTATAAAAATCTCCATGGGGCTAATTGTGCAAATCCACTCTTTCTGGGGTGTGGCATGTCATTCTAAAGCCGTGATGAAAAATCTAGCTTGATCCGGGTCCGAACGGCAAAGTCCTCAAGTTTGACCTTCACCGTGAACTCTGCGTCGGCAGTCCGCGGTGACACGGCCGTGACGGTACCTGAATGGCTCGATCACAAGACGTGATTGGTACAAACATGACCTACATAGCCCACACTAACTTTCGGTGCACCACTCATGTTCTGATCGAATCATATGGAGGGCGGGCGGCCGCATACATCTTCAATGGAAGTGCAGGATTTCACTGAAACGAGCGCTGCTCTCTGGCTTATAATAAGTGATTTTTATAAAAATTTCCATGGGGCTAATTGTGGAAATCCGCTCTTTCTGGGGTGTGGCATGTCATTCTGAAGCCGTGATAAAAATCTAGCTTGATCCGGGTCCGAACGGCAAAGTCCTCAAGTTTTACCTTCACCGTGAACTCCAAGGTCTACTTAAAATCATTTACTACTAAGTTTAACCAATTCCTGAGAGTGACCGCTGGGCCGAAATGACGGCTTATATACTCTTGACCCTATCGCGACAATCAAGGCACCTGAACAGATGGGGTAGACGACGTGCTTTGATTGTCGCGACTTCAAATTATAGAGGAATTCCAACCCCAAATGACGGCTACTTTATTAGCAATAAAACAATAGAAATATCAAGAAATAAGATTCAAATAACCCTAATTAAATAGAGCACCAAGAGGCAGACTGTATTTTTAGAAAGATTTTGGTACAAGCTAGTTTTGTGATTTAAAATGAATTAGTTACATCTCAAACCAGATCTTATTATTTTAAAAAATATATATATATAGTAAAAACCACCGTAGAAACCAAGATGGCCAAATTTGTCCCTTTTTCATAGTTCGAAAGTCAAAGATATATGGTTTTAAGAGTTCAATGACTAAATTAGACTTTGGCTATAGCTAGATGGTCAATTTTTTTTATCTATGTGGAAAAATCAAGTAAATAGACCGCAAAACAGGGCAATTTGTGCTGCCTTTGTGCAACAAGGATGGCCCATCAAGGTGCGTCTGTTTTGCCGATATGTTTCCACCCTTGGAAACATATGGATTGCGACATCTCTTCCTCGCCTTGGGCAGGCAAGCTGGAGAAACCCTCGAGGCTGGCACCGACGCACGGTGGGTTGCGATTAAGCACAGAACTCACGCTGGACAGTGGACACCAGTAGCTTCCTGATATGTTTCTAACAACTCCAATCCGACTTCCTGATATGTTTCTAATTAACACCAAGCCACCCATGCAAAGCTAAGCGTGAGTTCTTATGTGCAAACCGGTTTGTTGGTTTCCTAGGACCTGTCATCACAGATGTCGTTGTGTTTCTTGTCTGAGATTATTTTATAGTAGCTAGGTGACATGCATCTTCAACAAAAGATCAGCCGCACCTGCTGGTATATCTTTTGATTCCTCCGAACAGCATTGTAGCGTTGCACTCGTCCTGCATTGATTTCTACGAACATCATTGTAACTAGTGTCCCTGATTTCTTGCAACTACTTCCCCTGCTGCTACTTGTTACGCATATGTCTATATATTGCAACTTCTCCTCGATCAATCACTCATTATATTCAGCCATCTGCTCGATCGCTAGCCCGTTCGTCTCCAACGTACCACCTTGCAGCAAAAAGCCAAGCATCCGATGGCGCCATCACCGAAGAAACTCTATGCCACGGCCGCTGTCTTCCTCCTACTCGTCATCGTGATGACCACCGGTCAGTGCACATATACATATATATCGAGAATTCGAGATACATTGCAAAACCAATGTAACTAGAAAAGCTGAAATGAATAAGTAATTTAGGATGGACGGAGTACATGTACAAACTCATATATATCATAGGCTAATTAAGTTATATATATGACGTTGTGTCTTATTGCTTATTTTCTTGGTTAATTGACTATGGGATTCTTGCATCATGCAGAGATGGCCTCCGTTGGGGCAGACATCTGCAACTGCAGGCACCTGAGCAGCACATATAAGGACGCGTGCGACACGGGCATCTTCTCCTGCGATGAGACATGCAGAAAGGAAAGCAGCGGCAACACTGGCGGCTCTTGCTTCGACGACCCCCCGAGTTGCTACTGCTTTACCAACTGCTAGCTCGCCCTAGAACGATCCCATCCCTGCTCGACCTCCCATCCGTGTAATAGTAATATAAAATAATAATTATCCGATGGTAACTGGTTAATTACTTAATACTACGTTGTGACAAATAAAATTGTTGGGACTGTGTATCCAACAATTTATTAGGACATGGTGCGGCGGACATCGGCTGTATGTTTATCCTGTAAGCCAAAATCGTAATAAAAGCTTTGGAGACATTACCATCGAGTCATGTTTTTGCCCATGTTTTTCCTAGTAGTGTCTTCTTTATCTCGTAAAACATGATGCCTACAGTTATAACTTATCCAGCGATATATGTATATTGTTAGATAATTTTCTTTTCTTTGATTAATGTGGTATTTTGTTAAGTGCCTTTGGCTTCTGAATGATCTGCTACGACCCGCTAAGGGATAGGATATGGGTATGGGACCCCACTGATCAGGATCCTGATCGGCCTTGACAGATGTGCCCGCCCGTCCAGGCGAGCGAGCCAGGGCAAGATGGTTACTTGGAATGCAAGTCTAGGATTCCAGACATTACGGGATATGGCAATTGTGACTAGTCTAGATTGTTATCGATGTTGTAACCGACTAGGACTAGACTTGGATCAACATGAATCCCACAGTTGATAGTCTATATAAGGCAGTCGGGGGACCTCTCGAGGACAAAGAAATCATCGACCAATCAATACAACCCACCAAAACGTAGGACATAGGGTATTACTATCCGTAGGCCCGGACATGTTTAAATTGGTCGTGTCCCTTCGTGTTCTTAGTCTAGCGATCACCCCCGCCTACAAATCTACCACTTGAATATCCCCTTATGGACTGCCGACCCATAAATCATATAGTTGAAGCGCCAATTAGGGATTATAGTTGGATCCTGCAACAAGCTTGATGACATCCCATCCCAATGACATCTTCTCTGAGGGCATGAAGGACTTCCTCGCCAATCCAATCTAGTTCCACTTTGGGACCATGATGCTCGACTCCAACTCTGCTCCAGCTCCACGCCCACCGACTCGATGACTTCCGCAAGCTCAGAGTCTGCTTCGACGTCATAGAATTTCCCCCCGAGGATCATGGCGTTGCTTGTACAGACGATCGGCGATCCCTCTATCCCTTAGAGAAGGTTCCGCACACGCCCTAATACCCTACGAGCTGATCGTGGGGCAAGATGCATCATTAAAACTATCGTTGAAGGCATCAACCTCTATGAGGCCACTCTCGAGAATTTCTATATATTTTTTTAGCGCAAAATCTTTTAGTCCCGGTTGGTAATAAGAACTCGGAATAAGGATCCCCTTTAGTGTTGGTTCAAGAACCGAGACTAGAGAGGGTACATTTAGACTCTACAGATCAATATTGTTCGAACTTTTTGTATATTTGACCCTTACCAACCGGGACTATAGGTGGTTTTTCCACAAGTGCTACTCGTCCCACCTCCGCTCTTCCCTCCTTATCCTACCCAGCCATCCGCCACCGCCAAGATGGCTCACCGGCGTCGTCCCCAGTATAGTGCGGCCCCGTCCCTCACACCGCAGCCCCCTTCCTCCTCGTCCTCCCCCACCATCCACCGCCGCCATCTCTCCCACCACCGGAGATGTTGTCGCCTATCCCAGCACCGCCAGATTCTCCAACTCGAGTGAGTTACCCAACCCCGACCCCACCCAACCGCCTTCCCCGTCACCCATCCGGTATCGCCCCCGCCGTCGTGCCTTGTCTCCCCTCCGCCCGCCTCCTCCGTCGGGTCAGCCTGCCGCCACCGCCCCTCCCTCCATGTACGGCGGTGAGCCGCAGCCCCTGACAAGCCAGATCCCTAACCCCGAACTCTAACCTCACCGGAACCTTGCCGGAGTTGGAGAAGATGGAGGGATGGGTGAAGATGGAGGTAAAGAAAAAATTGTGTGAGGAGGTGCTCCATTTCACCTAGGTGAGATATAGCTTTCCCTTTTTGTTAGGGAAAATGAAAAACCTACTTTCTCATTCCGTGGAATAATAAGAAAGAAGGCACAATATTAGACTTAAATATCCCTTTTTGTTAGGGTAAATGAAAAACCTACTTTCTCATTCCGTGGAAATAAGAAAGAAGGCACAATATTTGACTTAAATTTCCATGACACAACGGAGTATTCAACTCAAACATAAATGATATAAAAATCCGGCCGTTTACTTCGAACACCCACAATATTTGACGTCATATCCTCTGAAGTTGGGCTGACCTTTCTCATTGCTTTGACCCTGTTTGACATGAAAAAGAAACGCTAAATGAAAAGCGTCTCCTATACACCGGGGGAAATACAAGTGTGCGGGCGTGCCAGTGTACAAAGTACACAAAATAAAATAAAAGGGGAAAAGATACAATTAATCATCACGACTAAAAGACTAATCCCGAATGTGCGCTCCGTGTGGCCTGCTGGCGCGGCCGAGTCAAGGCGATGTGGTTTCCTGGTTCCCGGGGCCTCGGAAAGCACCCGGTTAATTACTCCCGCGGATAAAACCGCGGGATACCTCCGATTAAGCTGCTTGGTCGTCGTCTTCGGTCTTCGCTTCGCTCTTCGTGCATGATGATGATGGTGATGTGTTGGCGGCGGCGGAATCCATGTACTAGCGTGTACACGCGCCGCGGATAGCATGGCCCTTGCGCCGGCCGTGCCCGCCTCGCCGTCTTGCCTCGTCGGTCTCGAACGGCGTCGGTGTTGAAGTCGAAGTAGCATGCATGATTAGGCTCGGCTTGATGTCGCGATGACTTGCGGCATTGCCGAAAGTGCGAGGGGTACACCCCGCCAAAATAGTCGTAGGAGAGGATTCAAGGGAGAGCGACGGACTCCCCGCACCGGAGAAGTAAACGTTCAGGTACATACACATCGTATGTACATGTGCCAACATAGGCGCCTATGCAACTAGAGGCACAAGTTCAGCCAGCCATGCATGAGAGACATGCATGTAGCCATGTACGCATGAAGCTTCAGCTATTTCCTAGCCAAAGAGGCAAGGGTATGCGACCAGCCCGACTCGTTGATGGCCAGTGCAATGCGGCCCCTGCTGCTGCCGGCACCAGGCCGACGTCCAGCACGATGCGGCCGCTGCCGACACGGAAAACGCGCCGACATCGAGCGCGACGCGGCCGCTGCCGATCAAAACCACGCCATCATTCGGTGCGAGCAACATGTCGGACGTCGAGCGTCGCCGTGCCGACGCCGCGCCAGAGACCGGCGCGTCGAGCGTCGCTCGCTGCCGAACGCCGCGCCAGAGTCCGGCGCGTCGAGCGTCGCCGCTGCCGAGCCGCGCAGACGGCGCGTAGCGTCGTCGCTGCCGCGCCGCGCCGCGTCGAGCGTCGCCGCTAGCCGACGCCGCCAGAGACCGGCGCGTCGAACGTTGCCGCTGCCCGACGCCGCGTCGAGCGCCGGCGCTCCGTTGCCACGGGAACCTTGTCGATGTCCGGCACAAGGACGCCGCTGCCGCGGGAAACAACGCCGAGGTCCGTGTAAGGCGTGCGCCACCGCTACCGGCGCTCACGCCAATACCCAGCGACGGGTGTCGCCAGTGCTAGCGCGGCTAACGCCGCGGATGCCGGCGTCCATGCTGTCCGCGACGATGTCCATCGTGGCGTGCGCCACGGCTGCCACATGAAGAGAGACATGGGTAGCAGCTCCGGCTGCCCAATGAAGACGATGGGGAAACGCCCTGCCCCCGGCGGCGAGCATGCCGAGATCAAGGTAGCCGCCTCCGCACCTCCTTGTTGCAAACAAGGCGATGGTCACCTCACGGCGCCGGCCGCGTCTCGGCCAGCACGAACGACACCACCATGATGCTGGATGCAAGAAGAAAATATAAGTGTTAGTGTTGCTTCTCACCCTTTGGGATGATGACCGCCATGGCCTTCTCCCCGGCGAGCTCGTTAGCCCGCGATGCGTGCGTGCTCTTAGACGCACACGGGTTGCCCTCCCCTCTGAGCCGCCTGCTCGAGGAAGACTTCTCCTTGCGTGCTCTTCTTCTCCTCTAGATGCGATCTCCTCGCCTCTAGCTGGTGTGCTTCTACGTAGGGAGTTCGTCTCGCGTTTCTCCCTGGATCGTAGCCTCTTTATATAGGCCACGAGGTTGGGGGCTGAGGCGGTTCAGGGATATGCGATCGCCCCAAAAAAACGATGAGATCGGATCGTATCTGATCCTTACGTGTGCTGCACGAACAAAAACTAGAAAACGGAACACAACCTTCTAGATCGCTTGTGTACGTACAAAAGTCCTGATCGTTTATCTCTGTCACGCACAAATAAGTGCCGTGGTCGAGTCAGGTCCAACACGCCAGACTAGCCCGGTCAGACCTCATACGGAGGAATATACGTATCTTCGCCTGCCAAATTCGGATACAGTCCATCATGGCCACGTCTGAATCGATTTTTTCCTACCTAACACAGGTACATCCCAAAAGGACTAGCTGGCCCAAAATCTGCACGCACGCATCTTGGCTAGCTGACAACACATGCATGGCTAGGCTTAATTTAATTAAACTCCGGCCATTAGCACCTCTAATACACATAAGATACATGCATAATTCTTATAGACTGCACTTAGGCGCATTTTTGAATTCTGTACGTGAAGTACTCTCGCGTGTATGTTAGATATACACTACTAACACAAAATATCGTCAAACAAATGCCCCCACACCAAGTCGAGTTCGAACGCGGCGCGAATCGAATTTGACTTGGTGTAGATCGACACTTCTTTTCCGAGACGAAACGGACGCAAATCAAACTGAGATGCTGTCCACGGTTTCCTTATTGTACTGGGCTTCCCGATCGTATCCAATTGAAACTCAATCAGCAAAGTTTCCTTTCGAGAGCTATCCATATTGAACCGACCAGGCTGAACGAGCCGTTCATGGCGGGGACTCTCTGGCTGGGCCTTTATAAACGGAGGCTCCCGTGCAGATTACTCGATACCAAGACTTGCAACGCCGAGCTTCATCGACTGTCGCCAAGCGACGTCGAGTTTCATCAACTGTCGCGAGCAACACGTCAGAGCAAAGTAAAGCCTCTCGCGCTCTCGTCTGCGTTTGCTTTTGATGCCGACGCTGGCCGACGGTCGCCGGAATCCTTGATTACACCGGCGCTAGCTAGCACAACCATGCCGTGGCCATGCATTGATCGCTGCCCTTTTTTTTTTGCCGCGAACTGCAACGTTCGCGTTTACTAATCTCTTTGTTTCTTCTCTGACCGACAGGAGTACCATGTCCCACAATGGCAGGCCAAGGAAGAAACGATCGAAAGAAGATGACCACGATGAGGAATACCGCGCAGGAAGGCGACGTGATTCATCGCCACCCTCAAAAGGGTGGGGATTCCAAAGAACTCGCAGCGCCGCAATTGACCCTTCTGCTGAGGAGGAGCGCCTGCCACCTCCGCCGCCTTTGCCCCACCATATGAAACCGTCTCAGCACGCCTCAGGGAGCACGTCATCACCCTCGCCGCCTCTGCGCAGAAACTCGGGTGATAGTTCCGCGCCATCCTCGTCGGTTGTGCTGGCTCTGCCTACCACGGCTAAACCAGTGGACGCAGGGGGTCCTAAACCGGGTACATCTCGGGCTGGCGAAACCCCGCCCTGCGAGAAAAAAGCCTCTAGGAGCCATGACGCGCCCCTTGAAAACCCAGGAGATGACGTGGCCGAACCTGGCGGGTTGGCCATCCCAGAGGTGAACTCTCGCGTTTATACGCATTCTTTTACTTTTCACATCTGCACGCTTGCTTTATTCTCCCCTCAGTCACCTCCTATTTTGCATACCTAGATGGACGATCGTGACGTCAATCGCATATTGCATGGGCTAGGAGACGCGGAGCTTGAAGACCTCTATGAATATTTGTCTAATTCTGAGGACTCGACACTGCAGGTTACTTCAGGCGGGGAGGCCTACGTGACGCTTCCGCCTTCACCTGATCATGGGCAAAAAAGATCTGCACCTCCTGATGTGTCTGAGCAACAAAAGTCGCCGCTCCGTTCTGGTAATTTTACACCTTTTCCAATCCTCTTCTTTCCGTGTCGCACCCTATTAAAGTGCAATTTTCTTGCCTTCTTTGCAGACGCGAACGAGGATGAGCATGACCGCAAACTCCTTTCCCCTCTTGCAAGGAAGATCAAGGTCACGCTGGCGAACTCTGTCGAGACCCTCGTAAAAGAAGGGCCAAAGTTTCCTACAGCGCTCCCTCCACCGTCGGCAGCGCCGGAGCCTTGCGGCCTCGTCGTCCTTCCCAACGACACTAGTTCCGACCGCCTCCTCCTCTCCTGCGTGCGGGTGGGTCTTGCAGAGGTTCAAGATGTGCTGCGTAAAGAGCCCCTCGTCCCAGAACGGGTAATAGAGGCTATCGAAGAATCCACTTCCCTGTGGGAGTACAAGGGTGTAGTTTCGGAGGAGTTAAAAAACTTGATTTCCCTTGTTGAAGGATAGAGAGGAGAGAATTGGCGGAATATGATGGATGTATTATTGAGCCTCATGGGCGAGTATATATAGGCGAAATACAATCCCAACCATAAATGGGAGATCACAAATATTACTCTCCACGATTCAGGGGATTGGGGTGTTATGTGACATAACTGTCTAACACCGATATTATACTCTAACATCCCCCCGCAGTCGTAGCGGGAGCGTCGTGAACAACTGGAGCGTCGCGGACGGTCAGACTGGAGATCCGAAGAAGAACCAGTGTGCTGACATCCCCCCGCAGTAGGAGCGGGAACGTCGTGGACGGTGTCGCAGCGCGGTAGCTTGGACATGTAGAGGATGCTGGCGAGGCTCAGGCGAAGTGGTAGCCCTTTGTGCCGATGTCGAGGGAACCGAGAGCGTGGGTGCTGCAACCTTGGTCGAGGGAGCCGCGCGAGGGGTCGCCGTGGTCAATGTCGTGGTCGGGTGCCGGTGTCGATGTAGCCGCAGGTGAGATGGTGTGTGAGGAGAGTGACGGAGACGCGTCGAGGCAGTCGTGGAGGTTGTCGATGCCGAAGTCGATGCAGTCCGAGCCGTCGAGGACGAGGTGCAGCCCTAGTTTTGCCAGAACCAGGCGCACATCGGGGACGAAGGCATACTTCGGTTTTGCCAGAACCGAGTACGCATAGAAGAAGAGAGTGACGGAGACGTGTCGAGGCAGTCGTGGAGGTTGTCGATGCCGAAGTCGATGCAGTCCGAGCCTCATTATACTCTAACACCGATATTATACTCTAACATCCCTCCTCCAGAACTTGAGGATGCGCTTAAAAGGCGAAGCAGCACTCAATCCCGTTGGCAATGAGATCGCCGCCCCTGCCAACGAACAAGCCCGTCCGTGTCAGCGACAGCTTCAGGCTATAATCAGGTCAGTGAAGGAGGAAGTAGAGCAGCTCCGACCGGAGGCACCCCGTTTGAAAGAAGAAATCCGCTCACAAAAAGAGCTGGAGCATGAACATGAGGCTGAAGCAAAGAAGCTTGAAGATATGGCCGCGGATGCACGTCGGAGAGCAAGGGAAGCTCGTAACCAGCAAAGGGCTATCGGCACCAAACTCGAATATCTCGATATAGTCTCCAAAACCTTCGCTCCGCAGATTGCCCAGCTGGAGCAGCGTGAGGCTGAGGCGACGAGCTTCCTGGCTCTCTACGACGAACAGCAGAACCACGCCAATGCGGGGGCGCCACCCGAAGCTGCTCTCATCTTGGCTTACTCGGTGCAGGCTCGCCCATGACAGGATGTTGGCCTCATTTAAACTGTAAACCAGCCTGCAGATCATGATTCACGATCGTTCTAGGCTTACGATTGAGTCGAACGAGATTTATAAGTAGAATCTTAGAGTTTACGATTCTGAAAGCATGATCCTAACGATTTGCGATCCTACCGTAGAGGTCCGAGCCGACCTCAGAATCACGATTCTGACACACTTTGCAGCCAGCAGCCGTATATTTTAGCTAGGGCACCTTCAGTGCACCATCGTTAGATTGAAACCAGAACTTGTTTAGTTTGAGTCAGCTATACTACCAACTCGTTTAGTATTTTTGAGTTTGCTCTTTTCTATTACATGAATAAAGTCTGCTTTCCTCTTATTAACGTTTTGTACCTCGGTTACTGCTGTGCTACACCCGTCTTTATACTTTGTTGGTAGTAAGGACGTCACTGTCAGTTCATACATATCGTTCTTGCATCTGGCCGGCGACGCGCGTGTTACGGCCGGAGACCGACGTGATCAGCAGACAGCGGCAATCTGCGTCAGTTTTGCGAGGTTGCGACCTTGGCAACGCTAGCACTGAACCGATCGCCGCGTATTTTACCTTTAACGTATGTATACTTCAGTAGAGCGAGTAGAACGAGACATGATTGGCGTAAATTGTTTTCCGTAGAGCTAGCCAAAGGGGGCATGCTTCTGCGCAGGTCACGAGCTAGTCACGGGGCAGGTTGGGCAAACACCGTGGTACTGGCTTCAGCTGTAGCTTCATGGCGGGCATACCTGCTGGCGTACCCCTACGCATGGTCGTACCGAGCATCAACGCCGCGGCTGCGAGCGTCACATGGCTCTGCCATTAAACGGCCGGCTGGCTTCGCGGCTGCGAGCCTCGTGAAGGTGCCAGCGAATGGTGACGACATAGATCGTGTATATGCCGATCGTCCTCCACAGCGGATGCGAGGTGACTCTCTGCGAAAGTGAACGTTAAAAGGCAGACGCGACGAGTGCCGCCGCTGTCCAGCTCGACGCGCGCTGATGTCCAGCGCGACGACGCCGCTGCAGTTGTCCATGCAGCGTGTCGCTGCTGCCGGCTACCACGCCGATGTCCAGCGCCGGGAGTGGCAGCCGCGCCGCCTCCGCGTTCCTTTGCCGTGGAAGGATGCACACAACTAAGGACCTTTTCCCTCGTTCGTGTATGTACTCAACGTTGACCGCGCATTTTTAGACGAGTGCGTCGTCACCGACGGCGGCCACCAGCCTATACTAGGGAGGGCACTCGTACGGAGCCCCGTCGGGCGGCGAGCCGACCAACACAGGGCGCTCCGGCTCTTTGTAACGACGATTCGGAGTCACGAACGCTCGCGCGAGTTCATCCTACCTGAACTCTTCGAAACGCGCCCGCATGTCCACAGGCTCATCTAGAAAGAACCTTGGGCTGGAATTTGACAGTACACATGCATGAACACCTACGTGGGCATATATGCTGCTCATCATAGCAGTACAGCCGATTAACGGCCAGGAGCTCGTCCCAACTATGAGCGCCCTAAAAACAGCGGCAGCTCGTCACAACAACTGCACTAAAAATAATGCAACTTCATTCCCTGTCGCTTGTTATAAGCGACTCGCACAATGTCTGCTGCTGATAACAAAAAGTTGCCCCCAGCGGCGTATGCTTTATATGGACAAAGCGTGACATGTTTTGTGTTATATTCTCGTGGGCAATTACTTGCTCCGCATACACTTACCAATAAAGACAGAACGAGAGAGAGAGAAAAAAAATTGTATGGCACGAATAATGCCCCCCACCAAGTCGAGGGGGAGTGCGAAGCAGAACGGCTCGACTTGGTGAGAAATACAATTATCGACAGAATGGCGCAATATTACATTGTCGCTGCCATTGAGTGTGAACCTTTATGAGAAGGTTCATCGACATCATGAGTGTGCTGAGAAATATGTCCCGGCCTCGGAGCCGCGCTGCGCTCCAGCCGAGAGGGTAGGTGGAGTGCTTGGTTGGGTCGTATAGCGGCCACGACGCCTGTCAACCAAGCATCTCGTTGTCATCCGCAAGTTACAGCGAACACCTTGCTGCTCCTTGAAGGCGTTTATCGATCAAGTCGCGACCGTCTAGCTGCCACGGTGCTAGCCGACAAAATCGAAGGGTTTCACAGCTTCACGCTGGCCGCACTGGCGCGCTATACTGCTCCCATAAGCCAAGATATCGGGACGCCCATCGATATCTTGGGTACCCGTGCTGCGCCGGGGTTGTATGATGATGTTGAGGGCGAAGCGTTGCCCCCGGTGGTGTTGTTGTGTGCGTAGATGCTTGAGGCGCATGCCCCCAGCAGCTTGACGGATGCCAAATTGTAGCCAACGCGGGGCGGTGTCACCCAGCATTGTGTCGAAAGTAGATATTGCCCCCGGCTGCCTGGCCGAGGGAGCCACCGAGTTTGTGGCGCGGGTTGGTGTAGAGGAGAACGACCCAAGGAGAGGGGTGTTGCCCCCGGCTCCCATGGGATCGGTCATGGTTGTAGGCGACGCGGCTTAGGTGCGCGTCGTGCACCGAATGTCGCGTAAGTACACGGGATATAGCTGCATAGAGTTAGTCGAAAAACAACAAACCCAAAGATAACGTATCCAAAGGAAAACCAAGGCAGAAAAAGAGAGAGAGAAAAAAAGCATCCCAAAAAGGAAGTGTTGTATTTGGCTTTTTAAAATGTTGGCTTTTTCATTGAACACTTGCCATATGGGTGACATCAGAAAAGGCTGACGAAGGACTAAGCCATTGGGAACCGTCGAAATACCATGACGATTGTGTGTGTGGTGTATGATGTGTATGAGGTGGTCGGAATACGTCCGAGAGGCAGCAGAAAATCGTACCCTAGTCCATGAGGGCAATGAGTAGCCCCACAGCTCCGCCATGCTCCCTTCCGTGCCCCAAGAACACGGAGACATGGGCGAGGTAGAAACGGGGCCAGTGGTTTTAGGACGACAGCGAGTGGGTTCCTGCCTGAGGGGTGGTGGACAACTACCGCCCGCCTTCCCCAGTGGTTCCGTTGCTTGCACGGACTACTTGACTTGATTCTTGAGATGGAGAACTTTCACGAGCGACTTGACTTGCTGCTTGATTGCTTGAACGTTCTTTTTTTTTTTTGGACTTGCTTGGATATTGCCGATAGGATTTGCTCGGACTTGCTTTGAGATTGTTGGTACTTCCTCGGGGGAACCACCTTGAGAACTTGGTTGGCAGCCATCCACCTTGGTGGACTACAGCCCCTCAGGCATATTATCTGGAGCTATTTGGTGGCATGCCCCGGGGTGCCATGTGGCTACGCACCAAGTCCGATTGTGTCGGGTTGGGCAGCCCTTCCATGATCTTCATCCTAGCGTCTTCCCCAGGGCATGGTGTCTCCGTGCCCCGGGACACCTCTGGCAGAATGGGGGTGTGGGGCCTCATTGCGCACAAGTCACCCAAGTAGTCTTCTCCACCGCCTCTCGAAGCATGTGATGTGTTTTCTGGGTGTCGTGGGTGTAGGTGCCGCTCCACTTACCCTCCATGCTTCCGCTTAGACAAGTCATAAGGCAGCCAAATCCTCAGTCAAAGGCAAAGCGTGAATAGAAAAAGCCGTTTTTGTTGTAGGACTTTGTAGTCCGTAAGAAGGGGCAATAGAGAAAACACAAAGTCTACGTTATGCAATAGGAAGTGCACTGTAAACTTGGGTAGGCAACAGAGAAAAATCCCCTTCTTGCAAAGCCACAAAACGGAGCAAGAAATAAAAGAAAAATAAAAAATAAAAAGAGAAAAGCAGCAAACTTCAGGCAAAGTACTTTTTCAAGAACCTTCCGTTGATTGGGGGCATAGGCCGGGACCCTTGGTGATCGACCAGCTGATATGCGCCCCCGTCGTAAGCCTGCTCGATGATGTATGGTCCCTCCCACTTTGGCTCGAACTTCCCCTTCGTCTTGTGTGTGACGACGATGGGGCGCCGAAGCACTAGGGCCAGCTCGCCCTTCCTGAAGACTCGACGCTTGACGAGCTTGTCGTAGGCCCGCACCATGTTTTGGCGGTACAGCTCCAAGTTTTGGAGGGTGTCGAGGCGCCCCTCTTCAAGGGCGTCCAGCTCTTGGTATCGCAGCTGTATTTGCTCGTCTTGTGTGAGCTCTTCGTGGACAGCCACCCGCAGGGAGGGTAGCTGAATCTCCAGCGGCAAGACCGCCTCACTCCCATACACCAAGGAATAAGGCGTCGCCTGTGTTGGGGTACGGACGGTGACCCGGTACGCCCATAAGGATTCATAGAGACGGTCGTCCCAGTCTCTTCGGTGCCTTGTCACCGTCTTCTTGAGTATCTTGCCGAGGGTCTTGTTGAATGCCTCGATTGCGCCATTGGCTTGAGGGTAGTATCCAGTGGAGTAGTTCCACTTGATCTTGTACTTCCCCGAAAACCTGTGCATTTTACCTGATTTGAAGGCCTTGCCGTTGTCGGAGGTAATGCGGTGTGGTATCCCAAAGCGGTATATGATATGCCGCTCTAGGAAATTGATGACGTTGTCACTCTTCACCTCCCTCAATGGGACGGCTTCCGCCCACTTGGAGAAGTAGTCCGTCGCCGCGAGGATGAAGCGGTGCCCTCGCGATGTGGGCGGCTCGATAGGGCCGATGACATCGATCCCCCATGCGTCAAATGGCCATGAGGGGATTGTTGGGTGTAGAGGAGCTGGCGGTTGATGCTTGAAGTCACCGTGGACTTGGCACCCATGGCACGACTTGGCCACCCGCAGGCAATCGACCATGATGCCCGGCCAATAGTACCCAGCAAGCCGGATGCTGTGGTACATCTTGGCTCCGCCTTGATGGCCACCGCACACCCCGTGGTGCACCTCCTGTAGGATGCGGTCGGCCTCCCCCCGGTTGACGCACCGAAGGAGCATCTCATGCCCATAAGACCGTTTGTACAAGACACCGGCCTTATAGACATAGGAGGGGAGTCGTCGTTGCAGCTGGCGCCTCTCGGTTGGGTCGTCGGGGAGACGGCCATGCTTGAAGTAGTCGAGGAATGGCTGGAGCCATTCTCCCTCCTCCACCACGTTTGTGGTGATGGTGTTGACCTCGCAATCCTCCGGTACGAGCTCCAAGACGGCGGGAAGAAGCCACCTTTCTTCGACGTTGACCTGCGTGGGTTTACCGTCAGGTAAGACCAAGGCCGATGCCAGCTTTGCCAATGCATCCGCGGGGGCATTTCTGCTCCGCGGGACATGAGCGACTTCGATATGCTGAAATTTGTCCATGAGCCTCCGGGCCGTATTGTAGTATGGCACCAGTTCAGGCTTACGAACCTCGTAGATGTTGTTCACTTGGCGAACAATTAGCTGGGAGTCGCCGAGGGCTCGCAGCGAGCGCACCTCCATGGAGAGCGCTAAAAGTAGGCCGAAAATGAGAGCCTCATATTCAGCCTCGTTGTTGGAGCACTCCTCCTTCATGAGGGAGAAAGAGTGATACATCACCCCTCCTTGTGGAGTCTTGAACACCAAGCCGGCACCCGCCCTGCGCCTAGGGGTGCCGTCGGGATCGTTTTCGGTGCGCGAGGCACCGTCGAAGTAGAGCTCCCATGGCACTTCGGGCTCGACGGTGAAGACCTCCTCGTCCGGTAGGTCGGTGATGAGGGGAGAATCGTCCGGGACGGGGTGAGCCGCGAGGAACTCCGCCAAGGCTTGCCCCTTGATCGCTTTCTGTGGCACGAAGGTGAGGTCGAATTCCATCATGAGGAGAGCCCATTTTCCAAGTCGCCCAATGAGTGCGGGCTGACTTAGTACGTACCTTATGGGATCCGCTCTCGCGATGAGCTGGATTTCGTGATTCAGCATGTAGTGCCTTAGCTTCCTGAGAGCGAACATCAGGGCCAAGCACAACTTCTCTATTGGAAAGTAGTTACGCTCGGCACCAACCATGGTGCGGCTCAAGTAGTAGCAGGCCACCTCCTTGCCCTCGTCATTGTGTTGGGCAAGTAGAGCGCCCAAGGAACCGGGAAGTGCTGCGATGTAGAGTATGAGTGGCCGTCCTTTTAGAGGAGCTGCCAAGACGGGAGGGTTCAACATGTACCTTTTAATGTTATCAAAGGCATGTTGGCAAACTTCGTCCCACACGAACGGAGCTCCTTTCTTCGCGAGGTGCGAGAAGGGCTGAATGCGTCCGGAGAGGTTGGAGATGAAGCGTCGGATGTACGCTAGCTTCCCCTGTAAGGTCCTCAACTCCTTGAGGTCTTTGGGAGGTGGCATGTCGAGGATGGCCCTGATCTTCTTTGGTTCGACCTCGATGCCTCGGTGGCGAACCACAAAGCCGAGGAAGAGGCCAGATTGCACGGCGAATGCACACTTAAGTGGATTCATCTTGAGTTGGTGTCGACGTAGTCGTTCAAAGACCACGCGGAGGTCATCTTCGTGGTCTTGGCGGTCTTTGGTTTTGACCACCAAGTCGTCGATGTGGCATTCCACCTTATGGTGGAACAAGTCGCCGAGGACGCGTGTCATGGCACGCTGGTAGGTGGCGCCGGCATTCTTCAACCCAAATGGCATGACGGTGTAGTAGAAGTTGCCTTTTGGGGTCCTGAACGCGGTGTTGATGGCATCGTCCGGGTCCATCTTGATTTGGTTATAGCCCGACGAGCCATCCATGAATGACAGCGCGCCGTGACCCGTGGTGGCGTCGATGATTTCCGTGATGGGAATGGGGAAATCATCTTTGGGGCATGCCCGGTTCAGGTCGCGGAAGTCCTGGCAAACCCGAACCTGGCCGTTCTTCTTCTCAACGGGTACGGTGCTAGAGAGCTTGTGTGTGGCAACACGGGGGTCAAGCCCCGGCATTTCGTCAAAACTCATGATTTCGAGCATTTCTGGCCGTTTTCGTGGGCTATAGTCCACGTTTTTCGGGTCCTGGGAGGATTTCGATGCACCGTGACAACCGGTTCACGACTCTGATGGGCTCATCAAAACTCATGATTTCGAGCATTTCTGGCCGTTTTCGTGGTCTATAGTCCACGTTTTTCGGGTCCCGGGTGGATTTTGATGCCCTGTGACCCCCGGTACACGACTCTAGCGGCCTCGTCAAAACTTGTGATTTCGAGCATTTCTGGCCGTTTTCGTGGGCTATAGTCCATGTTTTTCAGGTCCCGAGAGGATTTCGATGCCCCGTGACCCCCGGTACACGACTCTAGCGGCATCGTCAAAACTCGTGATTTCGAGCATTTCTGACCGGTTTTGTGGGCTATAGTCCACGTTTTTCAGGTCCCGCTAGGATTTCGATGCCCCAAGACCCCCGGTACACGACTCTAGCGGCATCGTCAAAATTCGTGATTTCGAGCATTTCTGGCCGTTTTTGTGGGCTATAGTCCACGNTCGGTCAAACTGGCGAAACTTGGGTGGATGCCACCCCGCAGGGAATGACACTAGGTCGTGCCATGCTTCATAAGGCTTTTCCAGCTCGTTCTCCGAGGACCGTGGAGCCTGGTCAATAGCCATTTGCTTAAACTTCTTTGTCACCATGTCCTCGAGGAGGTCATGGTAGCCCTTGAGCGCGCTCGGACTTGGTTCCGTATGTGCAGCGCCGGGCACGACCAAAGGTCGCGCTTCGTGTCGTTGATGCCCTTCATTAGCCGGCGCGTTTGTGGCAACGCCGCCTAGGATCTCCTCTTCTTGCGGGTCGACCACTTTCTGTTGTGTACCTATTGCACTGGAATTATTGTTTGTCATGAATTCGAGGAATTTGTCGAGCTTCGATGTTAGCTCGTTGATTTTGCATTCCTGCCGGCGCACTTGATCGGCCAAGCTTTCCTCGCCAGGTACTTCCTTGCCGGAAGAGTTAGCGAGGACACCTTTTTGCCTCTCGAGGTCTGCTTTTGCAGCTAGTGCATCAGCGTCCTCGTTAAGGCCATCGTCCACTGGGAAGCATCTCTAGCGATGAGGAAGAGGCGGTGTCGGAAACCTCCTCCTCATCACTTTGAGTCTCAAAAGGATCGCCTGATCCTGTGGTGTCTTTTGCCACACCTTGAAGCGCCAAGGACCTCAGCCGGGTTCCGGCTCCTGGGCGTCCCGCTACTTGTTGCAGCTGGGCTTGATCTTGGGGAAGTCTGGACGCCATGTCGGTGTAGTGGACCGGGGAAATATCCCAGTCACGTTTGGTGCCCTTAGTGGGCTTCTTGCTGCGTCCCGTCGTGATGGGAAAGGCAGTCGATCTTGCCTCCTCTTCGAGGTGCTTGATTTTGCCGCCCCTTCGGCGCCTTTGAACCATGAGCGAACATGGCCCAGGCGAGGCAGCAGTGCTGTACGGAAATTGGCCCGTGGGTTTGGCACAATCTCCTCGTCGGAAGGGTATGTGAAGTCGTGGGTGACACTTGGTGGTTGCCACTCGTCATCTTCGTCGCGCTGAGCCGCAACTGCTAGAGTGCCGCATGCGGCTATGTTTCTCTGCCTTTTCATCTTTTTTACCCGCCTCCGGCGGGCGGTGCGGCTTCACCCTCTTGTTCCTCCCTGTTGGAAGAAACGTGAGTGGGCAACTCCTCCATGGTTGAGCTGGTTCGAGGGCACATCAAGTTGCGCCTTGACAGCCCCTTCTAGGTTTGTCTCGAGAGCTGAACCTCCATCGTGGGCATCTCTGGGGTGCACCTCGGGAGTCTTTTCGACGCCCTCCATAGGAGAGCGCGCCCATAGCTTGCCCTTCTTGTAGGGTGGGGTTGGAGCGACATTCTCATGTTCGCTTTCTCGCCTAAGAATCGCTACGGGATTGGGGCGGAGTAACCTCTGCACCTCTGTCCAGTGGCGCCCGGTTGCGCCTTGCGCGGCTTCGGGGTGAGGCGGCTGAGAAGGTAGTTGTACCTTTCATGCCGCTCCAAGTCGGGAGAGACGGAACGTGATCCTGTCGTCTCTACGACATCACCGTCGGCCCGAATGCGGACCTGAGTGTGTCGAAGCACCAAGTCTTCAAGCTCCTTGTAAAGAACTTGCCGGTTCCTCCGGCGTCGCTCACGCTTGCGTTGGTTTCTCGGTAAGAGCACCGTGAGCCCTTGGTGGGATCGGTGGTGTAGGTAGGAGAGGTGGTACACCTCGCCGAGGTTGGTGGAGCTGGGGGAGCGGTCGGTTTGTTCATTGCCCGTTCCCGCACGTCCTCGCGCCTTCCTTCCTCGCGTCGAGGTGGGAGCGCCCTGACGGGCGCTGGCTCACGCCTCACTTCCTCATGCCTTGAAGGAGGCGGCACCCGGGTGGGCGCCGGCTCTCGTGGAGGACTCCGCGGTCGCCCTTGGTGCATGGGGCGGTGGTCTGAAGCGTCACCTTGCTGTCGAGGCCACCTGCTCCCGTGAGGAGGCAATGTACGATGCCCCCAAGAGTTATGGCGCGTTGGAGATGGGCGTCGTCGAGGCGCCAAAGTTTGGCGCTCATGTTGAGGGCGATGGGTTTGAGCAGGGCGCCTATTCCTGCTCGCACCCTGTGCCGATGATTCAGGTCGTTCTCCTTGACCATCGAGCCTCCTCTGAAGGTGGCTCATTTGGTTTTGGAGTTGGCGTAGTTCTTGTCGCAGATCCTCCTCGCGCGGAGCGGGCACCTCATTCCGGAGAGCGGAGAACCTGTTGTTGGTGTGGGCGGAGGGCCGTTCGTCGTCCGCCGAGGTATGAAGGCATGAAGCCCACATACTTGGCGGATGGAGCGGACCGTCGTCGAGGTTGAAGGTGGTGGTTTGGCCTGGAAGAACGGGCTGCTTGCCCGAGCGTCGCTTCCAGAATTCTCTCATGATTGCCCGGCGTACGAGCTCCTTGACCTTCGATGGCTCGTTCGCCCATTGATCGGGGAATAAGTCATATGGAGGATTGGTGTTGCCGTATGTGAACACCTTGTGGGCCAGCTCCATTGCTCCAAGAGACCAGTCCTCTTCGGGGACGGCGCTCTGGGCAATGCGAGAGCTGATCAGTCGGTGAAGATTTTGTACCTTTTGGTACTTCCTCCTGTGGTTGCGAAGCCGGTGAGGGCTACGTGACAAACGGGCGTTTGTCATTAGCCTCCGAAGATCAACAGAGGCAGCCTCAAGAGCCTCGAGAAGCTCGACCTCCGTGCGCTGCGTCGTCGGCTTAGAAATTTCCGGTTCGGCGCCCGGTGCCGGAGCGCAAACCGAAGAGGCGTCCGTCCGCCTATTGACAGCCTGGACACGTAGGCGTTGAGCAGCATCCGTGTTTCCTTTCATCTCCGCCATCACGGAGTTCTTCAAGAGGGTGCGCGCCTCAAGCATAAGGCTCGCGGCGCACCTTCTTAGCCTTGGCGACCGCCCTCTTCTGCGCCTTCTTGGATTCCACGACTTGGAATTGGGCGGTGTCCTGCACTTGGTGGACGTACACCTTGTCGCCCTGCCTGAAGGTGATGATGCCCGGAAGCGATCCAAACTGGATCGCCGCTGGAACCCCTCGTCGTCCGCGATTTCAGGAAAAAGACCTGCAGAAGATGCTTACCATCAGCGGAATGCCTCGCCAATGATCTTCATGCAACATGCCATGCAATATGCAATGCATTTGGAAGAGCGAGCGAAGACCGAGCCGCGACCAATGTGCAGCAGAGATGGGAGGAGAACCAGGTCCCACCGGGCGTGCCAATTTGTTTTGACACGAAAAAGAAACGCTAATGAAAAGCGTCTCCTATACACCGGGGGAAATACAAGTGTGCGGGCGTGCAGTGTACAAAGTACACAAAATAAAATAAAAGGGGAAAAGATACAATTAATCATCACGACTAAAAGACTAATCCCGAATGTGCGCTCCGTGTGGCCTGCTGGCGCGGCCGAGTCAAGGCGATGTGGTTTCCTGGTTCCCGGGGCACGGAAAGCACCCGGTTAATTACTCCTTCTCCCGCGATAAAACCGCGGGATACCTCCGATTAAGCTGCTTGGTCGTCGTCTTCGGTCCTTCGCTTCGCTCTTCGTTCATGATGATGATGGTGATGTGTTGGCGGCGGCGGAATCCATGTACTAGCGTGTACACGCGCCGCGGATAGCATGGCCCTTGCGCCGGCCGTGCCCGCCTCGCCGTCTTGCCTCGTCGGTCTCGAACGGCGTCGGTGTTGAAGTCGAAGTAGCATGCATGATTAGGCTCGGCTTGATGTCGCGATGACTTGCGGCATTGCCGAAAGTGCGAGGGGTACACCCCCCAAAATAGTCGTAGGAGAGGATTCAAGGGAGAGCGACGGACTCCCCGCACCGGAGAAGTAAACGTTCAGGTACATACACATCGTATGTACATGTGCCAACATAGGCGCCTATGCACAAGGCAACTAGAGGCACAAGTTCAGCCAGCCATGCATGAGAGACATGCACGTAGCCATGTACGCATGAAGCTTCAGCTATTTCCTAGCCAAAGAGGCGAGGGTATGCGACCAGCCCGACTCGTTGATGGCCAGTGCAATGCGGCCCCTGCTGCTGCCGGCACCAGGCCGACGTCCAGCACGATGCGGCCGCTGCCGACACGGAAAACGCGCCGACATCGAGCGCGACGCGGCCGCTGCCGATCAAAACCACGCCATCATTCGGTGCGAGCAACGTGTCGGACGTCGAGCGTCGCCGTTGCCGGCCGCGCCAGAGACCGGCGCGTCGAACGTCGCTGCTGCCGAAGCCGCGCCAGAGTCCGGCGCGTCGAGCGTCGCCGCTGCCGACGCCGCGCCAGAGACCGGCGCGTAGAGCGTCGTCGCTGCCGACGCCGCGCCGACACGTCGAGCGTCGCCGCTGCCGACGCCGCGCCGGCGCGTCGAGCGTCGCCGCTGCCGACGCCGCGCCGGCGCGTCGAGCGTCGCCGCTGCCGACGCCGCCAGAGACCGGCGCATCGAACGTTGCCGCTGCCCGACGCCGCGTCGAGCGCCGGCGCTCCGTTGCCACGGGAACCTTGTCGATGTCCGGCACAAGGACGCCGCTGCCGCGGGAAACAACGCGAGGTCCGTGTAAGGCGTGCGCCACCGCTACCACCACCGCGCTCACGCCAATACCCAGCGACGGGTGTCGCCAGTGCTAGCGCGGCTTAACGCCGCGGATGCCGGCGTCCATGCTGTCCGCGACGATGTCCATCGTGGCGTGCGCCACGGCTGCCACATGAAGAGAGACATGGGTAGCAGCTCCGGCTGCCCAATGAAGACGATGGGGAAACGCCCTGCCCCCGGCGGCGAGCATGCCGAGATCAAGGTAGCCGCCTCCGCACCTCCTTGTTGCAAACAAGGCGATGGTCACCTCACGGCGCCGGCCGCGTCTCGGCCAGCACGAACGACACCACCATGATGCTGGATGCAAGAAGAAAATATAAGTGTTAGTGTTGCTTCTCACCCTTTGGGATGATGACCGCCATGGCCTTCTCCCCGGCGAGCTCGTTAGCCCGCGATGCGTGCGTGCTCTTAGAAGCACACGGGTTGCCCTCCCCTCTGAGCCGCCTGCTCGAGGAAGACTTCTCCTTGCGTGCTCTTCTTCTCCTCTAGATGTGATCTCCTCGCCTCTAGCTGGTGTGCTTCTCTACGTAGGGAGTTCGTCTCGCGTTTCTCCCTGGATCGTAGCCTCTTTATATAGGCCACGAGGTTGGGGGCTGAGGCGGTTCAGGGATATGCGATCGCCCCAAAAAAACGATGAGATCGGATCGTATCTGATCCTTACGTGTGCTGCACGAACAAAAACTAGAAAACGGAACACAACCTTCTAGATCGCTTCTGTACGTACAAAAGTCCTGATCGTTTATCTCTGTCACGCACAAATAAGTGCCGTGGTCGAGTCAGGTCCAACACGCCAGATTAGCCCGGTCAGACCTCATACGGAGGAATATACGTATCTTCGCCTGCCAAATTCGGATACAGTCCATCATGGCCACGTCTGAATCGATTTTTTCCTACCTGAAACACAGGTACATCCCAAAAGGACTAGCTGGCCCAAAATCTGCACGCACGCATCTTGGCTAGCTGACAACACATGCATGGCTAGGCTTAATTTAATTAAACTCCGGCCATTAGCACCTCTAATACACATAAGATACATGCATAATTCTTATAGACTGCACTTAGGCGCATTTTTGAATTCTGTACGTGAAGTACTCTCGCGTGTATGTTAGATATACACTACTACACAAATATCGTCAAACAGACCCGTTGGCATCATGAGAGAGTAGAATCAACATATGTATATGGCATTCGAATTAGAGAATGTTACTCCTTTCAAATACTACAGAAAGTATCATTTCTGCATTTATTCAAGTGCAAACCGGTTTTGTTTTGTTTCCTAGGACCTGTCATCGCTTATGTCGTAGTGTTTTTTGGCTGAGATTATTAAATTTTACACTAGCTAGGTGGCATCTTCAACAAAAGATCAGCCGCACCTGGTATATCTTTTGATTCCTCCGAACAGCATTGTAGGTTGCACACATCCTGCTTTGATTTCTCCGAACATCATTGTAACTAGTGTCTCTGATTTATCGCAACTTCTCCTGCTGCTACATCATTGTAAAGGGCTATATATTGCAACCTTCTCCTCGATGGATCACTCATTCAGCCATCTCCTCGCTAGCCCATTCGTCTCCAACGTACCACCTTGCAGTAAAAGGCTATTAATTATCCAATGGCGCCATCACAAAGGAGTTACTCTGCCATCGCTGCTATCTTCCTCCTATTTGTCATCATGACCGCCGGTCAGTACACATGTCCTCCCTCTGGCTTGATTACTATTCGTTTTGATTCTTTTTCTAGATATAAAACTTTTGACATGGATCTAGAGGTTTATTTTTTAACAGAGTAAAATACAAGAATGGTCATTGTACTTGTCTTCATATCTCAGTTTCGCCATTATACTCTGGAAGTTTATATAGTGATAATTAAACTCACATATCTATACCTATACGGCCATATCCTTAATTATACATAATTGGAATTAGTTTGTCTGTTTGATAATAATCAAATGTGTTGTCAAATTATGCTATGTTTGTATATAGCGTTTCAAAATTTCCCAACATATGTATACTTAACAAATGTCTATATGTCCAATGATCATAAAGACATTGGAAGCTAGATGGCAAGCTAATTTTATTGCTGATGCATGTTTCATAGATCTACAATAAAGATTGTTACCAACATAGCCAGTAGTGCTAGATTACTAGGAACTTGTGTTCGACAAGAGAATCGGAGGTGAGTCCATGGTCAAGCCACTACGGGAATGGCCGGATACGCCGACGGCCGGGAACCCTCGGCGTAGCCTCAAGGGCCGTCGGCGTAGGCTACGTCGAGGGCAGCCCTCGGCGTAGTCCCTCGGCGGAGATCCTCCTCGGCGGAGCCACGTGTCCCCTCGACGTAGCTCGAGTACGCCGACGGCCGGGCCGTCGGCATAGCACTAACGTCCGTTTGGTGACCCATCCTACAGCCTCCTCCAGCCCCAGCACGCTTAACTTCTGGGTTCCTTCCCCCTTAACACCAAGACTGCAATCATCAATACTACGTTATCAATCCTATTAACCCCTATGTTTATGTCACGTGATTTTATTTTTTGAATTCCAAACAATTATGTAAATAAACAACAATGATTAACAAACAACAATGATTAATTTAAAAACTCAAAAATCTCAAAAAAAACTTCAAAAAAACTCAAAAATTTCAAAAAAATCTCAAAAAACAAAAAAAATCCAAAAATCCAAACTAATACCAAAAATTCGAAATAATTAAGAAATAACCTAAACAACAAAAGAAATTCAAAAATTTCAAAAAAAATCAAAATTTTCTATTTTTCCCGGAAAAACCTAAAATCTTCCTGCTTTCATATTTCCCTCTAGAATTTTGAGGATCTAAAAAAATCCGAAACGGCCGAAGGCAGTTGAAATTGGAATCTCCTTTCAGAGACGATCATTTTGATAGGTTATACGTTTTTTTCCGACATCGTATGCAACGGTAGAGCCATTTTACCGAAAAATAAACTTTTTTTGCAAAAAAGTCGAAATTCAAATTTGTTAATTTCCCCTAATAGTAGGTTGCATAACATACATGAATCTCGAAGGATTATATTTTTTGGACTTTTTATCATTTTCATTTAGTTTTCGCAAGACAAAAAAAGGCGATCCACGGGGGGGTGTGTGGACGGCCAAAATTTGAAAAATCTGATACGCCGAGGGTGACCGTCGGCATATGGGAGCAAAAAAAAACATGATGCTACGCCGAGGGCAGCCCTCGGCGTACCACTAACGTCGTTACCACGCCGTGACAGCCTGGCCGAGGAAGAAAATTAGGGCGGCGCTACGCCGAGGGTCAATATTACGCCGAGGGTAGCCGTCGGCGTAGCGTCGCCTACGCACCGAGGGCCTGGCTACGCCGACGGCTCACATAGCCGGCTGGCCTGGTCGCTCGCTACGCCGACGGCCCCGACATTTGGCCGTCGGCGTAGAGGTAGACCGTCGGCGTAGCGCGCCAATCCTGTAGTGAGCAAAGGCCAATGTGACTTGACCATTGTTAGTTATGATACATTACATCATACACATACTAATACGTAAAATTATGTGGGGCCATGGCCGTGTATCGACATGCTCGAACCAGTCCAATGACTACGATTTACACTTTTGTAAATATAATGGCCAATGTGAGATACAGAGATAAGTACAATAACCATGCATGCGCATTTTACCCTTCTAGATACATAGCAAAAACTATCTATCTAGAAACGAAAAAACCAATACAGTTAATTATACAGAAATGACAAAACGGAGGGAGTACGTACGTGTACAAGCTCATGCTAATAACTCATATGTATGACGCTGTGTCTTATTGCTTATTATTTTCTTGGTTAATTAACTAAGGGATTCTTACATTACATCATGCAGAGATGGGCCACGTTGGGGCAGACATCTGCACCTGCAGGCACCTGAGCGGTAACTATCATGGGTTGTGCGACACCTCCTTCACCCCCTGCCTAGATACATGCAAAGCGGAAAACAGCAACAACGTTGGCGGCGCTTGCTTCGACTCCCCCCCTCGTTGCTGGTGTTTACCAACTGCTAGCTCGCCCTGAGATCGATCCCATCCGTGTAATAAGTAATATAAAATAACATGTATCCCATGGTAACTGGTTACTTAATACTATGTTGACAAATAAAATTATTGGAAATGTGGATCCATCAATTTATTAGGATATGGTTCGGCCACCGGCTGTATGTTTATCGTGTAAGCTAAGTTCATAATAAAAGCTTGGGAGACATTATTACCATCGAGTCATTTTTTGGCCATGTTTCTTCTTTATCTTGTAAAAAATGATGCCAACTGTTATAACTTGTCCCACGGTATGTAAACGGTTAGATAATTTTCTTTTCTTTGATTAACCTGGGATTTTGTTAAGAGTCTATGGCTTCCGAAAGACTTCCAAATTGCGCCGGCCCACAAAAGGATTCATTTTCATGTCAAGTGTGCCACAACATCTCTGGCTTCTAAATAGTTTGTGTATGGGACCAAACAGCAGTACCTTGTGAATTATGAACATACATGATGTACAAGACAATAGTTGAAGTTAACTTGAACCTTTTTTTAGGCTGCCTATGTGCAGAGTAAAAATTTTAGACAATGGCTGGCTCTGAGGTATTGACCCTCTTGTCCGTGAGAATAGAACTACAATGATCAAGGTCAGGAACTGTATCCCTTAGCCTCCTCTCCTCCTGCACTGCTTATGAAACCAAACAACAATATGTACTTCTCCGAACAATAGTGGATGCAGTTCTTAAAAAGCATTGGTATTGACTTCTTCAAACATAGGCAGACACGCAATAGATTTTGATTAGAGGTGGAGAGTTACTAGCTACATATGGCTTATCTGCTTGTTTATTTGGACATTCAGCTATTTATTGCATGATAGGTAACCTGAATGCATTCAGCTATCCAGATATTTTAATCACTCTTTTGCTTGTCTTGCCTTAATCTGGATAAGTAGCGCTCTTGTGGGTTTTGTTAGGCTAGCATCCACCTTTTGCACCACTGTTTTGGTAATGGGGACAATATTATTTCCGTGGATCATAGGACTGTCCAATTTGTGATTGAGTAATCTGTGTGTACATGATTTTTAATGCCACAACTGAAATGCTTGTCCAGTCACCTAAAATCTCTGTATTTTACATAGTAGAGCAATGCTAGTCTAGATCTCTGCATTCAGAGCTAAACAAACACGAATTTATTTGTCTATATCACTTAGATTCATATAGAACAGCAAGTTGTAACCTGGAAGAAATAGTTGTGCCTATCATCGAATAGCTCTATTTATGGAATAAAGTTCGTTTTTGACCATCTGTGTAGTTACTTACATGGCGCGTAAACCACTTGGCAATCCTTGTTCAACCATTGTATCAACATTATTTAGTTGTGCACCTTGCTGCAACAGATCGTCTCTGTAGAACCTACAAGGACAAGTTTATTCAAATGAAAATTTGTAATTCAAAAATAAATCGGAAACTACTAAAACTCATACTTACTCCTTATATTCATCAGCTTCTTCACAATTATTTAGCACATACCAAACTAACTTATCCAGGACAGCATCATCAATCTACTGGACCCTATTGCCTCCAACAAGAGTAGCACCATGCTTAAAATAGAGATGTCATTAGGCAATGGCACCTCTACACCACTATCATCCTCCAGGTTGAATCTAGTGTCCATATCCTCCATGTACCTAGAACAAAATGTCAAGGTGTCACTTGCCATATATGCCTCACTAATTGATCCTTCTGGCTTGGCCCTGTTCATTACAAAATTCTTCAAAAGTGCCTAGTCGCCTTTCTATTGGGTACATCCAGCCATATTGAACAGGGCCTCTAAGTAGTGCCTCGTCAGGAAGATGGACACACAAGTGCACCATGACATCAAAGAAGGTAGGGGAAAGATTTTCTCAAGCTTGCATAGGATCAATGGAATTTCTCTTTCAGCCGTTTCACAACATCAATCCTTAGATTTCTACCGCATAGCTCCCTAAAAAAGGTCCCTAGCTCTACAATTGCTTCATACACATCCTTCGGCACCAGTCCTCTAAGTCCAGCAGGTATGATTCTTTGCAGGAGTATGTGGCAAGAATGTGTCTTGAGCTTTTCAACCACCCTTGAACCATCTGCACTTATGTATCTTTCTAGGTTAGCAGCATATCCATCAGGAAACTTGATACCTTTGAGAAACTTGCAAAACTCGACTTTTTGATCCTTCCCAAGACATAAGGAGCAGGTGGAGCACTGACTGAGTTGTTGCCTTTCTCCTGTAAGTGCAAATGATGTCTGATGCCCATATCATACAAATCTAGCCTAGCATTATGTGTGTCCTTGGTCTTGCCCAGTACATTGAGTAATGTGCATAGAATGTTTTCACATGCGTTTTTCTCTATGTGCATCATATCAAGATTATGTGGAAGCTTCAAATGTTTCCAATAAGGCAATCTCCACAACGCAGATTTGCGGCTATAAATATTTGGTCCCATATTACGCTTCCTTTTTTTCAGTGATTTTAGGTTGCTTCCCTGGCCTGACATCTTTCACCTTCTCTAGATCCTCTAGGACCTTAGCCAAAGTGAACTTCTGTGGCGCATCTTTGTTTTCACGCTTACCATCGAAAGCCAAGCTTCTCCACCATGCATGTGTCTTTCGAAGGTATCGACGATGTCCAATGTAACATATCTTATTCCTTATTTGCCAGAGACAATGGATCCTTGTCGTAGTAAATACATGCATAATACCCTTTTGTTGTTCACCCAGACAACATGCTCAACGTTGGATAATCATGTATACATGTAACGGACCTGCACTTTAAAATTTGGCAAGATCCCTGTTGTATAGTGCTAGTCCCTGGATCGAATCGCTAGCACACACAGTTTACGATGAATACCATAACATTGTATCAATTTATTACACGAATGATCCAGAATTTACAAATATCCATTACAACTTGCATAGCTCAAGGCTAGCATTTTACAAAGATTAGCACAGCGGAAATAAAATAGCAATGAGTCTCCATCATCTTCATGTGCCACAGGCGAACATGTTGGTTGTAGACTCGAAACCCTTAACGAAACCTCACTCTTCGTCAAGAAAACCTGATAAACGTATCAACAAGGTGGGTCAGAACCATATAAAATGGAACTGGCAAAGTGACACTTGTGGACTCATAGAGGAAAACTCTAATAACCTATATGCATATTTGGCTTGGTGGAGTTTGAAGGCTATTTGCAGAAAGCCAACTTTTTCCTAACTCTTTATAAACTTTTCATCTATACGAGACTGGTATGACAACCATTGTCTCAACTACCCTTGTTCACCCATCAAGTTTTTAACTTAGAGAAATTAGAATGATGAGATCCTCCATTGACGTCCTTGTCCAGCTTGCTCAGAAATGTCCGTAACCGGGGACACGGCTAAGTACTTAGTTGATACTCTGCAGAGGTTGTGCACGTTCACCATAAGACCTCATCAACCCATTCTGACCTTGACCCTTCTTGAAGTGAAAAGGAAAGGAGGAGATGAAGCCGAGACCTTTCCGAGTGTTTTCCCGACCACTGCCGTCCTGACGCGCTCCACCTACAAACCTCTACCACCACCTGTCAGGCCGGGCCGGTTCCACACTACATACTTAGTCAAGCCAGAGCCCATATGACTTATGGCTGCACGGTAAGCTAACTAAACTTGGAGTAACATCGGTCTCTTTGTCTCTGGGTGGCCATCCACAAGTGCACATACTCGGGTAAAACCATAGACATGGCCCCGAGTAGCCACTCAACTTTAAACCTCCATCCACATACCACATCCACCCAGGAGTTTCTTTAACTTAGTAGAATATTACTTTTTCACAAAATAACGTTTAGCATAGCATTTCCATAATTCTACCAAGTGATAATAGGATTCTAGACCAACTAGTATAGGAGCACTATTCTAAACAGTTTTAGCATAGCAATACTAATAAGCCTATCATGCTATTTTCCAAGTATTACTACACATGCATATAGCAAAATAATAGGACAAAAATATGCAAGTGTGCCACTTGCCTTGGCAACAAGAGTGACAGGAGCAGCAACCACAAAGTCTTCGCGACTCTCCGAATAATCTAACAAAATTGCAAACAACCAAATAAACATACAAACAAAATAACAATACAATAAAATATGCAATGTATGAAATGCATTTAAAATAACAAAAAAATTACCACACTAAGTTTTCTGGTTTGTAACAATATGCATGAAGTCAAAATGCATTTAAAACAATTTTTACTTTAACAACAATACAAAACAAATCCCAAAAAGGGCATAAACACTAATTTAAAACTACTGTTAAACAAAATAAATACAGAAAATATGGGAGTGGTCTTACTGGACAGAGGACTTCAAAACTAAACTAACCCAATTGGATTCACTCAAAAAGCTATTTTTAAACTAAAGTTATGCCAAAATTACTCAAATAACACATTTGAAAATTTAATAAATTTAAACTTGTCAAAACAGAAAACTAAAACGCCAGAAAGATTCTACAGGTTCTAAGGATTCCAAATATATAAAAATATTTTAATTTGGCCAAGCCAATAAAAAGATATGATAGATCTAATTTGCAGGGGCTTTTCTGCAAAACTGCCATTTAAAATAAATCCAGAAAAATCTTCTCCACGCTGGCGCTGACTGGATCTGACTTGGCGGCTTCTGATTGGCTAGGGGTGCTGACTGGGCTGCCACGGGTGCGCTGACTGGACCGTACCGGTTCGGTTTAAGTGATCTAATCTAGGCCGTCGGATTTAGATCCTATGGCTCAGGATCTAGGGTTTCTCACCTAGCGGCGTTGCTTGCCGGAGGTGATGTGGACGACGGCGGCGACGGCTCGGACGTCAAGGGCGTGGACGCTCCGGTGGTTCCCGCGCTTGGAGAAGACGACGGCGACGTGCGCGGGGACGATGCGAAGGAGATGGCGAGGGGGTTGCGTCGGGGGCGTCCTG
Source organism: Puccinellia tenuiflora (assembly GCA_012064385.1). NCBI lineage: Eukaryota > Viridiplantae > Streptophyta > Magnoliopsida > Poales > Poaceae > Puccinellia > Puccinellia tenuiflora. The sequence continues at coordinate 2,149,455 of QRDG01000395.1, forward strand.
GTGCTCCTCCAATTGCTCGTCGGAGTCGAGGACGGCGGCGGGTGGCTTCGGTCGACGATGAACGGCTCGGTCTAGGACGAGAAAAAATACGAGACCTTGTCAAAACGATGCACAAAGAGAAAATAGAGAGAAGGAAGTGGAGATAGAGTGCGGGGTCGTCGACGTTCACCGAATAAAGGAGAATGGCAGCGGCGGCAGTGCGGGATCCGGCGATGAAATTCTCCGGTCTGGCGGCACGGTTTGGAGCGGGATGAGGGGGCAAAGGAAGAGGAGAAGGAGGGGGTTAAGAGGGGCGTCGTGGGAGGTGGAGGGGGTGGCTTGAAGGCCGGGATTGAAGAGGAAAAGAAACGCCGGTTTCGGCCATTGATGGCCACTAACGGAAGGGAGAACGATGACGTCGTGGACGTGGCCGTTGGCGCTGACAGGTGGGGTCCACCGGTCAGTGGGTGTGGTGCGGTGAAGGGTATCGGGCTGCTGCTGGGCTGCGGATGCGGGGACGATGTCGGGCTGCTGCTGGGCTGGCTCGGGCTGAGTTGGTTCGGCCGGCCTGGCTCTTTTTTTTTTTGTCCTTTCTCCTTTTCTATTTTCTGAAAACTTTTGTACCTTTTGAAATAAGCATCCAAATGGATTCAAACAAATTTGAATTAATTTGGTAAAATCAAAATAATCATTTTAAATACTTTGGAACCTTTTCCATAATTTTTTTTAAATATTGAAAAATTCAAATAATGCATAAAGGCCTATTTGGCACCTTTATGTCATTTTATAAAATTTTGGTTTTATAATTTTCCTTTGAACTTGATTAAAATCCAGAAAAATATATGGGTAATATCATGTAGTATAAACCATGATACACTCATTTTTTTATCATTTTTACACAAAATAAATTACCACAAATACCCTTAAGGCATTTTAAATGGTAATTGGTGATATTTTCCAAAGTCAAAATGAAAATCAAATCTTTTCCAAATAATTTGAATAAATACTTTTTAGAAATCTTATTCTAAACAGAACACTTTGGCACTATACTTGGCCATCAAATAAAATCATAAAAGTCAAAATATTTAAGAGAGCATAATAGGCCCCTTTTTTTATCATTTTCTCAAATAGGGTTTAAAGTGGAAATAGAATTCCAACTTTAGAAAATTTGAATGCAACAAGCCAAGAAAAAGATGAATGCATGCATGATTTTGGATTTCCAAAACAAAATATAATAATTTTCAAAAAGTTTTTTTTTTTCTGATTTTTGAAAATTTTGAAAATCTTGGGATGTTACAATACACCACAGCACGACAGCACGAAGGTCAAACTTCCTACCAGTACATGCATCATAGGTACTAAACACCCTTCCATAGCTCTAGCAGTTCTTCAATTAGGGCTCAAGGAACAGATCAAAATCATTTCCTGGAGATGTTGGACCTGGGATGAGTAAAGACATAAAGCAATTGCTAGATTCACACATTCCCATGGTGGGAGATTCAGCGGAGTCCGAAGCACTGGCCACATACTGTATTGGGTACTCATATTGCCAGTGGATTGAACCCATCGGTAGCTAAGGCAAGCCTCAGGTTCCTCGGATTAGCTGCAAAGGATGGTTCCCTCCTGTCGAAGTCCTTCCATGCTTCCCCATCACCTGTATTGCTCATTACATTGTCGACTGGCGTCCTCACTTTCTTGTGCCATTGAGTTTCCTCGGAAGTACGCTTTGAAGCATATATTCTCTACAACCTTGGGAAAAGTGGAAAATGCCTCAATACCTATGTGGAACCTGCTTGGTCCTAGTTTCATCTTTCCATCTAGACTCCTTGCATACTGGGCACACATTCAACTTCCCATACTTGGATGTTTTCGTATCCCAAAACAACACACAATTGTTCTTGCACACATGGATGTTTTCAGATCCAAGGCCCAACTCTCGAAGGTATTTCTTGGCCTCATCATAAGAATTTGGCAACTCACTCTTAGGGTGTCCTGATGAGATGAACTTCATCAACGTGGAAAATCCTGCATTGCAGATTCGGTAATGAGACTTGATATATAACATCCTCACCAGAAAAGAGAATTTCGAATGGCTAGATCCCGGGCTAAGTGCCTTCTTCGCATCTTCAAGGACTCTTGCAAACCTTGGCTGTTCTCCATTAGCCTCTGCTTGAGCATACAGATCTCCAATCATCTCTGGTACTCCAAGATCCTCGTCAAGATCACCATCATCGTCCACATCGACATGTATCCCATAGTCATGATCACCTTCCACATCCTGGTGCTCTATATTCTCAACTACAGTAGTATCTTCTGATTCCCCATGATGAATCCACCTGGTATATGTAGCTGACATTCCAAAGATGTGTATATGGTTTTCTACATCATACTGGTGTCGCACCCTTTGATTAAGACAATTGCGGCAAGGACAACGTATGTCGGTGTCTTCGGGGTATCTTTCTCGAACAAATTTTCATAAACTCTTCAACTCCTTTCAAATATGCAGGTGTGAATTGTTTCCCAAATATCCAGCTTCTATCCATCTGTTTTGAGAAACAAAACAATCGTTTTACAAAGACCCAAACTGAGATTAATCTGAACAAAATACAAAAAAAGATGCATATATGAACATAAATTGATATACAAATGCATATATGATCAAAAAATTCAAACACTGATGCACATATATATGAACAAAACTTTCATACATAGATGCATATATGAACACAATAATTCAAACATCAAAATCATCAAACCTGGCAACCGCTACCGCTGACCACGCCCGACACCCGCTCTCGTCGCGCCAGCGCTGGTTTGCTGCGCCTGACGCCTCCTCTGCCCTCGTCTCGTGCACTGGCGCTGCTCTTGCCTCCTACGCCGCCGCCGCGTCGTTGGGGAACACCCCGATGCCTTCGATCACCTGCCGCCCTGCTGGTACTCCGCCGCCGCGTCGTAATATCGCCATCGATGTTAATGGCCGTAGCGATCAAGGGTCGGCCCATAACATCTGATCGATGCAGTTAAAGGCCCACGATTGATTAATAAAGTACAAATAACAAAACTGCATACTGACAACACGAAAGGTCACGTAGTGCAGTGGTAGAGCTCCTACCTGTCCACCGCCTGGTTGCGGGTTCAACGCTCCGCGGGAGCAGTTTTTTTGCCTAATACAATTAACCGCAGTGCGGGCCTGTGGCCCACGTCAACCCATGGCCCACTTTGCAACAAAATGGAGCGGGCCATCTGGGCAAGGCCCAAGCTGCTGTGGAGCAGTACCTGTGGCCCACTATGCAAAAAAAAGGGGAGCGGGCCATGTGGCCCACGCTGAAAAGTGGTACGCATGGGTCAAAAGAGACACGTTATATTATCTATGCCGATTAACAAAACTGATCTATGACCAATTTGTTTCATCATTAGGTGTGCCAAATGATGCAAATAAACGATGACGATATCAAATCTAATCTGTGACGACTAGGTTTCAACATTACAATACGCCATACCAAAACATAATCTATGACGATCTCCTTTTAGTGTTCTGTGACGTTATTTTCATTTTCGTCATTATTCTTCAAGCCAAATCTTTGTCACTTCCACTTATGACGAAGTTGGACATTTCGTCATAGAAGAAATATCCTTCTGTGATGAAAGTAAGCAGCGCACGAGCAAAACGTCACTGATTATCACTTTTCTAGTAGTGATTGGTGCATTGTTCTTAGTTGTACTTGTTGCTTCGTATGTTTGTGCCCGATGATTGCTTCGAGTAGAAGATCATTGTTCGAAAGCTTTGAAGATAAAGAGTTTCAAGAAAGCAAGAGCTGAAGAAAGAGCAGTAAGAGTAACTTATCTTTGGAGAAAGGCAAGTGTCCCTAACCATCCTTCTATCTATGCTTATAAATAAGATTACCATGTTATAATTGGAACATGGAGAACCACCCAGGAAAATAGTGCAAACACAAGGACTATATGCCTCTGGTCTTGGCTAATTAATTAGAAACCTTAGTATGTGGTATGCTTTACCTAAAAGGGGCTAGGGGGTGATGGTAGTTGGTGTATAGACCTGCTCTGATGGGGAGTTGGGCTTTGCTAAGACACGGTACCCACTAGGGAGCTTTATGCATTGCGCTTTCATGTAACCTAGTGAGCAGCCCATACTATGGAATCTTTGTAAAGGCCGCGTAGCATCCCTATGCAATCACACAAAGGTAGTGTGGTATTGTGCCTGATTCGCACGACATGGTTGGGTCCAAAGTTCTTCTGAACTTTTACGCAACTTGTGGGTAAAGATGTACAACCTCTACAGAGTGTTTAAAACTAATCGATTAGCCGTGCTCACGGTTAAGAGCGGCTTGGACCCTCACATGGATTAATAAACTTAAGATGGACTTTAAATTGTTTCTAGTTATTTCTTGTGGCCTTGCTGAGTACCAACCATAAGTGTACTCACCCTTGCTAAACTGCTGCTCAGTCGAAGATGTGTGAAGCTGTTGAAGATGATGCTGATGCTAGGCGTACGCAGCCCCCAGTCATTTGCTTGTGGAGTATGGTGTCTCTGTTTCCAGGATTAGGCGTAAACTCTAATGGTATCTCTCTTTCTTTACGTGATATTGTTTCTGTTATTCACTTTTGTCAACTATACGTATGAAACTAGATCCTGGCATACATATAGGTATGCACTTGGTTTGTTTATAAAAACTCGGTGTGACACAAGTTTCACAAGTCTTCTATGTGCCCGAAATGAGAAACAAGAAGCTGCAGGTGGTTCTACCTGGAAAATATGTGTTGTTGGAGTTGGAAATACCGTGGAGGAAGAGGAGTACAACCTGTTTGATGAAATCCCTCCATTTGCTACCTTCACTCTTCCAATGATCCTTGAAAGTGAGACCACCCCCTACCTAAGAAGCAGCCATGAAGGTGTCACCGTGGCTAAAGGCAAAAAATGATGATGCATTATTCATGTTTGTAAGATAAATTGCAAGATAATTTGTAAGATATTTGCAAATCTCCAATATTGTAAGATAACTTGTATGACGTTTGGCATGTAAGATAAATGTATGTTTTTATTTTTGTGCAAAGATCCTGAGAGGTAGAGATCTTGTAGAGAGTCACATAGAATCTGTCATAATATGTGGTAAGCCATTAGAGACGCGGGTAAGTGTATCCGTGTCTCCTTTGACTACGAAGTAGACGCGGGTTTGTGAATCCGCATCTCCTTTGTGTCTGTCGAAATTGACAGGTCAACTCGATCTCTTCTGGCTCCATTTCGACATACATGCACATTTACTTCAAAAATAAACATAGAGGCACAATCAACACATATCTTTTGAGACAAAACAAGGCATATCATAAGAGAGATAACTTGTCCACATAGATAAAGATAATTATTACAAATAGTTAACTTGTCCATCTAGCTAGGCCTTAACTTGTCGATCACATTTTTCACAATGGTCATGCCATCTGACCATGCACATCAACAAAAGCATGCAAGGTATCTTGAACTTGGCTATCTGACCTTGCACATCAACAAGCTTGAACTTCCTCATGTACCTTGAAATTTGGCTTGTTTTGCAACCTCTTCAAAAGCATGCAAGGTATCTTGAACCACTTCAAGCGCATCTTCCAAGGCCACGATATTTTTTTCAGCCTCAAGCTCGTGCTTGCTCATGTTCTTGGCCATTTTCTGGAGCATGCCCACTTGTTCTCAGATCTGATCAACCTCGGATTTCACATATTCCCATACTTTATGTTTTAGTACTTTCCCAAGATCTTCTCGCGATTCATAGATTTTTGCCTAAAACAGGGTTAAAATGGTTAGATTCATACATATACTGAACTTAGTTCACAATTTGAAAATTATCCTAGCATGGTGACAAGTATAAGCAGAACTTATTTGCCTCAGATTGCCTTTCATTTGATCATGAAAGGCATGGAACCGTGAGACACACCCAGCCCAGGCATCACAACCGAGTTTGTCGCATGGGCATCAAGCTCAAGCTCAAGCTCCATCTATCAAACAAGTAAAAGGCACTGAGATTTAGAGAAACTTGCCTCGCTGATGTCATCATCGTTGGCGTCGTCGTCACTGCCAGAGTTGGAGATGAGGTCCACTACACCTTCGCCGCTCCCTCGACTCACCTATGTCGTCGCCAGACATTTGTGCGTGTAGTCGTGAGGCAGGCACGGCCTCGCCCTCTTCGCTGCCCTCTAGGCACAGCCCGCTCGTGCCCGGCCTCCGCGCCGCATGTCGCGTGTGGCCCGCCGCCGCTGGTCATGGGGACTGTGAAGGAAGTGCGGCCGTACAGAGGAGTGGATGAGGGAGACTGGAGCTAGGGTTTGGGGCAGCAGTCGGCTCTATATATATGCTTTTGGTGGGCTTGGGCCAAAATTCTATTTTGGGCTTCTTTTGGCTTATTTTTAGTGTACATACATGTACTCAGGGTCCCTGGCGGGGAACGGGGACGGGGACATGCAGAATGTTCGCTCCCCGCTTCCCCCGACTGGGATGGAATTATGGCCATTAAGCTCCCCACGGGGATTAAAAACACCCCAATTACATCCCCTAATGTAGGAAATCCCCATCGGGGATCGGGGATCGGGGGCCCTTTGCCATCCCTGGTCAATTCTTTCGTAGGCGTAGGCAAGGATTATCTGAGTATTAGAAAATACTGTTAGAAGAACTTAAACGCATGATCGTGGAGGGTCAAGCTCAAGATGTGGAATGTGTTTGACAATTCCTGCTCGAGTTTGGGCTCACTGGGTTCTATTACCAGGCTTCTTAAGAGTGCACGGGTTGTCCAAGGTTTCTGCTGCAGATATTATTGTGTATATTGCTTGAGGACATGCTTTACATGACATGTATTTTTCTAAATACCAATTCAGCTGTTATTTCACAAACGTAATCAAATCAGCCAAGCATTCCGGTTTTCTAAGTTTGAGCTGCCTGGTGACCATGAGTTTAAAGATTAAGAAGGGAACCTTCTAAAATCGGAATATTAGTTGTAGCTGATTCCATTGAGGAATCACAAACGAACATGAGTCTCAAAGGTTAAGTTAGTTGGTGTGAATCTCGTATTGTAGTGATACCAATTTTTATGCCCGTAGCAACGCATGGGCACGATCGTAGTAGCCATTTAAGACGATGATCTGTGTTCTAAAACATGTTGAATATTCTAGTCTTTGAAATGTTGAAACTAGTTGTTCCAAAACATATATGAACAAAATGCCCAAATATATATATAGCACAATATCATTCTTCTAATCACCACGAAAAAGAGGTATAGGCATGGACGACATATAACTTTGTATTTCGAAGTTTGGTCTAATGGGCCATCGTCTACATTGTGATATCACTAGGATATTCTCGCAGCTGGCGGGTGCCTAGCTGCCGTAGCCACAAGAACTACTTTTCAGTTTGCAACATTTTTCTCATTTGACATTACTCACAAAAAAAAAGATGACTGGTGATTGGTAGAACAAGAAAGTAATTAATATAAGAACACAGATCTACATCATGTAGCAGTATGCCAATTGTGCAAAATTTAGAAGTAATTATCAGAATTAGTGGTTCGCTAAAGTAGTTTCTAACCGTCACATAACACTGGACCTTCATCTTTTACACAAGAAGGGACTCAAAATACATCTCTCCTCCAGATAGTTGATCACGTGACGAAGCATATGTCCGATCCCAGGCAGCTCAGATCTCTGCCTTGCCACCCACCATATTTTCACTTCTGCCTTCGGGAGAAGTGAGACCGCTAGCTGAACCCCTCACTATACCAATCGTCATTCCTGAAGGCACGTCAGGCATAGAGTGGATATGTGGCAATCCTTGCCTGCAATTGGGTGCGTTGAACCGCAATCCAGGAGAAGGGGATGGTTTGCTTTCGATCATGAGACCTCCCATTTCTATTTTACACTCTCGGAATTCACTGCCATCAAACAATATGCAAATGCTTACTGAGAGGTGGACCTTTTTATACCCTATATATGGCGGCTTTGCTGTTTGAACTCTTGAGCTTCAGCATCTCTGGCGGTACTGCTCAGACTGAACTGCATATTTATAGCCTAATTTTTCCATCATAATAAACTAACTGGATTGGTCATGATTTCCCAGAGTATTTATGTTTTTTTAAAGGACTTTCCGAGAGTCCTGGCCAAGATGTTCAGCGTCTTTAATTCCAGGCCCAAATTGAAGAGCATTAACGTTGAATGGTAACTCAATAAAATCAGCACGAACTTGGTATTGAGTTGGGTCTGAATGGTACAACGATCATAGAAGTAGGAGAATTACAGATTGCACCTTGGCGCTTAAAACTTTTAAGTTACAAAACTTCTATGTTGCCCCTGGTAATCTTGTCGTCACCCACCCCGGGAAACTAGTTCCTAGTTCAGAGAAAATAAAACTAGAGCGATATATAAAGCTTCTAGAATTGAGCACTACACCCAATAGAGTAGAATTTTTAGTTTTTTGGGTACTACTTGCTTCTTATTGTTATTCCGAGTTAAAAATCTTCATGGACATGGCAACTACTCAGCACCGTTTGGGTTCTCCGAAAGTCTACCATATGACGAGTAATATCTTCAAGGACTTGTGGCAACACGGGATCTCTGGATCACACTGCGGCAACACATAACAATATGTCCACCTCACTTCACAGTAAACACATCTAGAGCGATATATAAAGCTTAGCTTCTAGAATTGAGCGCATCCCAATAAAGTAGGATTTGGATTTTTTTTTGGCCCCCCTTGCTTCCTTTTTTTTTTGTAGCTAGATGTATATATAATGCTTTTTGAAATCTTAGTAGCTTCATGATTTCTCCAAGCACAGGATAATTAGAACGGCTGATGTAGAAACCAATGGCTGTGTCGACATAGCCTTGGTGCAATGGGCAAAGAAGCAAATGATGATACTATTGTTCATGACACGAGGATATCAAAGGACTTGGACTCCTTGAACGGCAGTGGCTCCGTTCAAGTTAATGCTCTTACACTATTGATCCCCACCTGTCATCACTGATGTAGTGTTTCTTGTCGGAGATTGTTGGTTTTCTAGGAACCTATCGTCACTGATGTAGTGTTGAGCCCTGTCGTGTTTCTTGTCTGAGATTATTTTATACTGTACTGTATCTAGGTGACAACTTCAACAAAAAATAATCAGCCGCACCTGCTATCTTTTGATCCCTCCGAACAACATTATAGATTGCACACGTCCTGCTTTGATTTCTACGCACATCATTGTAACTAGTGTCTCTTATTTATCGCAACTTCTCCACTTGTTGTTGCTAGTTGCGCAGGTCTATACATTGCAACCTTCTCCTCGATGGATCACTCATTCAGCCATCTCCTCGCTAGCCCATTCGTCTCCAACGTACCACATTTGCTTGCAGCAAAGACCTCATAAGCATCCGATGGCTCCATCACCAAGGAATCTCTCTGCCACTGCCGCTGTCTTCGTCCTACTCATCGTCATGACCTCCGGTCAGTACACACACACACACACACACATATATATATATATATATACATAGTAAAATCAATGTAAGAAAAGATGAAACAAATCAGTAATTAATTTTCTTGGTATATATCTCAAGCTTTATATAGGCCATATATAGGACACTGTGTCTTATTGCTTATTTTCTTGGTTAATTAACTATGGGATTCTTGCATTATGCAGAGATGGCCTCCGTTGGGGCAGCCACCTGCAGGCACCTGAGCGGTAACTATCATGGGATTTGTGACACCTACTACATCCCCTGCGTACCTACATGCATGGACGAAAGCCCAAACAACATTGGCGGCACTTGCGACGGCTTCCCCTCTCGTTGCTATTGCCTTACCAACTGCTAGCTCGTCCTGAGATCGATCCCATCTCATCCGTGTATAGTAATATTAAATAATATTTACCGATGGTAACTGGTTACTTAATACTACTTTGTGACAAATAAAATTGTTGGAACTGTGGATCCAACAATTTAGGACATGGTGCGGCCACCGGCTGTATGTTTATCGTATGTGTAAGGAATAATAAAAGCTTGTGAGACATTACCATCGAGTCATTTTTTGCCGATGTTTTCCCAAGTAGTGTTTCTTCTTTATCTCATAAGACATGATATCCAACTGTTATAACTTCCCCCGTGGTATATATACAGTTAATAATTTTCATTTCTCCGATTAGCCTGGGATTTTGTTACGAGTCTACGGCTTCCGAAAGATCTCCTACAGCTGCGCATGGCGGTGCCCAAGCTTGCACCAGATTGGGCTGGGCTCACAAAAGGGTTCATCTTCATGTCTCCCATCTCATCTATAGCTTATAAATAGTTTGTCTACGGGACGAAACGAGGAGTACATAAGGTGTTCAGTTATGCTAAGGGACACAAACAAATCCAGATACTCGAGGGTCGTGAAGGGTGTTCGCGATCGTTAATGACACCCGGCCTTTTAGTGTCATTTAGGTGGTGTTTTTAACTAATTGATATGCTAACCCGCCACTTGGTACGACTGTTGTATTCTTGAGCATGTTGTGTTGTTATTCCAGGAAAATTGACCAATTTGGGCATTTATATTCAAGGTCCAAAATCGACGCCAAGGCCCATGGAATCAAGTCTCAATCATATCCCAAAGCAACTGGAGTTTATGGCCCACATGCATAGAGGAGAGGATTATAGAAGATGCAATGAAGCTTGGGGAGAAGGATGAGAGCAGGCTAGATGTATGTCCGGGGTTTTTCCCCAAATTAGATTTTGCTTGTTTTTCTTTTTGCATCATCATGACATCATGCATCATCGCATCGCATGTTTTTGTCCGCAAAAATTATTTTTAATAAACCCTATTTTATTTTTCTAAAATTGTCGGAAAAATTTTACCGAGACAGTCGTCTCCGTTTTCAAAATTTAATTGCCAAAATCGTTTTGCAAAATAAAAATGGTTTTGATAATGCGAGAGAGTAGCCCAAACCGGCCCAAGCCCACCTAACCCCAAACCCTAGGGTTTGCCCTAGTTTCCCCTGGTGTTTTTCTGTTCCCACCCCCTGCTTTATGCAGCCACCCTCCTCTTTTCCTTTCTTTTCCTGTCCGGGCCCTTCCACCTTGCTTTTGGTCCTTTTCTTTTTGCAATCGGGTCCCTGACCCTATCCTCTCCTTCTCTTTTTCTCTCTCCTTCTCTCCCCGTGTTCTTCCTCCACCCGGCCCGAGCTCCTACTCCTCTCCTCCCCGACGCACGCACCAGCACCTCCGGCTGCCCCCCTACCCCCTTCCCTCTCTCTCTCTTGGCCTTCCTCTCTCCGGCCGCTCCCCATCGTCCTCCTCCCGCCGTCCACCGCCCCTGCAGCGCCGCGCCTGCGCCGCACCTCCCCGCCGTCGACCCGAGCCGCGCCGCCCGACCTCGCCTCCGTCGTCCCCTGGGCCGAGCACGCCGGCCTCCCCTTCTTCCACCCGCCTCCGGCCCGTCCCGCGACGTCGCGGCCCGCCGACTGCTTCTCCTCCACCGTGGTCACCTCCGGCCGCCCTGCTCCCGACTCCTCTCCCCTTGGCCGTTGTGCTCCCCGTCCCCTTCGCGCCGTCGCGCCCCTCCAGCTCGTCTCCGAGGTCGCCCGCATCCTCCTTTCCCCGGCCTGCTTCCCCCGGTGGCCCGGCTCCCCTGCACGTCCCGACCCCGGCGCCGTCCTGCCTCACCACCGCCCCATCTCCTCTCACCTCTGCACCCGTCGCCGGCCGTGCCCCACCGTCTCCGCACCTGCGCCTCCTCCTCTCCCCTCGTGACCTTCCTTCCTCCTCCTGCTCCTCCCCTCTGGCTGCCTCAGCCGGCCGTGCCTGCCATGCCCGTGGTGCTGCTGCTCCCGATGCCTCCGTTCGTGACCCTGCCCTGCTGGCTGCTGCTGCTCTCTGTGAGTGTTCCCCGGTGTTGTTCACCGTCCCCGTGTTGTCTCCGTACCCGTGCTGCAGTTTCCCGGCGTGAACCCGTGTCTATCTCCGGCGCCCACCACCTGCTCGAGGAAATGCCCGCAAGACCTCTCCGTGCCGTGTTCCCGGTTTCGTCGTGAAGCCCGGAGTTCCCGTCGAGTTCCCGTTCTCCGGACGTTCCCGTTGTGAAGCCCAACCCCCGATGCCAAGTTCTTCTTTCCCCGTCATGAAGTTGCTCCCCGACGTCTCCGGTGCGCGAGTTCTCCGTCCGTGAAGCCCGGTGCCGTGCAACGACAAGGTCTTCCACGACTCCGAGCTCTGCTTCCACGACGACCGTGAACGACGACACGCCAAGTTCTCCACCGACGTCCGTTTGTGCCGGCCGCCTTCGTGCGCATCCGTGAAGTCCGTTCCTCGAACCCCGATGACCCCGAAGCCCGGAACGCCAAGATCTGCCACGACGACGACCCGAGTACGACTACTTCCACGACGTCGACTACCTCGACTACTCCGACTCCGGATGAACGACTACCTCGACTACTTCGACTCCGGGCGGACATCTACTTCGACTACTTCGACTACGACCCGAAGATGACGGTTCCGAAGCCGAAGATCCCCTAATCCGATGTGTGACCCCAACCCTAAAACCCTATATGCCATATATATATCCGTATCTTATAAAATCATGCATCATTAATTAACATCGCACCTTTATCCAATTAGTCAAATTAAATCAACTTAATAATGGGGTTTTTGTTCCGTGCATCTATATTTTGCACCGATCCCATTTAAAATGCTTTGCCATGTGTTAGGGAATAAAATTGGACAACATTTAATTTGTCATGCATCATGTCATCAACATGCCGATTCTTTTGCCGTAGTAGTAAAATGCATCTTCTATGTTTCCGGTGTTCGTTGCTTCTTCGGGAATAGGACGTTGAGTTGATGTGAGCAACGACAGGTTCTGCTACCTCTACCGGATTGCAGGCAAGTGATACTCCCTTGCTATCTTTGCTTGTTTTCTGTCTCTTACTCGTCCTATCTTTTGTTCCTTGCTAGCCTTATGTCACGATGCTTGTGTCTCGATCCTATTTGCATGTTTACCTTGCAGCCATGATATGCCATCACCCCCACATCCTATTACCCTGTTGCTTGTTTATCTTGTTAGCCTTGCGAGTCCTAGTGCATGCTTAGGTGCTTTGCTTGAGTCCTGTTATCTTTTATCTAGTCTGTTAACCTGATAGCTAGGCTCAACTAAAATGGTAATCTTTACTTTCTGTTGCGATGGAATAACTTAATTAAAGATAAGGCACCGGCGGAAGGCCAATCGTGGTGATTTGTTCTGCTAGTGTCGCCTAGGACCCGAGTTCTTTTCCGCTGATCCAAGACTGAGCGCACTAACCACATGTGGGAGTTCTATGGGCCTCCCGCAATCTATTACCGGATCCTCAAACTTGTCCAGGATGCTACAAGTAGTTCGGGTGTTTCAGTAGGTCTTGCGGAATGGGCGTTAACCGCATGTGGAAGGAGGGGAATCGTATGAGTGTTCCCTCCCGAAGCCGTTCTCGCATCGGTTAGGCCCACCTCGAAGCTTCGGCCGGACTCTCAAGGTGGATCAGTCCTAGCTAGGTGGCTCCCTGGACTTGTTTGTAGAGAAGGGAAGCATTGCGTCGAAACCTCCCACCGGTACACCTCTAAGCGAGAGTTTCGATGCGTGTGGGTTCATTGGTGCATCCCTGCAGGGTTAAATCTTTTCGAAAAGCCGTGTCCGCGGTTATGGACGACTTGGTGAAATGCGCTGGCTAAAAAGATCATAGACAACTTGCACCTTATGATGATTATAACTTGACTAGTAAGATAGATTACATGAAAATAATCTGATTAAAACTTGATCAACCGTGTGCGTGCCTTTGGGTTGCTCCTCGTGGGTTGATCGTGGAGTAACAATCGGCTGGGTTATGTTTGGTGTTAGAATAGTAGGTTCCTTATGCGCTCTCTTACCTTGTCTCTGTTAGACGGAAGTTGTAGCGTGTCTCTATAGTTGTTAGTGCTGCTTGCTGCCGCCTCAAACGCTAACCCTCTTCCCCGGAATTCCAGTTTTGATATCTTGTGAGTATTACTTGCCAGTACTGTTTATAGTACTGACCCCTTGGGTCTGCTATTCCACATGCAGCCAACAGGTTTGAAGTCTGACGACGTTAGCTTGGGGATCCCTCCGGCTAGGCTTGGCCTGGGCAGGGATATGGTGCCTTTGCTTATCTTCAGGACTCTTAGTCCAATTGTTCTTGTCCGTAGTCGGACGCTACCCGCTTCCGTTGTTATTTTGGATCTTTGTATTGTATCTTGGTTCTTGACTCGTGAGTCGTTGTTGTATATATGTTCTTTTGTGGGTTCCATCGAGAACTGTTGTAATGTTATCACAATTCCACCCGCATAACGTGTGTGTTGCGCCTGCACGTTATGCCTGGTGGGCGTCCTTTAGGATCGTTATATGCGGATTTGGCTGGAACGCTAAAATCTCATAGTACCGATCTTGGGGCGTTACAAAGTGGTATCAGAGCCATGGTTCTTCGATACCCCGCGGGTCCAGTCTGCCTGTAGGATACCCTAGCTAATGGTCGTTGTTGTAGAGGTCCAAACTATTTTACTAAAATTT
>QRDG01000395.1:2166096-2281150 GCA_012064385.1 Puccinellia tenuiflora
GTAGTAGTAGATTGCGAAGAATAAAATGGTAGCCTAACATGTTTTCCTAATTGAAATGCGTGACACAGGGTAGATCCTGGTTTATTGGTGGAGACAATCTTGGACTGGTGGAGTTGCGACATGGTGTGGTCGCCGGGATGTCCAAGACGGCGGTGCTAGAGGTCGGAGGAGGCAGTGGTGATGTGGGCTTCGACGATGTTGGAGTTGTTGAGAGTGTAGAGGGGACCGGGGCTGTTACATTTGAGAATCACGGTCCCGCTGGGAAGAGCCTTCACAGAGAAACCATATGGGTCAAATTCAATAGTACAATAGTTATCAATGGTGAATTGACGGACAGATATAAGATTTTTGATAATATGGGGTACTAGTAGAATATTGCGAAGGTATAGAGGTATGGAGGATGAATGCAGTGTTTGTGATCTAGTGTGAGTGATAGGAAGAGTGGCGCCATTGCCGACAGTAACATATTGAGGTGGAGAGGGACGAAGGGAGTGTAGGTTACCGGGGTCGGATGCCATGTGAGAGGAGGTGCCAGTGTCCATGTACCAGTCGTTGCCGGGGAGCTGCATGTTGTTGAGGGTGGCGATCAAGGCGGGGTCGATCTGCTGTTGGTGGTGTTGCTGCTGACTTGCGGGAGCCTGTCCGTGAGCGGTGTAAGCTTGGGGCATGATGTTGGGGCGTGGTCCAAGGACGCCAGCGGAGGGTGCGCTCCATGGGGCTGGTGCCGGCGGATGAGGCTGCCAGGGAGCCTGCTGCTACTGTTGATGAGCTCTGGTGGGTGCGCAGGTCCAGGGATTGTCCCGGCCGCGTCCATGTCCGCCACGGCCGCGTCCGCCACGTCCGCCGCCGCGTGGGGTGGTGAAGAAGCCAGGGCCGCGACCACCAGAGCGGTCGCCCCCGTAGTGAGCACCCCCGGCACCCCCGAAGGGAGGAGTGCGTTCGCCCCCGGCGTTGGGAAGGACGATGTTGCCGCTGGCCCTGAGAGCGGTCGAAGCAGCGTTTTTGGCATCGGTCTTCTTCTGTGTTTCTTCGAGGATGAGAGCGGACCGTGTCTGCAGAAACGAGGGAAAAGGCACCTGAAACGGAAGGAAAGAGCGCAGATGCGCGTAAGTGTCATTAAGTCCTCGGAGCAGCGTGAGGACGAGGGTTTCGTCGCTGATGGGCTGGCCGACGTCAATGAGCTGGTCGCCGAGAGCTTTGAGCTTGGCACAGTAGTCGCTGATGGAGAGATCGGCTTGCGGAGTGTTGCGGAACTCCGCCTCACGTTGGATGGCGCGGTGCTTCTTGTTGTCGCGGAAGAGATTCTCGATGGCGTCCCAGATGGTGCGGGCGGTGGAGCCGGGGCGCATGACGATGCCGAGGAGGTCGATGGAGATCGAGCCGTAGATCCAGGAGAGAACCGTGTAGTCATCACGTGCCCAATATGAGGAGGGCGAGGTGTCGGAGGGCGTGGCGTCGATGGTGCCGACGACGTGGGATGTTAGGCCGTAGCGACCCAGAGCAACGAGAAAGAGCTCTCGCAAGTTGGTGTAGTTGCCGGTGTTGAGGTCAAGGGTAATGGGAATATGGAGTTTGATGGAGGTGGTGTAGGTGGATTGGTTGAGTAGGAGGGGTGCGGCAGGGGATTCGGGGGTAGGGTTTTCGGCAGGGTACGTGAGCTTGCTTGGCTCTTCAGGGTTGGCGGCGAGTCCGGCGAGTTTGGACTCGCGGGTGTCAAGTTCTTCGGCGTGGGCTAGCAGCTCGCGCTCTTTGGTTGCGATCTCAAGCAGCTTGGCGTCGATCTCTTCGGGAGTCATGGCGGCGGTGAGGGAGGGAGGGAGGAGGAGATGCTAGGGTTTTGGGAGGGCTAGGTTTAGGAAACGATCTGCTCTGATACCATGCAATTGTGCAAAGTCTCGGGCTGCTCAATGCACGCCTCGAGTCGTATCTCCTAATTATATATACACGATTACATGAGGTTGACTTGTGTCTCAAGTCATAGTTACAAATAGTGTTGTACAAGTAATTGGCCTAACCAACTAGGTAGGTAATATTACAGGAGATCGGATCGGTATCCGTAACACAAGGGATTTGAGCATGGAGATGAAATCACCACATGATCGTGTATTTCTTTTTTTTTCTTCCTTTGAGAATAATTAGTCGTGGCTTGTTTTCTCTCGATCTGTGTGTATTATGTGTCTGCACATGGGATGGGAGAGTGTGTGTTTTTTCTGCGGGGAGAAAAATGTTTGAACATGGGATCATCAACCTGCGGATCTTGGGACCGCGGCCGCTATTTCTCGCTTATTGCGAGTCGTAGTACCGGCTCGCCCGTTGATTTTCGTTAGTGGGCCGGCCCATTTAGACGTCGTTTCGCTGTTCGTTCCGTTTCCTTCTTTCCTTTCGACACGGAGAGATCAGCGAAGGCTTCACCTTTCCTACGTGATTTTTTCCCTTTTTCTTTTTTTCTTTCTTTTTCTTGTTTTCATTTTTTCTTCTTTGTTTCTTTTTTCTTTCTTTTTCCTGTTTTCATTTTTTCTTCTTTGTTTTTTTACAAAATAAATATATTTTTAATTTTGAACCATTTAAGTTACTAAAATAAAAACCTTTTTTGAAAATGAACATTATTTTAAAATATGAACTTTTTCAAATACGAACCATTTTTTGAAATGAAAATTTTCAAATATGAACCATTTTAAGATGTTGAACCATTTTTCAAATATCTATTTTTGGTTCAACATTAATTTCGGTTCATCCAATTTTTTGTTCATTAGTATTTTAGGTTCACCCGAATTTTGGTTCATTTTCAATTTATTATTATTTCCGATTCGTCGGTATTTTGGTTCACCCGAATTTTTGGTTCATTATTATTTTTCAATTTGCCGTTATTTTTTTCACTACTATTTTTGGTTCAACCGAATGTTGCTCATTTTTGGTTCACTATTATTTTTGGTTCATATCTATTTTTGGTTCACTATTATTTTCGGTTCATAGGTATTTTTGGTTCACCCGAATTTTTGGTTCACCATTATTTTCGGTTCACCCGAATTTTTGGTTCACTATTATTTTCCGTTCACTCGAATTTTCGGTTCACTTTTATTTTTGGTTCATTATTTTTTTCAATTTGACGATATTTTTGGTTCACTATTATTTTAGGTTCACTATTATTTTCAGTTCACCCGAATTTCTGGTTTACTATTATTTTCGGTTCACGCGAATTTTTGGTTCACTATTATTTTTGGTTCACCCGAATTTTTGGTTCACTATTATTTTTGGTTCACCAATATTTTTGGTTCACTATTATTTTTGGTTCATCCGAATTTTGGTTCGCCGATATTTTTGGTTCACTATTATTTTTGGTTCGTCCGAATTTGGTTCCTTTTCGGTTCATCAATATTTTTGGTTCACTATTTTGGTTCACCGATATTTTTGGTTCACTATTATTTTTGGTTCATCCGAATTTTGGTTCGCCGATATTTTTGGTTCACTATTATTTTTGGTTCGTCCGAATTTTGGTTACTTTTTCGGTTCATCGATATTTTTGGTTCACTATTATTTTTGGTTCACTATTATTTTTGGTTCACTATTAAATGCTAGGATTTAGAAAATTCAAATTAAAAAATTGTTTTTCTTTTTTATATTTTTGAAAATGTTAAGCTTAAAAAAGTTCAAATTTTTTTTAAATGTTCTGATTGAAAAATGTTCAAACTTTTAAAAACATTCAGATTTTACAATGTTTAATATTTTAAAAATATTCATGTTTGAAATTGGTCTATATTAAAAAAATATAAAAGAAATAAACAGCAAACAAAAAATACAGAAACATAGGCGAAAAATAAAAAATGGGCCGGCCCAGGTCGGGGAGCTATGCGGTCTTCCGTCGGCCCACGCGGGGAGAAGTGTTTGCAAGGAAAAAACGAAAAAAAAACACATACATGGGCCGGCCCATATGGAGGTTACCATTCTTTTATTCAATTTAAATTAGCAAGTTTCAAACTATTTAAAATAAAATTGTGGGTGTTTACGGGATGTGTGTTATAATCCCTAGAATTTGTAGAATTGAAATTTAAGTGGAATAGACCTTGTACCCAACTTCGCATTACAGCAATAAACGTGAAGAAATGTTCATTTCTGAATAGAGTTGTTTAACAGAACGGGTTTCCAGATAACTTGGTAACCACCATAACAGACTAAAACTCTGTTTGGTTTGCCCTACTAATTAGAGTATATCGAAAACTCAGTTCTCGTAACACCGGAAATCCAGGTTTTAGGAAAAACGACTATTTCACATTTTTGTATAAACGCGTTTCCGCTAAGTCGATCCAACTAACTTTTCCCTTCGTCCAGTTTATTCGCGATTCTCTTTCTCTTATCTGGCCACTTCAATTCTTTTTTCCTGGACATGATGATGACACTGTTGGATGCGTAGAGGAAAAACATGTGCTCATCTACAGATCGTACGGAACGTCCGGCCGCCGACGCCGCCGGTCTTTGAAGACAACGACACAATCCTAGTTCCAGCATGCCGCGAGGACGACTGCCACGGACTTCTCCGGTGAACGGCGTCAAACATGCTCATGGCTCCCGAGCTCTGGTGCATGGGGACGACTGCCACAGACCTTGCAGCGGACGACGTCGAGCACCCTATCGACTCTCGAGCTTTGCTGCTGCGGGAATGACTGCCACGGCCCACGGGTGTCAAGGTGCGTGGCGTCGACCACTCTCCCGAGCTCCGCGGTGCCTGGGCACGGCTGCTATGAGCTTCACCGCGGTCGGCGTAGGGCGCGTTGTGACGTTGTATGCTTGAGTCGCTCCGGCGGTATCATGACTGCTGTTGTGCGCGCAGGCCGGCCGGCGCCGCCGCGCTGAGCATAATTACGAGCTTGGCGCGCCCCAACGAGCTGAGCTGGACGGGCGTTAGGTGATACGGAGTAGATAATCTAAGGAAGCAATTGATTATGGGAAAGAAGTGGATAAGCTGAGAGAGACGAACAGGATACAACACATACCTGTTTAAGCATTGACCCACCCAAACATGGTTTTGTGCACACTCGTTCCTAACAGAAATGTTAGGAAAACCTGTTTTTTCGAAAAATCCTGCTAAAACTCGTTTTGCTAAAACTAGTGCTATATCTTCTCTATCCAAACAACCACTTAGGAACGACGTGTGTGCATGTTCTGGCGTTTTCCCAAGCACACGGCCCACCATCAGCGGGAGCCGCGTGTGACGTGCGGCGTCGGCGTCCCCAGCACAGGGGTCCATCCTCCCACGATCCAGCGGCCAACCAACGGCGACGACGAAAATTGAAGGGGAAGCCACCACCACGCGTCCTACAAGTAGTACCCGCGGAGACCGGGAGCAGCCGCAATTAAGAGAGATTTCCCCGATCCGATCGGAATCCCCGAGATCCAGCAGCAGCCATGGCGTCCCGGAGCTGCACCTTCCTCGAGATCCTCATCGCCATCCTCCTCCCGCCGCTCGGCGTCTTCCTCCACTACGGATGCTGCAGCGTAAGCACCCACCCCTCCCTCCAATCCAACCCACTCCCCTCCCCCCTTCTTCCTCCGCGCGCGCGACGGGTGGTCCGAGAAATACCGGGGCGGGCGGCGGTGCTGCGCGCTAGGCTAGCTTGTCCCCTGAGCTCTCTCGAGGGATACTACTGTACTATATATTATATCCGTCAGATTGGACTCCTGTATGGTTCTTCAAAGGCTTACCTGGCCTTTTTGAAATAGTGTATAGCTAGCGCCACAACTTCATTTCCGTCGGAAGAGTAAGAGTGAGCTGCAACCATGATCTGTTGGGGTTGAAATCTGCAGCTCTGGAATGAATTGGTTAGGTAGATGTCAGGCCAGCTTAGTGTGCAAGGATTTATGTAGATGCGCTACTGTAATAATAATGCCAATCACAATCACAACATATTATGTAGTACGTACCACAGTACCAGGGTACACAACAGGGGTAAACACCACCGGGAGGATGGCCGAGTGGAGTCGGCTGGTTGGGGAAGGGATTAGATCATAGATGAGAGAGACCAACTTTGGGGAAGAAGACTAGAATTCTCATTGCTTATTGCTCTTGCATCCTGCCTTGTTTTCCCAGTTACCCAAGTCAAGCAATAGGCAAGATTAGCCCCACGATTTATTATTCCCGGTCTGACGAGTGAGGTGTTCCGATGCTCTGTCGGATTAATCTGCAAGTACGATTGAATTGGTTAAAATGCACAGACATGGAGTTCTGTTCCTCGCAATCTCGACAGCAGACTAAACAGTACTGATCTTCTCTTCCGTCTTGAAACAGATGGAGTTCTGCATCTGCCTCCTGCTCACCATCCTCGGCTACGTCCCCGGCATCATCTACGCGGTGTACGTGCTCGTCTCCCTCGACCGGAACGAGGGGGGCCAGGGCGAATACGTTTCCGTCGCTTGATTCGCCCGCTGTAATAATAATCCTGTAATGATGATGACTTGTGCTTTATAAACTGGTGCTACTCCCTGTTCTTTGTTTGTTCTGCGGTCTGTTCAAACCTGTTTGTTTCTCGGTTCTGAAACACCTGAATAAATTTCATTTGTGACTACGTTGGTGCCTAATTCACATTTGCTCGACTCTGACTTCCAAGTCGCGCGTCTGCTGCTGCGGTCCGAAGGCCGGCACCGTCTTGTAGGTTTATGGTGATGGTGATGTTTCAGTCTGGTGAAGTGCTGTCGGTACTGACGGCTCGACTAGCTGTGCAAAGCATGAGCCAGCAAGCAATCCAGTATCGCACTAGCTGTGCAATGCATAGCCGGATGAAGAAGCGATGAGTGGAATCTTTGAATGGGGATCCATGGATCGATCGTGTGGTTAGCCGCAAACGTGGACCGGGCATCGTGGTGGACTGGTGGTGGTCGATCAGTCGGCAGGTCGGCGATGCTGCTCTACTCTATGTAGGCCGACTTGGATGGATGCCCTGTTCTGAATGAAACTGCATCCATCCGTAGACCTTTTCCGTCAGGGCAATGGTATCCAAAGATTAACAGCTTGTGTTCCACTAGTTCCAGCTGCACGCCCAATGATTTCATCTCAGACGTTACCAACTGACAGTGTGCAATGGTCCATTTACCACCTATATATGTACTTGGTGTATGATACATATAACTATAAGTGGAGCGAGCCCGAGCTACACATAGCTCTTCAAAAAAAATATCAAAACCTGCACTTTTATGTTTTAAGCAATTCGTAACAAAAACATTAGGTGCTGATTATTTCGAGATCTACAAGCGTACAAATTTATTCGCAGCAAAACATGTATTATTTTAGGCTACATAAACATGACAAATCTGATAAAATTTTAATTTTTTTTGAAACTATGCACTGTTTGTTGATCCAGATCTACACATTTCCGTTTTTACTCGGCCTAAAATACAATGAGATTAACATTGAGATTCTGCACAATAGTAGATATCGACATTACCTACACCTAGAAATTTTGTTACGCTTTTTTTGATACATTAAAATATTAATTTTGAATTTTTTTAAAACCGAGCTCCATGGAGTTTGGCCTTCAAAACGCCGTACTCGTGTATGATACTACATCTACAACACATAGTGTTATATTGTTAGTATCTTATATTTCAAAAAAAAAATATTGTTAGTATCTTATTCAGTTTTGCAAAAGCTGCTGGCGACTCCCAGATCTCTAACCTTCATTGTATTGCTAAAACCTAAACTTTTTGTCTTTAGCTTGTTTGTTGCCTACTTTGAATCTTGGTGTACCACCCCTAAATATCATAATGAAATTTGGGAGCCTCTTGTATTGTAAGAAGTACCTTATTCATTATATGTGTGCTAGAAGAGGCCGAAGCGAAAAGATGGCTATGATAGTGCAGTTGTCTCGTTCATCACTAATTGCATTGCCACGTCATTTCTTACTTAGGTACTACTGGATGATACAATCTACGGTACCCTCACCACGAGAGGCCGTAGTCACAAAGACTACATAATTAGTTGTAAATTGGTTTACGCGTTACCGCACATATGTTGCTCTCTCATTCCTTCCTCGATCACAGACGGTTTTGTGTGCAGGGCTTGAGTGGCACGGCACAATATTCCTTTCTATGATTCGCGGGATGTCAACAAATCTCCAAATTCTGAAGGAATTTGGGAGATTCTTCAAGGCTCCTTCTATCAAAAAAAAAAGTATATTATTCATTATATGTGTATTGGAAGAGGCCAAAGTGAAAATTTGCTATATGATACTTCAGTTATATATTTCATCGTTAATTGCATTGCCACGTCATCTTCTTACTTAGGTAGTACTGGATGATACAATCTATGGTACCCTCACCATGAGAGCCCCTAGTCAAAAGACTAGATATTACTGTAGTTGTAAATTGGTCTATGCACGCGTTGCCACACACCTATGTTGATATCTCATTCCTTGGTCGATAACATACGATCTTGTGTACAGAGCTCGAGTGCAGCAATATTTATTTTCTGTGATTAACCGAATGTCAACAAATCTCCAAATTCTGAAGATGGTTTCACATAACTACAAGTTTGAAGGTCGTGCTGAACACTCCGTGAGAGGTTAGATTCAACCATCTCCACCGTCGCGTCTGCCTAGAGCTTCAGGACCTTTTTAATTCGCAGGATTGTAAAAATGTCAAAAGTGGAAAACTGCAGGATTGCAATGTGATGCTCATAGCAATCCTATAGGATTTCGTATACACCAAATTTAATTTAATTCCATCGTAGGAAAAGCAAAGGATTCTGAATGGATGTTAGATTTCCTATGTGAAACCTAATGCAAAGAATTCCTTACAATTTTTTCTATTAGATTTAATAATCCTACAAATCGAATAACCACTACAGAAAAAAATCCTAATGATTTGAATCCTCGAGAATTATTATACGATTCCTTTGGTTCAAATATAGGGCCCTAAACCTGTCCGACCGGGTCAACGGCTTGAGCAGCGGTGGCGGACATGCCAACCAACCACCAACCAGCAATGGCATGGCACCACCAACCACCGCGGTTGGACTCGCCGTGGGAAACGAGGTCCGTCCGTGATTCCGCCCCCACGCGAGAGTGAGACGGCGACGAATCAATCCGCTGGCTTCGCCGCCGCGCCGATCCGGTCAGCCCCCGCGTCACTCCCCACTCCCCCGACCGCGGCTCGGTGCCCGCCTCGGCTAGCTAATGCGGTCCGACGCGACGCGCGCCTCCTCCACTCCCTCCCCTCGCTGTCCTCTCCGTCCGCGCGGTGAGAGAGAGAGAGAGAGAGGGGGGCCTAGCTGACGCGGGCGGGCGGCAGTTGGCGGCCGGGCAGGCAGACCCCTCCCACTTTCCGCCCCCCACCACCCCCCTTTCTTTCTCCCACGCGCCTGCGCGGAGGTAGGCGAAGGCGACGGATCCTCCTCGATCGGCTCCTCCCAGCCGCCACCCCTAGCCTTTTCCGCGCATTCCATGCCCAAATTCCCTCCCCGTTTCTGCTCCCAGCCCCAGCCGTCCCCGCTCTCGACGCCCTTGCCAGCATCTACCTCCTCCTTGCTGTGCCTTTGACTGCTCCCCCCCTTCCCCTGATCACACCTAGATTCTTCTTCCCATCCCTTGACTAGCAAGCAAGCAAGCGGCCGTGTTCATCGCCCGGGGGGTGGGGGAGCGCCGCACGCCGTCAGTGAACAGCGGCGCCCGTCTCGGGGGGAAGTTCCAGCATCTCTGAATTTCCCTCTTTTGGCGCTCCCTTCTCCGGGAAAGGAGACACCAAAGCTCCGCCTTTCTTTCCTGCCCTCCTTTTCCCCTTCGGCGATCTTTCGGCCTGCTCACTGGATCACTGCAAAATCACCCCCTTTTCCGGCGGAATTCAGGCTCTGGTGCGGCGGGTTCGAGCTCACGACGGAGATCCACGTGCCGGAGGCCGTGATCTCGCCGAGGGATCGACTGACTGAGACGGTCTCTGTCCTTCTTGTTCCCCTGTCTGCCCGTCTGAGCTGAGGTTTCGGTCCAATTTGGGGTGCTCCATCCAGCTTCTGCGCCATGGATGGCCTGCCGGACGCGGCGCCGCTGGCGGCGGCCGCCACGCCGCCGCCGCAGCAGAAGCGGGACGAGTGGAGCGAGAGCGGCATCTCGCGCCTGCTCCAGGCGTACGAGGCCAAGTGGCTGCTCCGCAACCGGGCCAAGCTCAAGTGGTCCGACTGGGTCGACATCGCCAGCGACGTCTCCGCCCACTGCACCGGCTCCTCCCACAAGCCAGGACCCGGCGGCAGCACCAAGACCCCCAACCAGTGCAAGAACAAGGTCGAGTCCATGAAGAAGCGCTACCGGGCTGAGTCCGCCGCCGCCGCGCGCGCCGGCACCGTCCCTGGTGCTGGTGGCGCCGCCAGCGCTGCCTCGTCCGTCGGCACCTCGTGGCGGTTCTTCGGCCGCATGGACGGCCTGCTCAAAGGTCCCGCTGCTGCAGGGTGCTCCGGCCAGCTGCAGACAGAGCTCACTAGTAACAGCGTCAACAGTACAGACATGCTCGCTGCACCCGCGGCGGCGAAAGCGGAGCCGGATGTAGGCGCCGAAGCCGACATCGCCGCCCCCCGGCAGCCGCCGCCCGACGCGGGCCTACCCGGCGTGCTCTCCGATCTGCTAAATGCAGATGCAAATGGGTCTGCGGTGGAGAAGGTCGACCATATCGCGCACAAGGAGAGCAGCAGGGCCGCGGACAGCGACGCCGCCAACGCGAGCTCCCCGAGGAACTCCCCAAGGAGGAGCAAGGAGGAGGTGAACGGCGGTGGCGCCGAGGAGGTGGACGAAGTGTTGCCCTCCAGGAAGAGGAAGGGCTCGAGCTCGGAGCTCGACGTCGCGAGGAGCATTGAGCTGTTGGCGAGCTCGTTCGTGAAGATCGAGCGGGCCAGGATGGAGATGTACAGGGACACGGAGAGGATGAGGGCCGAGGCCGAGGTCAGGAAGGGCGAGATGGAGCTCAAGAGGACCGAGATCATGGCGAAGACGCAGCTGCAGATCGCCAGGCTTTTTGCCAAGAGGCTCAAGGAGTGCACTGGCAATGGCAAGAATGGTGGCAGCTCCTCTGAAGTGGACACCCTTACCAAGAAAGGCGAAAATGGTTAGTGACAACTTATAACTAACTTACCGATAAGATGGTTAGTATATGCATATTTAGTGTGTTTCAGCTTGCATTCTATATCTGTCACTTGCTATGTTTGGAATTCTTATTGATTGATCTATTCCGGAATTCGCTGATAGAACAAGAAAATTCCAGCCTAAAGTTAGTCTTGTAATGTAAGTAGATATGAACAAGATGTTCTCTGAATTCACTTGTAGTTTTTGCTGTAGATGTATTAATAGAAGATATTTAATATGTATGATGATGGAATCCTTAGGAAACTTTAAGTTTAGAGCTCCTTATTTAGTAAGATTATGTGAGCAAACGCATTAACCAAGATACGCCGTTCTTATGGAATGGCTGAACTTTGGAGCGTCTCCTTGCTATCGAGACCTTCTATCTCATTGTACAGCGCTCTTCTGCCACTTTGGCTTAAGGCTGTCCATGATTTTTATCTGCTGCCATGACTCCATTTATGGTTAGTTGTTTACAAAAATAAACTTCATGAAAGAACTAAACTCTTAATACAAAAACGGCGTCAACCCCTGACTAGAAGAACTAAATTGGGGAGTCTGTGTTCATTGACATACACCAAGACATGACACTGGGATCGAATTTTGTTAATTTGTAGTGGAAGGGCCTGGTTTGTGTGACACAACGCAATCACAGAATGCTTAGTTCCATTGCTACAAGATTGTATAGTAGAATCCAGATATCGTTTGTTGCAATGCATGCACTAAAACACCCATTAACTGGATCCAGACCCTCGCTACTACTGTATCTGAAGAAGATCGACTGTGGTTGTCTATTGGCAAATGTAGAACTACTCCTTTGATCCTGAATCCGCTGAACTTGATACTAGCATGTATACAGAATTGGCAGTGTTCCTCCTCTGGCAAGTTTCGAACTCTCCTCTCATTTTTGTGCTTTTGGGTTTCAGGTTCAGGGTGATTGGCCAATCAAAGCAGCTTATGATCGGTGATCCTCCTCTCGAAAACCATGTCGACCGTCAGCTCTCCTCGACATCGCACGGTTTTCAGACAAGAGGCCGGTACTGCACTGTTCTTGTGCAGAAAATGTAATGTGTCCGATAGATCGATTCATCTTCACCATTAGTGAAGACAGACATAGTTAGCTGCAAAATTAAATTCGCGAAGCGACAATAAACGAATCAGGAGGAGCGAAGTAGTGTTGCTAGTCCAAAATTCGCTGACTAGCGTTCCTCAAGCATTTTGCTGACAACAACCGTGGATACACCTGTAATTCTATCTATCTCGATGTAGGAAGAGGGCATGATGATTCTTCTTCTATGTACTGTATATGTATGCTGATCCATCCATCCATGGCTGCAAGAGCTCATGTTCAGTCAGGAACATTCATATTGATAGCCCAAAACATGAAAAAGGTTGGGATATTATAGTATTGCCAAGCGCACGTGTCACGCGCTGGTGTCGTCAAACCGTGGCGGTTGGCTTGACAAGCACTGTTGAATTTCCAATTGGGTTGTTTTTGTAGTCGCTGAATGTGCGTACCGCACATGTTGATGTCACCGCCACATCACGAGCTGGTCGCTGCTGCTCGTGCGGTGGGTGTGCCTCCATCAGGGCACGTCGCTTCTTCGCCCAGCCGGTCTTATGAGGCGCGTCCGATCCCTTCGCCTCCCCGATGTGGGACTAAAAAACTTGAGTCGCTCGCGTCCGAGCCTGCCGAGTTGTTTCCCTCCTTACGAATCAAAGGCGCCCCGCCATGTAAAGAAGACACCATATAAATGGCACCCGGGCTACATGTAGCCCGGGATTTTAAAAAAAGCGAAAAATGCATTTTTCCGTGTCAGAAAATTTTACAAAAAATCATAGCTGTAGATAATGATGAGATCTACAAGTGTGCAAATTTTCAATTCAAAATTCGAATTATTTCAAGCTCTACAAAAATAACAAATCAGGGAAAAATTCAAATTTTGAATCTATACACTATTCACATTCACAGATCCAGATTTGGAGATTTGTCATTTTTGTCCAGACTAAACTATAACGAATTTTCCCCTGATATTTTGCACAGAGATAGATATCTATATTATCTACATCTAGGAATTTTTTTTTCAGATTTTTTTGAAAGTTTTAAATCGCGATTTTTAATGTTTCAAAAACCGGGCTCCATGGAGCCCGGGCTCCAAAACGCAGCACTCCCATATAAACGCCCTTTTCTGTGTTATTGTCGTCTAAGATTCTCGTGTTGCGAAAAGATCCCATATATTTTTACCTCGTCAATTTTTCTTTCTTTCTAAGTGGTACATTTTTTTTTACTGAGGTCACCCATTTCTCTTTCGTGCAAAATTGGCTGAACTTTTATATATTAAAAAATAATACTCCCTCCGTCCCAAAAAAGATGTCATTTCTTTCTAAATAGTGTCTAGATACATTCAAATTTGGAGAAAGAAATGACATCCTTTTTGGGACGGAGGTAGTAATATATTTACCTCGCGCTCATGTACACTTTGCTGTGTGGCCCGAGCATGGATGTAGCACGAACTGTCAGTCCACCGGTCCACCCGTTCTCCCTTTCTCAGAGCAACTCCAGCCAGGCCGATTTGCCGGCGCTTTTTTGGGCCGCTTGGGGGCCCCGGTGTTAATTTTCAGCCGGGGACGAGGTGGTTCCCGGCCGCGCACCCTGGGCCGAAGGGTAAAATATTATTAAAAATTGAATTTAGGCGAAATTCACACATAAGTTGGGCGAAATTTGTTCACATACAAAGGTAGAAAAAACATTAAAAAAAAACATGAAAACAACGCCGGCGGCTACATGCCGAAGTGGCGGTAGAACTGCGTGTAGTCCCCGATGTCGTCGTCCTACTCCTCCTGCTCCTGCTTCGGTGCGGCGCTGCTGCAGCCTGCGCCGAAGTCGCCGCCGCGGTGGCTCGGTCCGGCGGCGTCCTCGTCCTCGTTGTCGTCCAGGACGATGATGCCCTGCTCCTCCCGAACCCGATGGCGAGCAGCGCGCAGGAGCTCCCGCTGCTCCCCCGAATGCAGCGCTGCCGCTCCTCCTCCTCCTCCTTCTCGTGCTCGCGCGCCGACCAAACCAGCGCATCCTCGAGCCTCGCCGGAGGCACGTCATTGAAGCTCGCCTGATACGTCAGGCCGGGGAACTCCTCGGGGTCGCCCTCCGCCGACGCGTTCAGCGCGGACTTCACGTAGTCCCCCGGCGCCGACAACGCCGGCTCCTTCTTGACGCGGGCGAGGGTGGTGCTGGGCTCGATCTTCGGCTTCACCAGGCGGGAGGAGCTGCGCGGCGTGGGCTCGTTGATGACGATGCCACGGCTGCGTGCACGCGGTGGCGCTGGCGCGTCCTGGGGCTCCTCCTTCACGCGAGCGAGCGGCGTCCTCGGCGTGCGTTGCGCCGAGCCGGTGGAGCGCGACGCGTCGGAGGAGGAGGAGTCGCCCATCCTTCCCGGCATCCAGGAGGAGCCGCAACGGCGGTTGGTTGTCGGACTCGATGTGGTCGGAGACGAAGTGGAGCGTGCGCCCGGTGGTCGTTGATCTGCCGTTCCTGCCGCTCGGCGAAGAACGCGTTCCACGACACGTTGTTCTCGGGGTCCCAGGCGGGGTTCTCCCGCTGCTCCGGCGTCATGGCTTCGCAGAGAGCGTAGATCTTCGCCAGCCTGTTCTCGCCGGTGGGGATAGGGGGCAGGATGTACCCTATCTGGCTCAGATGCCAGGCACTCGTACGTCCAACGGCATGGGGTAGCCCGCCTCGAAGAGCAGGCAGGCCTCGTCGTCGCGCAGCCAACGGCGGCCGAAGCCGTTCGCCGCCGCGCCGTCATCGGGATAGCGCTCCGCCATTGTTCGGTCTTGGTGTGGAGGAGAGGGTGTGTCTGCTTGCTGGGCGACGGAAAGCTCTGGTGGGCGACTGAAGTGTGAGGTATCGTGACGGTGAGGTGGGGGTTAAATAGTGGCGTAGGGAGTAAGTGTGACACACCATAACTCCGCCGCGTGGCTGATTTGACTCGACGGCTGTACGCCTGACCGGCGGCAGGAGCACTAATGCGACACGGGAGACGAGGCGATGAGAACGACGAAGCGGCGAGTAGCTGCCAGGCCGGGCCCGCCAGAAGTTTCGCACGGTTTTGCCTTCATTTCGCGCAAATTTCTTTCCGCCGACGGCCCGGGGGGCAACCCAACGCCCTGTAAGCTGATCCATCCATGGCTGCAAGAGCTCATGTTCAGGAACATTCAAAAAACGAAAAAGGTTGGGATATTATAGTATTGCCAAGCGCACGTGTCACGCGCTGGTGTCGTCAAACCGTGGCGGTCGGCTTGACAAGCATGGTTGAACCCATTTTAACCTTTTTGTTGTTGCTAAATGTGCGTACCGCACATGTCACCGCCACATCACGAGCCGCTTGCGGTTGCTCGTGTACTGTCGGGTGTGCCTCCATAATAATAGGGCACGTCGCTTGTTCGCGCGTGCGGTCTTATGAGGCGCGTCCGATCCCTTCGGCTCCCCGATGTGGGACTAAAAAACTTAAGAGTCGTTTCGTGCGTCGTTCGCGTCACAGGTTAGGTACGTACGTCCGGTCGGTCAGTCGGTTGATTTGATTCGGAAACGAAGAGGTGCGGCCGTGGCAACAGTCGTCTCATACACAAACTCGTGACCGTAGCCCATACTTTAGCTCGTGATTTAGTACGAGCGCAAGTTCAAAAAATGTGCACAGCTATTCACGCAAAAAAATAAAATAAAGAAATTAGAAGGTGGTGAGATGCCGGAGGTTGTCAATACCATAGTACTTGTGCTCATTCCGACCCCAGGAGTTTATCACAATATCGACCCATTGCACTCTGCAATGTCTTATATAAGATAGCATCAAAGGTTTTGGCACTTCAGCTTAGGCCGGTTTTGTAGAAAATTATTTCAGAAGAGCAAAGTGCTTTTGTCCCTGGTCGGTTAATAACGGATAATGTTATTACGGCGTACGAGAATATTCATTATTTGAAGAAGAAGAAGAAGAAGAAGAAGAAGAAGAAGAAGAAAGGTAAGACCGGGGCATGTGCTGTTAAACTAGATATGGCTAAAGCATATGATCAAGTCGGCCGAGAGCAAAGCTAGGCTTTTCATTGAGCTGGATTGAGTTGATAATGAAATGTGTACAATCCGTATCATTCTCGGTACGCGTTAATGGACAATTTTCTGAGTATTTCAAACCTACAAGGGGCATAAGACAAGGAGATCCGATTTCCCCTATCTATTTCTCTTATGTGGTGAAGCTCTGAGCTGTTTGTTTAAATACTCGAGACCACGATACTTATCAAGAGGTATACATGTGGGTATCCATGCTCCATGGATCTCGCACCTACTTTTTGCGGATGATTGCCTTGTGATTGTGCAAGCTTCAGCTCGTGGTGCACAAAGATTGCGAGACATACTTGAGACATATAGGACTGGCTCGGGTCAGCTTGTGAATCGTGCAAAATCTGAAGTGTTTTTTTAGTGCAAATTGCATAGAGCTTATGAAACATGAGGTACACGAGCTGTTGGGAATAGAAGCTGAGGCGCTGGTAGAGAAGTATCTAGGTCTGCCGACCGCTGTCGGTCGATCTACAGATGAGCAATTTGAGCATATTGTTGCAAGGATAAAAAAGCTAGTGAATGGTTATGCGGCTAAGAATATGAGTAGTGCAGCAAGGGAGGTTTTGGTTAAGGCTATATGTCAAGCAATACCGACGTATTCAATGAGCTGCTTCAAGTTGTCGAAGAAAATGTGCAAAAAGATTACAAGCGTGGTAGCAAGATTTTGGTGGGGAGGAATGAGTTGAAGAGAAAGATCCATTGGTGTGATATCGCTATACCCAAATCAATTGGAGGTATGGGGTTTCGTGATTTCCAGCTATTTAACCATGCTATGCTGGCCAAACAGGGCTGGAGATTGATAATGAAGCCCGACTCTCTTTGTGCAACGGTGTTGAAGGGGAAGTACTATCACATAATTCTGAAATTTATGTCAGCAAGGAGAAAGAAGAATACTTCACATGTGTGGCGTGCGATCTTGCACGGGCGGGAAGCTCTCAAGAAGCTCCTTATCAAGCGTGTTGGCGACGGAAGCACAATCTGAGCCTTTGAGGATCCATGGATCCCTACCAACATGTCAGGACAACCCTTATGTAAGATGCCGGGTGCTCAGGTTACTCTAGTTGAAGAGTTGATTGATACAGAGTGTATGTGCTGGTCAGATGAGAAGTTACGTGCAAACTTCATTGAAACTGACATACTTGCTATCCAGAAAATCCCCCTCGGTAGATTTGCAGAGGATGGCTGGGCATGGACACAGGAGAAATCTGGGTTATTCTTAGTGAGGTCTGCATACCTGCTGATATCGTCAATGAAACACGCAAACCAACCATCGGGATCAGGTGAGGTGACCAGATTATGCTGGAAGAAACTTTGGAAACTGCCAGTTCCACGAAAAGTGCGGTCGTTTTGGTGGCGTGTGATCAAAGGGTTTATCCCCTCTCGAGAGGTATTGTGCTCACGTCATATTGAGCAGATTTCTTTTTGTTAAGCGTGCGGAATACAAGAGGAAACTATCTACCATGCACTTTTTGAATGTACTTGGGCAAAGATCTTCTGCTCTGACCTGAAGGAAGCAATAGGAGTTAAAATTCCTAACTTACATCCGACTGAATGGGCTATGGATATGATTGACACTAATCAGATTTCGGAGTCACAGAGATGCTTGATTTTAAGTGGATGTTGGGCGACCTGGCAGGAGAGAAATGCTAGAAAGCATGGAGAAGGAGGTCGGTCAGTGACTGAATCAGTGAGTTGGGTAATGCAATCGACCATGGACCTTTCTCAAATAGGCCGGGATAAACCTGCTAACAGGTTGAAGGTGAAAGCGAGATGGAAGCCACCTGATGAGGGGGTTCTGAAGATCAACACAGATGCTAGCTTCTTTGCCCAATCAGTGGTTGCAGGCACCGGACTGATTGTCCGTGATCACACTGGTGTGATGGTTAGGGCCCAAGCTAAGTGGTATGAACATGCTGTCAATGAGGTATGTATGGAGGCGTGGGCGATTTGTGAAGGTGCAAGATTAGCTTTGGAGCGCGGATATTCTCGAGTCATTATTGAAAGTGATTCCAAGGTGGTTGTTGATTTGTGCAATGATGAGAATAATAACACATCGGAGATCATGTCAATATGTCAGGAGATTAGAGAGATCAAGAGTGCTTTGACCAGCTGTAGCATTATTTATGTTGGGCGTGAAGCAAACTATGCGGCCCACTTATGTGCTAAGCAAGCTAGTGTGGATAGGAGGAGATGCCTGTGGATTAACTATAACTCAGGTTTTCTTTCAGATACTCTTCGGAGTGATTGTATTCCTTCCATATGATTAATAAAGCTCTATGAATTCGCAAAAAAAAAAGTTCAAAACATAATTATAGACAAACAAAATCCAACGTTTCGTGTAGTCAAGCAACATCTATTCATGTGTTTCATTTTCCATAGGATCAAAGCATGCATGACATCAGATTTCAAATATTTTCCCTGTTCACGCGTTTTTGAAATCTCGCTAACCAAAGACGCCCTGCCATGTATAAAGACGCGATATAGAGGCGTTTTTTTTGTAGGGATGTAAACGGATAAGATATTTTCCGCGCCGAATCTCCTACCGGATCCGTTTTAAGGAATCCATATCCGCTTTGAGAGAATCCGACGGATAAGGATCTACGATTCCGAACTAACCACCCGTATATGGTATGTAAAATAGCATCGGAATACGGATCACCCGATGATTTTTAACCAAATAATCTGATATTTTTACCGAAAAGCCAAAGATAATAGTACATAGCTAATAGTTAGTAAGTTGTCGAGTTCATTCATTTATCGTCAACTCGCTTATATATTCATTGTACAGGACTATTACAAGTTTGTTAGGTTACTATGCTATTGAAGCATGTGTGGATGGTACCTTAAGTAATGTAATATGGACATAAGTTGTTTATGTGGTCATGCTATATTTATTCGTTCTACCGTGTTATAATTAGTTATTGTAAGTGTGGTGCTTAGTTGAACTACACATCCGATTAATTTAGTTTTCGCTTAGAATCCGCTCCATTTTCGTTCCGAATTCTCAGTCTGATATCCGTATTCGAATACGAACCGGTCATTATCCACACAACTTCGAATCCGGCGAAAAATACGGTAGAGGATATGATAAAGGAAAAATCCGATCCGATACGATCCGTTACCCTACTTTTCTGTATTCTTTTCGTCTAAAATTCCTGTGTTGCGAAAAAAAATTCACTGGAAAAAAAATCCAGTGCTGCGAGAAAAGCCCCATATATTTTGGGAGTGTCTAGCCAGCAGCTAGCTGTTTTGCTTTTCAGGAACAGACAGTTTTCCAAACCAATAGGATAATGACAGTTGTACTCATAAAAATGATTAAGAAATACAAATGAGTTTCTGTCTGTTTCAGATTCCTGCCAAACAGACACATTTTTTATTTCCCTCATTTTTTTAGACGCATACTGTACAGAAAAAAGAGGCTGAACCTAGGTGCTTGAGATTTCTTCGGCGCCAGTGGTCTACTCTCTTTCATCCTTCCTCCGTTCCGACAGAAAAAGCTCCGTGGGCAACTGGTCACGCCCACTATGCACAAAGGGCAGATGAGTACCTGAATCTCGAAAAGCAGCAGACTCCAACCCCTGCGAATCGGCGCTCTCTCTAACAATCTCGTGAACTGCCACTTTGTACATCAACGATCGCACCAGCACTGTAGAGCACCACTCCCTCCATTGCCATACATATGCAAGCTGAGAGGGAGCTGATACAAAGACTGATATTGTTACAAACAGAAAGAAATCAAACTTTGCATGCCAAACCTTGCATGCCAGCACCACCTAACTCCATCTCGCCGCTTGCCACTCCCGTCGAACTCTCTCAGGTTGACCTACAAAAACAAACACTGAAATAAAAGTTCCTCCTCCTTTACCAAGGCTTGGAACCGGCTACCAACTTAAAAAGATGGTAGGCAAAGTTACCCCGCCTAAATACCCCGAGAAAAAAAGAAAAACTGACCAAATAAGACCAACGGAATGAAAATTGAAATAACTGAATTAATGGGATACATAAGCGACTGAAATGCCAAGAATGAATTGATGAAGCATTGAGTAACTGAAAAATAGAGACTGAAACCTGATAAACTGATATACTTAAGATAATCAACAAAGTCCATAAATGATACACTCAAGATATTCAAAGCAAAGAAATGAGGGACTGAAAAATAGAAAGACTCAACAAAGTAGGGCATAACTAAGAAACTGAGTGAATGCAAAAAAAAAGGAGTGACTGCATTAATAAGAGACTAAATCACTGAAAGTAGAAGATACTGAAATAATGAGACACTTAAAATACCAACAATGACTGACTGAAGCAATGAGAGACTAACAAATTGAGAGGCTGAGTGAATGAAATAATGAGACTAACAAATTGAGAGACTAAAGATTGAGAGACTTAACAAAAATTACCGAGAGAATATCTTGAGACTGAACAAATTAAATAATGAGAGACTAATTAACTAAATGAGAGACTGAACAATCTTAATGAATGAATTAAAGAGACAATAAATAACTAAATGGCTAAGAAACCGAGTGAAATGCAAACAATGAGGGACTGAAGACAAAAAGGTAAGATGCTATTTAAATATTTAAATAGAAACAATCTTAATGAATGAGGCAATGCATATCCCAACTAGAAACGTTGGTTCAGTTCGGCGTACATGAGGTGGGATGGGGCAGAAGAAGACAGCAAAAGTAAGATGCTATTTAAATATTTTTAATCAAGAAAGAATTAAACTGAGTTACTTAAGAAATAAATGAGAAATACACAGATAGAGAAGGAATGCTGTCATGGACTGAAGAAATACAATAACTGAACCAAAAGTAACTTGATAAAACAAAACTGAATCAGTGAATACCAGTGGCAGCAAACTGAACCAAAACTGATCCAGTGACAGCAGATTAATGAATAAAAGACCAAAAAGAACTAAAACCAGAACTGAAGACAGGAGAACTATGATGCTATTTAATGAAGAAAGAGTCAACCAAAGCGACTTAAAAGCTAAACGAGAAATACACAGACATAGAAACGATACTGCCATGGACTGAATAAATACAATAACTGAACCAAAAGTAACTTAGGAAAACAAAAATGAACCAGTGAATACTAGTGGCAGCAAACTGAACAATGCGTAAAAATCAAAACTGAAACTAACAGTAAAATCAAAACTATACTGAAGAAGGAAATAGACTGAAATACAAAACTGAACCAGTGGCAACATGAAGAAATTCAAAGCAAAATACTGAACTATATGTATAATGATAAAAGTAAAAGCGCAAACGGATACAACCAATACTAAAGAATAAGAATGATCAGTTTAACACAATATGTAAATGTCTTAGTACAACATGATAGCAAATTTACAAAAATACATCACAAAAGATTAATCTATATTTTATATTCTAAACAACTTAATCCACCATGACTCATCAGTGCACAAACTCTCCCAATTGCCAAATGAAGTTGCTAAGAACATAATATACAGTTCACCTAAAATCCAACAATCAGATTGGACGGGATATAGGATTTCTCAGACCTAAGAGGACAACCATAACCACTCAATGACATCCTTATGATGATTAGTCATGAATTTCAACACCTTAGAGTAATCCTTGATTGAATTTGAACTAAAAGCTGAAAGAACAAGCTATGTCCCGGATGTCGCCTAGAGGGGGGGGGGGTGAATAGGCGATTAACATTTTTTCTAATTAGGGGCTTGATAATTGCGGAATAAAACTATATGTTTAAATTAACAAGCCAACAACCTAAAATACTAGGTTTACCTAATGTGCACCAACAACTTATGCTAAGTAAGGCAAGCAACAAGGTGATAGCAAGATATGAACTTCAAGCACGGAGGCTATCACAAAGTAAAGTGCATAACTAAAAGCTCGGGTATAGAAATAACCGAGGCACGCGGAGACGAGGATTTATTCCCGAGTTTCTCCTTGTTAAGGGAGTACGTCTCGTTGGAGGGGTGTGAGCTCGCCACAAGAGGCCTACTTAAGATGCCACAAAGGCCTCACCCTATTCTCCGATGAACCGCACCCAAAGGTTTGGTTCACCTTCCACTATCGGAATCCTTCGAGGCGGAATCCGGAGCCTTTACACCACTAAGTTGGGGCACGCATCCACAACCGAATTGGAGGCTCCCAAGAATCACAACAACACCGTCTAGGGTCCAATGACCCAAGAGTAACAAGCTCCCAACCTTCAATCCCACGAATCACCATGGGGAGCACAACCCAATGCACCTAATGCAAAAGGCAAGAACACACCAAGTGGTCAAATCCTTCTCCCCAAAATCCAACCAAAGCAACTAATGCTATGGAGGGATTTAGGAGGAAGAACAAAGGAGAAACACTAAGAACTCCAAAATCTAGATCCAACGAGTTCCCCTCACTTAGAGGAGATTTTGTTTGGTGGAAATGTAGATCTAGATCTCCTCTCACTTTTCCCTCAAAGATATGCAAGAATCATGAGAGGTATTGAGAGGGGGCAAGGTTTTCCAAGGTCAACAATGGTGTGAGAGAGGGGAAAACGTGCTGGAAGAACCCTTGGTCACTTTGGGGAAGAAGGGGGCCTTT
Source organism: Puccinellia tenuiflora (assembly GCA_012064385.1). NCBI lineage: Eukaryota > Viridiplantae > Streptophyta > Magnoliopsida > Poales > Poaceae > Puccinellia > Puccinellia tenuiflora. The sequence goes on from QRDG01000395.1 coordinate 2,188,869, forward strand.
TATAGGTCTCTACAGAAAAGAGCCGTTGCAGGAAACTTACCCCGGAGACTCCGGTCTGCCCAGGCCGGAGACTCCGGCCCAAATCGGAGACTCCGGGGTCATTCCGGGGTGTCTCCGGCAGGGCAACAGAGCCGCGCCACCCGTTCGACGAAAATCCAAAGTTTCAGACCGGAGACTCCGGTCTAGGGCCGGAGATTCCGGCCTACAGAAAACCTGCAAAAACAGCAAAACGAAAACTGCAATAACAAAAATGGCATCCTCGCTTCCCCAAAATCATCTAGAGCACGCAACAAGTGCAATTGTGCATAATGCAAAAGCAAATCATAGCATTTGCACCAAAGATGTGGTTGAGCCATAAAAGATACCAATTTCCAAAACTTCAACATAAGACAGGCCCAACCGAGATAAGATGTGGTTGAGCAACCATGCAAAAGCAAATCATAGCATTTGCACCAAAGATGTGGTTGAGCAACCATGCACTTTCAAAAGCTTCCTGCCTAAGCTATTGTATTTTTACCTTTTGTTCTGATGTACATAAAATGAAACAAAACAACACAATCTAAAAAAAAGGAGCGCTCGAAAATAGGACATGACTGAAAATCATGAATCAGGATCAACTAGCGAAAAACACATCTATAGCACTGCCGAAAAAAGGCTGAACCTAAACATGATTGGAGCTCAACACATGTAAGCATGTGCGAGTCAGAATAAGAATACACTTCATCCCACAGCAGAAACACCGCATGAACCTGCATCACTGAGCCTCAGATCTCAAACCACCCCTGTCCCCCACCTCCCAACACTGTAGATAAGCGCAAAATTCCCCCACACACCACGGCCGTCCCCCACACACGAATACGACAAAAAATCAGAGAAACATAGGAGGCAGGAGGCGCAATTACGGAGCTATACCCATGTCTACGGCGCCGCACAAGCCTTTGTCGCTCGCGAGTCACAGATCTCTTCGACTTTGGAAGAGCAGAGACGCCAGCTGCGGCTATCTCCACTGCTGCCATCCCCCGATGTGTGGTGGCAGCCCTCGTCGGCTGTCTTCCCGCCTCACGAATCGCCGCCGGATCCGACGGCGCCAGCGCGGGCTGCGCCACCGCATATGCCATGGCTGATGGCTCTGCCTCTCCGCGAGGACACAGATGACACGGAATGAAAAATCAAAAAGAAAAGGAGGACTCTGAGAAATGAGAGCGGTGAGGGACATGTCGAATCAAAAAGAAAAGGAGGACTCTGAGAAATGAGAGCGGTGAGGGACATGTCGACGACGACAACGCGACTCAAATGACTGACCAGACGCGCGGAGATTCATGCAACGGATCGAACGGTTCACAAAGTGACTGTTTCTCAATTGTAAAACAGATAGCTGTTTTATAGGAAATCTGTATATTTTTACCTCGTGAATTTTCACATTCTAAGTACATATTTTTAAATTACTTGGCTGATTTCTCTGTGGAAAATTGGCTGAACTTTTTATATATTATAAAAGGAATTAAATTACCTCGTGCTCGTGTACACTTTGCTGTGTGGCCCGAGCATGGATGTAGCACGAGCAGGCAGTCCACCGGTCCACCCTTTCTCCCTCTTTCTCAGAACTGCAGAAAGGAAGCATTTTTTTCCGGCTCAGACACCCGGTCTTCCTCCCCCCATGCTGCTGATCCGCTGCCGGAAGCTTCGTCGGGCTCCTCCTTCGCTCCCCTGACCGGCCGCGGCCCGGCGCGAGATTCGGCGGAGTCGTGGGGTGGGTGGAAGGGGAAGCAGGAGTAGCAGCCGACCGGGCGGCCGCCATGTTCGGGTCCAGGGTCCAGGATGAGGTGGAGATGCAGCGGAGGACGAACAACAGGTGCGTGCCTGCGTGCGACCCGCGCGGAAACTCGATCTCTCCGTGCTCGTGAACTGATTTAGGCTAGGAGCCTCTTGGATGCTGTTCGTGACATGTGGCGATGTTTTGCTCAAATCATGATTTGACCTCGGGACAGAGAGCGAGGATGAGGATTTAGGTTGAGCTGAGAATAGTTGAACGGTATAGCAGGATTTGGTTTCGGCGTCAGGTTCGTTGCTGCCTCTGGGAAATGAAGGGGCCGAATTCGAATTTTTGTTTTTGTTTTTGGTTCGAATCGAGAAACGGAATTTGGTTGCTTCAGTTTGCGAGAACTAGAGAGGGTTTGCTAGGTTACTAACCCATCGTGTCACCTGAAGAACGTCTCCATGCTGGTTTCCTTTAGGTAGATGCAGCACATATTGGATGGTGATGCCAGTTTTTGAAATTGGGAATAGGAACTTAAGAGCTCGTTCTGTCTCCTTGTTTCAAGCGTATGTTTATTTATCGATTCCTATGCATCGAGAAAGGGGTCAAGATGAAATAGGATGTTATTTAAAATGTAGCCTAGCTAATAGGAAAGTGTAGATGAGATCAACTTCTGTTGTTATATACTGTATATCCTTGCTGGGAGCACTCAATATTCGCTAAGATATGCGTTAAGCGCCTCCTTTATACTAGTTCGTTTTCGACATTCTTACGGTCTCCTTCTCTAAGTGGTGTTCCGTTTGCAGGATCTTTCCTGACGAGAGACAGGACCAACCTAAGCTCCCGTTTCAAGCTGCGTGGGTCGACAGATCCGCTGCACACAGGATAGATGCAAAGAACCTCGAGAAGCTCAAGTTCTTAAATGAAGGCAACAAGCCATGGGAACGTGGTGCTGACCCCGGAAGAAGTATAGTACTGAGGTGGAACAGGGTGTATCTGGTGGCCTGCTTGTTTGCGCTTTTCATCGATCCTTTGTTCTACTACCTGCCACTGGTCAGAATAGAAGGTGAAACTTCATGTATTGCCAAGGACCAGCGATTGCGCGCGACCATCACAGTTCTGCGTTCACTTGCCGACTTGTTTTACGTGTTGAACATCGTGGTGAAGTTCCATACTGCATATGTGGATCCAAAGTCCAGAGTCCTTGGGAAGGGGCAGCTTATTGTGGATCTAAAGAGGATCCAGCGAAGATATATCAGAACAGATTTGTTTATAGACTTGCTTGCAGCTGTGCCACTTCCACAGGTAAACATAGCTTGAAAACTCATTTGTTGCAGTCTTTGTTACCATTTCTGGTACCTCTATGATATTTAGTAGATGTCCACTTGTCCAGTTTCAGTGTTGTCCTTAAGTTGATTCGTTAGAAATATGTGTGGCAAAGACTGCTAAGGTTCTTTGGGTCCACGGCGAGCCTTTGGGTTGAGCCTATTGGATTCTTTCCCTTTCAATCGACCCCTTCCCAAAGGAAGACATCTGGACAGTGCCTCTTGCCTGGTTTTATAGTTACCACATGGTTTTTACCAGCAGATCGTGATTGTTAAAAGGTGGAACCAACTAGTTTTCTACTGGGAAGAGCCAAAAGATATTCCATAGATTTTCTATTGTCTTCATCTGTTAACTGCCACTTGTATTCTCAAGATTTTTTCCCTTCTCATATTGCATCTGTTTGTCAACCCTGAAGATCTTATGTAAAGATTCGAAATTAACTAAATTCCTCTAGAATTATTTAATCCAATGTTTGTGCAAAATAAAATTATCTATATAGCTGAATTGTTTGGTAACCAATTATTCCAAATATTGATTATCCATTACTCAATTGTTAGGATAAAAAATCTACAGTTATAACGTGAATCTTCTGGTGTATTTTTTGCAGCTTACTCTGTGGTTAGTCATGCCTGGGATAAAACGCTCAAATTATAACGTCCAAACCACAACATTTGCTCTTATTATTATGGTTCAGTATCTATTAAGAATGTATCTCGTTGTACCTTTAAGCAATCAAATTATCAAAGCAGCTGGAGTAGTTACAAAGTCAGCCTGGGGAGGAGCAGCATATAATCTTCTGCTCTACATGCTTGCAAGCCATGTATGGTCATCTCTCCTATCAACTTCTGACTTCATGTAATATAATTCCTAGTCACGTAACTGAAAAAAGTTGTAGGAAATTTTTGCCGCTTATATTTGTTGTAACAGTTATGCACAATTTTATTTATAATCAATAAGAAATAGTCTCTGCTAAATATGGAATAAATTTTTTAGTTCCTTAGTATTTCTATGTCTCATCTGAAACAGTAGTAGGCGAAAAGTTGGTTTTTTTCTATCTTTTATCGTGTAATGCATTATTCAGTAATAAAATCTGCAGAAAGAAATACTAATAAGGTTTCAGGTAGACATGTATGTGACTCACTGTAGAAGTTTATCTCTATCACCTTGCATGCCTTTGATCACATCTTATAGACGTATAGTTATTACTTCAGTGTCACTTACGATTTATGTTTGTCACTGCAGATTACTGGAGCAATATACTATCTTCTCTCTATTGAGCGGCAGATTACATGCTGGAATCAGCAGTGCCTTCTTGAGTCCAACACATCTTGCAACCTGAACTTTATAAACTGCGAGACTACTGCTTCTAGTAGCTATCTGGATTGGCAAAGTGAAACGAAAATATTTGATTACTGCGATGCCAACCTTGATTCTCCAAATTTCAACTACGGAATGTTCTCAGATGCATTGACTAAGGGTGCTGTCTCAACTTCATTCCTTGAGAAATACTTCTATTGTCTGTGGTGGGGCTTGCTGCAACTTAGGTAGTGACTCGTTATTGTATTCTGACACTTGGAGTTCTTTCCTTGTGTATGCAATGTTTTCTGTGCCGTGAATACAGTTAATCAGGTTTAACTTATTTGGTGTTTGTTGTCACCTTTTCAGTTCGTGTGGAAATCCTCTCGAGACAAGTGCATTCATCGTAGAAAATGTATTTGCCATTGGAATCGGTGCTATCAGTCTCATACTCTTTGCCCAGCTAATTGGCAAAATGCAGGTAATATTACATTAATGATTTTTATTTATTATGGTCGTACTTCTTAATTACCTTGAGGAACGGCTAAGCATGCCACACTTGCCACATTATTTGATAATTTTGTTCTAGACCTATTTTTAGGAAATTAGCTCAGCAAGTTTGTTACGCCGTAAGTTTTTTCATGCGGAGTAAGTGTTAACACTTGACACTATCAGCTCTATTTTGTGTAGCGCTTTCATGGATTGTATTTACTATTTAAATAATGGATGCATCAGGTGTTTGATGTATGCGGGTGCATGTCATGGTTTCAATTGGTTAAAAGAACCTAAACCACTTCTGTTTGTGTAGTAAGCCATTTCCATGTTGACAGCTGCTTACTTTTCTTTTCTACCTTGTAGACATACTTGCAGTCTGTTAGCAAAAGGCTTGAAGAGTGGAGATTGAGGCAAAGGGACATGGAGGAGTGGATGAGACATCACCAACTCCCACCCTACCTTCAAGAACGTGTCCAGCGGTTTGTTCAAGTTAAATGGCTTGCAACGCGAGGAGTAGAAGAAGAATCCATCTTGCAAGCTTTGCCTCAAGATATACGCCGGGATGTACAGCGCCATCTTTGTTTGGATCTTGTTCGACGTGTAAGTTGGGGTTACATCCCTATCGACTGCCTGCACTGCTCGTCCAAACTATGTCTTTGTTCCTTGGCAGGTTTCTGATACCTCTGTTAAATGCAGGTCCCTTTTTTCGCTGAGATGGACGACCAACTTCTGGATGCCATCTGCGAGCGGCTGGTGCCGTTCCTGTGCCCGGAGGGCACATACATTTCTCGTGAGGGTGATCCTGTGAACGAGATGCTTTTCATCATCCGTGGCAAGCTGGAGAGTTCCACAACCAACGGAGGCCGGAGCAACTTCTTTAACTCTATCCTCCTAAAGCCTGGTGATTTCGCTGGTGAGGAGCTGCTCACCTGGGCCTTGCTTCCAAAGACCAACGTCCACTTCCCACTCTCCACGAGGACCGTGCGGAGCCTCACGGAGGTGGAAGCCTTCGCCCTGCGAGCCGAGGACCTCAAATTCGTCGCGAACCAGTTCCGGAGGCTTCACAGCAAGAAGCTCCAGCACACGTTCCGGTTCTACTCCCACCACTGGAGGACATGGGCCGCCTGTTTCATCCAGGCGGCATGGCGGCAGCACCAGCGGAGGAAGCTGTCCGAGAGCCTGAGCCGATGGGAGTCATACTCATGGTGGTCTGAAGAACACCCTGTCGCTGACAAGCCCAAACAGGAGGGCACCTCGAGCGGCGCACGAACTGCCGCCGAGGGTGCTGTCGCCCAGATGCACAAGTTCGCCTCCGCGTCCAGAAAGTTCCGCGCCGATGACACCATGATCCGCAGGCTGCAAAAGCCCGATGAGCCTGATTTCTCCGCGGACCACTTCGACTGAAGCTGATGTTTTGCCGGTGAAAATATATATATCTTGCATTGTATTGTTCCAAACATCAGTTGTATCGTAAATTCAGCACATCAGAAATTTAGGAGTTGTCAGTATCAAGGATCACACCTTACTAATGTATAAAATACGTATCCTTTTGTGTATGTCACATTTTCACCATGTTAATACGAGCTTGGGATTTTCTGAAGCCATGCTTCAGGACTTATTTTGCCACCATTTTTTTTAGATCAACAGGGAGGCCCCCCTCCCTAGTTCCATTCCATTTGGAAGTGAAACCATCACTCCCAGAGGTATGATCCCAGGACCAGAAGGTCATCTTTAATGAGCTCAATGAGCTGGATCATTTTCTCAAGTCATGGTAAGCGAGGCTGTTCTTTGTGGCCAGTAGCACGTCAGTCAGTCTCAGTCCCCAAATCCAGCAGACAGAGACAAGAAGAGGGGCACGATGAGGAGGACGGCGGCGGCCCGGCCCAAGATCGGCGACCGGGCGACGAGCGACGTGGTGGTGCGGCTGCGGACGCCGGAGGGCCGGGACGAGTGGCTCTACTGCCACTCCGCCGTGCTCGCCGCCGGGAGCGGCTACTTCGCCGACCGCCTCTCCGACGCCTGGCCAACCTGCCAGATCCTCGACTCCCGCTACTGCGTCGAGGTCCGCTGCCCGGACCCGGACCTTAGCTCCCACGTCACCGCGCTCCGCCTCCTCTACCCCTCCGCCGCCGCCCACGAGCCCGTCTCCCGCTTCGGCGTCCGCGGCGCGCTCGCCCTGCTCCAGGCCGCCGCGTACCTCGGCTGCGGCCGGATCGCCGCCGCCTGCGCCGACTACCTGGAGTCGGCCCCCTGGGACGAGGCCGACGAGGAGGAGATCCTCGCCACCGTCCCGTGCCTCGGCGGCGGGCAGTACGACCGCGTCCTCGCGCGCCTCCGTCCGGCCGATCCGGCGCCCGCCACCGCCATCTTCCTCTCGGCGTTCCGCCACGCGACGGCCGCGCCGGCGGTGGCCGCGCGGGAGCTCAAGTCCGCCGCGCAGGAGCAGCTCGAGTACATGCTCACCGAGGACGACGACGCGCCGCTGCTAGCCTTCGACGCCAACGGCTGCGGCGACGCCGTCAAGTCTCAGGTGAAGGATTGCGTCGCCGGCTTACTAAACAGGTTCAGCGATTTCACTAGCTCTGCACTGACGAATCAGATGGAGGCGTCTTGTTCCGGTGGCGTCGATGGGGAGCTTCAGAGGGAGCTGCATTCTTTCGTTTCCGATATCTCCTGGGTCTGTCAGGTACTGGGCAAGCTCGAGATGATGCAATGCCTTGCAGCCTACTGGATCGAAGCATCGTCTGATGTCGTTGCGGCTGTCGAGGTGGCGTGCGCAGGGTCCGAATGTCTCACGACCAGGCTGAAGGTTGTTGAGATATCTGCAAAGGTCCTGGAGGCGGTCGCGTTCGGTAACGTCGTCCTCCCTGCAGAGAAACGGGGCCATGCTGTGAATGTTTGGATCAGATTCGCAGGGATAACAAAGCATTTGGTCGATCAAGCCAGCTGTGGCGATGACGGTGGCGGTAATAATGGGGATGCTGAAACAGCAGCAAAGATTGGTTTGGACGGCGAGGTCTGGCAGGGGCTGGAGTCGGCGATTGCCTCGATAGTGACGACACTGCCGTCGAACACTCAGGCTGAGATTCTGTCAGAGTGGCTTCAGTCGAAGCATGCTGCATTCCCAGACCTGACGGAGGCGTTTGACACCTGGTGTTATAGATCGAAGAATGCTGGAAGAAGGCTATCTTTCTTGAACAACATCAGTCCGACACCTTGAGCCCAGGCCTGATGCCAGAATCATCCGTAGGCCTGACAGCACTGAGCATCTGCCTTTTTTACCAAAACCAATGGACATGGTATTCCACTGATTTGCTATATGATCACATTGTGGTTAAATTGCTCCAGGACCTCTTTATGAAAGCATAGTTGGTGGAAAGTTTTGGACATACCATAGCTGTGAAATGAGTAACCTCTAACCAATGCCTTGCCATGTAGATACACATGTGCAGTACGTGCTACCAAGAAGTGCTGTGACATTTGATCTCTTGTTGAACTCTAGAAAATCATCACTTGCAATGCCAGCTTGTGGTTATGCTGCGAAACTGGGGCTAGCACTGAACTTACCCAACTGTCTGAAGAACAGCTCATATATGAGAGTTATATGAACATCTGATCAACGGATATATGAGAGTTATATGAAGCTATGGTATTTGTTTATTCCTTCTTGAGCATTTTGGGTCAAGGGCCGTCTCCATGTCCTTTTCGATGCCAAATCAGGTTTCATGGACAGCTGTGCTGCATTCCGGAGATGGAGGTCTCGGTCGGAAATGTTGCGCTCCTGCGTGAGATCAGACTTCGTGCGGCCCGAATTGGTGTGGATTTTTTCAAGCCAGGCTAGCCCCCTTTCCATTAATTGCATAACGGAAAAAACAAATTCCACCACAAAAGCAATTGAGAGCATACAGGAAAGCGAGATTGTGAAGTTGGGGCGTTAATGGGAGACCTGCTGCGAGTGTTCGTCCTCTGCTACGGGTCAAAAGCCTATCAGCACTAGAGCAAGTCCGCAACCGAGCTAAAGTAGCAAAAGATTGTAACAAGCCAACAAGTTTGAAACGAGGTAAACAACCATCAGCAGGGACTAGATTGAAGACACTGTGTCTCCAGCAGCAGCAGATGGATGAGCAGCCAGACCCGCAGCCTTCTGCATCAACTTGGTTCTAGACTGTTTTCTTCCTTGGTGGTTAGCATTTTTATATGGTGTGGATTGGCGTGGTGTTTGAAAAGGAGGCGACGGAGCGTTTGTGTTTTCGCTCGCTTAACCTGACTCTTGTGAAAAGGAAAGAAGGTGTAAATTTCATGGTTTTTGATTGGAGCCTAATATCTGTTCTGTTCCCAGTTTGATTCTGATTTGAATGGTTCAGCTCCCGGGCAAACCAGTTGGGTACCTGTCATGGATCTGACATCGGCCTGAAGATATTTTTTTTCTAGCCTGTCCTTCCTGAATGTCATCTTTTTACCATTGTCTACCTTCTTTTCTGGTTGCTGTCAACATTGTCCTGCATAGTGCTGTTGCATCTGGAAGAAAATGTACAATTTGCAAGTTGCTCACTCAGGAATTGAGTTACTACAACTTTGTTATTCTTATTCACCCTACACAGCAGCGCCCATGGCCTAATGGATAAGGCGTCTGACTTCTAATCAGGCGATTGTGGGTTCGAGTCCCACTGGGCGTGATTATGTTTTAATTTCTGTTTATTATTATTATTATTATTATTTATTAATTCCTTACTCAGCACTAATTTATTATATTTTTGAATATCTTAAATGACTCCATAAAAAAGAGTGCTTGTTCAAAATCCTTCACTAACTTTTAGATGCCCGTGATTTCAAAAATATTCCAGAGAAAATTCAGACAAACTGAGAACTCGCGAAACTGAAAAGGGCACCATGGACATTAGCAATTCACTTCAACCATGGGCCTGGGCCCGGGCCCATGAGATAGCATGACTCTATGCCTGTTTCAGAAAAATATTTTTTTTTTGTCTACAGACTTCTTGTCCCTGTGAATAATTACATATGCCGGAGTTGCCAAAATATTCATTGAATATTGTATGAGAGAAGCAAATTTTGTTGGGCATGAACTCATGAAGCACACCCATACATCTTCATCGGTTTGAATGGATGACCCAGTTAGTATTATACCTGTAACCTATGATGCACCTATTCTTGAAAGTTAATAAAGACGTGTTTTCATATTAAAAGGGACACATTATTTTAATTTTCCAATGAAATAAAATTAACAATCCAAAGCTCAACCGCCCATCAAAGGATGATGTCGTTTGATATGGACAAAAGAGATATGAACTTAACGAAGGACGCAAACGATAGGAAGGCATAGATCGAGGAGAAAATAAGTGCCAGTGATCGGAGGTGAAGATAATGTCCTAGGGGGCACACCCATGTTAGAGCTGAAATGCACCCGCTGAGCTTAGATCTAGGTAGGTCCTGCTAGGGGTGTCGACAATGCAGTGAGCCGGTGTCACACGACAAATACAACGTGGGATTGTGTCTGAATTTTGGTGCTTTGGACGACTAGATGGACACCTTCCTTGCAAGAATGGATTTTGGTGACTTAGGAGCAGGAGGGACATGCTTGGTGCCAGAGGCCGTGTTTGGCTTGCACCGCTCTTAGCAAAGGTGCAACGTCTTCTTAGCTTTTCTTTCACCACCGGGATTCACTTTCCTTGAGTTCATGGACATTGTTTTCTGACATAAGCCCCTCCTCCTCTTAAACGCACATTGGTCATAGTCCACATTTCTTTCCACGTATTGTAAGTAACCTTCAAAGGACCATATGCCATAGGAAGAGTAGTCAAAATATAATGGTCCAAGAAATCCTCAGGAATTAGCATGTCCAAGCAGTGGCGGAGCTTGAAACGAATTCATGGGCGGGCCAAACTATTAAGAAACGAATTCACTTCAATCGCGCTATGATTCGTGTAGTTCTTCCTTGAACGGAGGCGAGTCGGTGACGGCGGCGACGAGACTGGAGCGAGCCGGTGGAGGTGAGAAGAAACTTAACTTGGGGGGAGGGGGGGGGGGGGGGGTGGTGGGGTGGGGAGGGGGTGCAGGGGTCGCCGGAGCCGTTGAGGAATGGCGGTTTTAGAGGATGGTCGGGGATGGGGGTGGGGGGGATGCAGGGGTTACCAGAGCTGTTGACAGGCTGGGCCTCTTTACATGCATATTAGTTAATTTTTATTTTGCAAAAAACCTGGGCGGGCCATGGCCCAGGTTGGCCCTAACTAAGCTCCGCCAGTGTGTCCAAGCCCTTAACTTGGCGGCTATATCATTTATCATCATATGCTCTCTAGTGTAGCAACACCATCATATCAAGTGGTCAACATCTTCATGATTGACGTAGTGGCTTAGACCTTAGTAGAGCCTCGTTCTGAATTGCTTCTCCACAAACTCCAAGTACGTTTTAGCTCACTTACACTTGGAGATTGATCCCCTAATCCCAACATTAATGGTGCTTCTTAATAATCATTAATGCCACACGGTTGGATTGTTGCATGCCCACTTTTTGTTAGCTGCCTCATATATCTTGTTTTCCCGGTTAGGTTCTAATCTTTCGAGGACAATGGAATAAGGGCTTTCTCCGTTAGTCGTGGTCCATGACCTCAAGAAAATAAGGATATGTTCTTTCCACGTTGGAATGTTTGTTGTTCCATTTAACTGCTCAATTACATTAAGGCACCTGCACATTGCGAATGGGCTTATTGCTGAACTTAAAAGATACGTCTTTCCACGTTGGAATGTTTGTTGTTCCACTTAAGTGCTCAATTACATTAAGGCTCTTTCACACTACGAATGGGCTCATTGCTAAAATTAAAAGATAGGCTAATAATAATTATATAATAAATCAATTGTAAAGTTACCCATATTTAAAAATAATTATAGCATGAAACTAATCCTACATTGTATGGTTAATAACATGCCAAATCTGATGAAATCCTAATGATCAACACAGTTGGGCAGGAACAAAAGAAAAATTTTATAACCAAAATTCCCCCTTTTCCCCTGGCCATAGGTTCCCCACCGTCTTAAAAAAAAAAGGTTCGCCGGCGTCACCTTTGTTCGGCGCCTCCCACCTCTGCGCCTTGAGCTCGCCTGAGTGGACCATTGATTGCTGCTGGCAGAATTGGCGGGGACTAATCTTCTTATGTAGCTTTAGCGCATTCCCTGGCAACGGCGCCAGAAAACTGCTTGATGATTGGTGATGGAAGAGTTGGGTGGTTCCCTAAGCGAAGGCGTGGATGTAGCAAGTAGCAGTTTTCCCTCAATTAAGAACCGAGGTTTATCGAACCAGTAGGACTTCGAAATCAACAATGAGGTGCACATCAACGATCTCTGGTGCTCAACCGTCGACGAACGTGGACCTGCACATACCCAAACAATTACTTTGCCCCCAACGGCAGGAAAGTTGTCAATCTTCCCGGTCTGCTGAAAACAAAGCGGTTAAATGTAGAGTGTAGCGAATGAAAATATGTAAACGGACCAATGAGCAAGTGAAAATGAAAAGCAAGTAAACGAGGTTGTAAACAATGTAAAAATATGTACCGGGGGCCATGGGTTCACTAGTGGTGTCTATTCAATAAATAAAACACTCATATGACGGGTAAACAAATTACAGTTGAGAGCAATTGACAAGATTATGACACAAACTTAATCTAGATATTCAAAATGTTCATGGTAATATTCATATAGGCATCACACAAAATAACAAAGACCGTCATCCAACTGCATCTTTGTCTGAAATGTCTACCTAGGGATCGCTATCCAGCCTATCACCCATCGGTATTAAGTTGCAAGCAACATACATTTGCATTAAGTAAAGTTTATGATGTAAGCAATATTTATAACCACGTAGACATAAACACCGCTGTTTTACCCCTAGTTGCAACAGCACACCCTCGTCCTTAGACGTTTCTGTCACTCGTGCCCTGGCACAAGAGAGGGCATGAACCAACCATCACTACACCATGGACCAGATGAGAGGGCATAAAACTACCAGTAAAAATCCATATAAGGAGGCAATTGGACTGTCGGGACATATTAACTGCCGATAAAAATTATAGAAGGCATATCTTCTGCCGGTAAAGATATCGGAACACCGGCAATCAACTGCCGGCACAGATCGCTACCCACCGCACATCCATTTGGCGCGGAAACGAAAAAAGGGCACGTTGCCATAGTATGGAGAGGGGAAAAGTAGGCGCGCAAGCAAAATATCCCGCCGCCCCCAAATCTCTAAATCCCCTTCTCTCCACCGCTCGCGGCCCTCCCCAAAATCTCTAAATCCCCTTCGCTCCACCGCATCTCGTACTACACTCCACGGCTCCTCCCTCCGCCGCCGCAGATCGTCCTCTCCATGGCCGCCCCTCCGCCACTCGTGCTAACCGCATGCGTCCATCGATCTGCTCGTGCATTGCCGCCGGAACGGAGCTCGCCGTCGGCTCCTTGTCTCATCCCGAGTTCCTGCCGTCGGAAAGGAGCTCACCGACGGCTCCTTGTCTCGTCCCCGACTCCCTGCCGCCAGAAAGGAGCTCGCCACCGGCCCCTTCGTCTTGTCCCCGACCCTGCATCCGGAAAGGAGCTCGCCGCCGGCTCCTCGCCTCGTCCCCGAGTCCCTGCCTCCGGAAAGGAGCTCGACATCGGCTCCTCGCCTCGTCCGCGAGTCCCTGCCTCGTCTCGTCCCCGGCCCTGCATCCGGAAAGGAGCTTGCCGCCGGCTCCTCGCCTCGTCCGCGAGTCCCTGTCTCCGGAAAGGAACTCGCCGCCGGCTCCTTGCCTCATCCCCGACCTCTTCCCTCTGAGCCTGACAAAGCTGCAGTGGCCGCCACTACCTCCACTGCCACTTACGAGCCTTGGCCGCCCCCGACCCAATTGCTTCCACGGACGACCACCACATCAAGAAGGTGAGGCCATCCCCTCTTCTGAATTATTTGCTACAATATTTCATATGCATATATCTCTGGAAAATACAATGCCTGTGGTTATTTCTCTAGATGTTTATATCCTGCTGCTAGCATATTTGAACTGGAGAATATCTTTCATGCTTCTCAGTCTAACATGCTTTATACTGCATTCAACATAATTTCTGTGTACCTACAGAGTAATCTGACATTGAGAGTAAACCTGGAATAACCAGCAGAAAATTATATTTAGTATATAGGTTGTGAGACAGTAAATGTTATTAGGAGGTTTCACTATAAATATATTACAACTAAAAGGTGACAATTTTTAAAATGTTTGGGCCCTGCCACATAGAAATCTGAGCCTTTTTCCTGTGGTCTGGTAGGTCATATTAAATTAAAAGCCAATGCATAGTACGTTTTTTACAATCAGTTTGCTTACACATGATCTGGTTGCTTGTATGAGTGCGTTTTCTTGTATACTTGTCTGAATTTTTTTTTCGAAATGGAGGGTGTGCCCCCAGCCTTTGCATCCAAAGGATGCACACATCCAGATTTTATTAATATGGAAAAAACGAGTACAAGCAAGCAGAATCCAGCAGTCGAACAAAATCGACCCGGAAAGAAACCCTGAGGCCGCAAACTTTTTGGGGGAGAATTTCACTTCCCCGGCCTCTGCACCAACTAGGGATGCATACAGCCATTAAGCATGAGTACCAGGATTTTTATCTTGATTAATAACCAAGCCTGGTCCTCAGGATAAATTGCATGAGTATCAGGAAGTCCTAATCCTCAAGTATAAATAGGAACCTAAATTCGCGTCCATGAGGACTTGAACCTGAGTGTTGGGTTTGTACATACTTGTCTGAATAAAGTACTGAGATAGTTTTGACCTGAAACATATTGTCTTGAGAGATGTTAGCTGCAATTTCCTTGTTTCTGCTTGAAGCTCTAGTTGAATTGTATGTGTTACCCAATGGTATCACCTTCAGCATTGAACTGAGATGCATTTTGTCGTGATGCTGCTGAAGTTTGCATCTGTTGTAATTTTTTATTTTCTGCTTTGCATTCATACCAAATTTTCTTTTCTTTTCTCTTAACGCGTTTTCATCCATACAATTTTCAAACACATAGAAAGATAGTTGGTAACACAGTTTGGATACATGTCGAAACATGCACATTAAAGCCACGTTGGTGTGACAACTTCAACTCCACGTCATCTATATATGGACTTTATGGAAATAATTTGTCCAGCAAACGAACTGTCTCTTCCAATCAAGAGAAATTTAACTATAGGTTCAATAGTTAACCATAATGTACATTAAGACCCTGTTTGACCGAGGTCATTTATAGTTATGGTTCTGACTCCAACTATAGTCAAGTGCATGATGTGTACCGCACCACTGGCATGCTAGACAAGATAGTATTTTGAGGAAACTATATAAGAAGTTGGCTTAAGAGAGTTCAAAAAAAGGCGCCATGTTCATTAGAGCATTTTATCTAAAGACTATTTATTTCTGTAAAGTCAGCATTGTGTGTTATCTATTTTGTGCTAACACTCATGTCCAATTATGTGTCTTTTCTATACATGTTTTTTCATCCATACAATGCGAAGAGACCCCTAAAAAATTGGTTCAGCCACACGTTGACACATGCATATTGAAGCCATGTTGCGCCAAGCCCTAGCTTCACGCCTTCTATGGGTCTTACGGAAGGAAATTTGGCCAACATTGCTAAGAAACTATTGAACGGACCATCTTTCTGGCAAGAGGAAGTTAATAATAGCTTAAATGGAAACTGTAATGTACATTAAAACCCTGTTTGGCCGAGTTCATCTATAGTTCCGGTTTCATGTCCTGTTTTAGTCAAGTGATGTGTACCGGGCCAATATCACACTACGAGGGAACTACTTTTCAGGAACTATACAAGAAGTTAGTTAAAGAGAGTTTGAAGAAAAGGCGCCACACTCATCAGAGCCTTGTTTGGCCAGGCTTGGTTGCGTTCCAGTTACGACCCTAATTCTGTCAAGTGGAGTATATACCACACCGTCAGGACACTAAAATGGATCTTCTTTCAGCGTACTATATGAGGAGTAGATGTATACGAGAAGAGATATAAGAAGAAGTTAAAGGGAGTTTCAACAAAAGGCGGCATGCACATCTATACCTAATAATAAAGTCATTAAGCCTTCTTTGGTTCGTCCGGCTTTTTTGGTTGGTACGTTTTCGTTCCTACGTTATCGCTTGCATACCCGTCTGCTTCTTTTCCTGTTCGTACACGTTTCTTCCTGTTCCTGTCCGCTCCTTTTTTCAGGTCCTACACGTTACAAGTTTCTGTTCGAATATATGTGTACGCCTGTCTACGGCCGAATCCCCGTCCGATTGCCGTCGTTGTCACAGCCTCGCAGGCCAGCTTCCTCTCCTCGACACCGAAGTCGTGATTGTCCGACCGAAGTCGTGATTGTCCGACTTGCGGACGGAGCTTCTTCTCGCTGTTATCGTCCAAACTGCCGGCGCCGGACGTGTTCACAAGATATATGGTCTTCTGCTTGCAGTCTTTCCTACATTGAGGTCGATCTCACAAGGACAAGTAATCTGGCAGCAGGGCTATATCCTGAGAAGACTCCATTGATTGGTGTAACACCCGTGGAAGGAAAAGGCCGTCTGCGTCTTCCTGCGCTCACGCCTCTGCGGGCAGACATCGCCGGTCTAAAGTGCTGGATGGATCTGGGACTGGGAGTAGTCCGGCTGAGCACGATCAGGTAGCCAATGCGCTCTCTTTTTTCTGATCAGAATATCAGATCTATAATAAGCAGCTTAATACACCAGGATGATTGATTGCATTGCATGCATGCTAGGACGGCTAGATTACATGCATGCATGCCAGGAGCATAGCTAGCGATTTTGCACCTTGCTGCTCAGGTTGAGTTGCTGCATAGCATAACTGCATAGCGACACTTGGTTTTATTCCCATGGTGGTACATTTTGCATGCTCAACACCGTGCAATTAGTTTTCTATGAAGCCTTTCTAGCCAGTTGCCTTTGTAATTTAATTAAGATGTGTGATAGATGTGCTAAAGCTATATGTTTTTTCTAGATAACTGACCTCATTACAGAAAAAAATACTATGTTCATTAAGAATAGATATTTATCTGGTGGAGTTTATGCATCTGAATTAATCTTATTTTGCACCCATGTCCAACATTATAGTATAATTGTTTATAACAAGGAAAATATTGTTGTGCTACTGTAGCATCCAGATCTTGAAATAATTGTAATTCTTGCAATTCTCTTTTAAGCCCTTAGGGTTATTTCAGTATTCTTTTCATGTGTGTCCCGTCGGATCGAACGTACTCGGTGTATTAGGGGCGGTAATAGTTTTTTTTATAAGGAGCATATATATTGATTTCACGGGGGCAGTAATAGTTAAGAGAAAACTTATTCATTGTATGTATGATATCTTACCCCCATAATAAGAATCAGCATAATTAAAGTAATTTATAAGTAGTTACATATACTTTGTGTATAATGCAATATGCAATCAATTTCTTCTTTTTTATCAACGACATATTCATACCGTGTAGAAAACTCTCATGCAACAAGCAATTTGGGGCCCCGCAAAAAAAACAAGCAATTTCAGGTGCAATCTTCAATCATGGATGTCAAGGAGCAAAGAATGAATATAGATAAATATTGATATGCACTGATGACCAATGAAGAAAAACAATAAAAACTAAAAGCGCCGCGAAGAATATCAGCAAAACAAAACAATAAAGATTCAACCCAGTTGATAAAAAATGCACACAAGGGAGGAAGAAATATGCAAACTTAGAGCCAGAACAGAAGACAAAAAAGATGTACAAACAGAACAGAAGAAAGCTAGAATAGATCAAATTATAGCCAACCATGATATGTTACGATGATTTGCCTAGCTAGATATATACGCTTAACCAGCCTGGTTAATTCTACCGACGTGGCTGCCAAACCATTGGAAGGAAGAAATTAGCCAGCAAATATGGTACTCATTTATTCTCATAGATGTGTGAACATAGATGCACAGATAGATAGGTTTTTATTCGACATCATGCATGCATATACGTTGAAAGATGGATAGATTGCTGGACTCGATCTTGCTCGGAAGAGACGAGTTGAGTGTGCCATATCGTTTTTCCTGTGTTTGTGTTAGTCACATGCATGCTAGCCAGCTTAGGACTGGGATTGTTCAGCAGGAGGAGCTACCATATCAGCGCTGAGCTTAGTTTAGGGCATGGCCCACACAACACCACTGGCTTCGTCTCAGCATGATATGAACTTGTCATGCAGGAGGAGCTACTTCCTTAGCTTAGTTCAGAGCATGACCCACCAGGCCACCGGCCAAACACTACATACAATTGATTGTCTTCACCTCTATGTATGAACTTTCATGACTACTTAGCTACCATTAGTTGTACATCGTCGCTGTCATTGTAGATCAGCTCTTGAAACCGCTTGCAAATTATGTTCGACTTGTCGATCGAGGAGCTTTCTTGAAAAATCTACGAGGTCGTCAATTTGCATACGGTGGAACGTACATTTCGTCGTGTCCCTCTATTAAGCATTTCATCAAGAGCTTCTTAGCTTTTTTATATGGAGTACTTCACAAACCTCGCCGGCTTTCAAATAAAACAGTTCTAATGATGACACGGAAATAGTTATCTCTCAGGCGTTGGTAAATAACATAACCAAAAAAAAAACCCGATGAGGGGCGAGTGAGAAAAGTTACACATGTAAAATGGTGATCTCATCTCTTCTCTACATGTGAGTGGGTCAGATATATGCCACTACATATTGAGTTGGGTATGCCACTAGATATCTAGCTAGGTGTAGGGCTGTAGGCAGCAGTGACACGTACGGGCTAAAGCAATGTTTTTGCCTTCAGGGGTTAACTATGGACCAAAGGTGCTCTCACTAGTGGAAAAACGGTCTTTGGGAGGGGGGGGGGGGGGGGGGGGGGGGGGGGAGCCATTAGGCCCGGTTCAGTGACAAACCGGGACCAATGCCTGGCATTGGTTCGACCGGCCAGGGCCCCGTGAGGCAATAGTCCCGGTTGGGCCGGGGGCATTAGTCCCGGTTCGTGCTGCCAACCGGGACTAAAGCTCCCTCAGAGCATTAGTGCATTAGTCCCGGTTCGACCGGGACTAATGCTCTGAGGGAGATTTAGTCCCGGTTGACAGCACGAACCGGGACTAATAGTCCCCTGCCTATATAAAGCCAGCCAGCTTCTACTCCTCTATTTTTTTTTTCAGCTAGGAGGTGTAAGAGGTGGGTGCTAGTTTGTTTTCCTTTGCTATGCACTAGAGCTGTTCGATGAAATGCCCGAGCCATATTTAAGTTCACACAAAATGATATGAGGTGCCCGAGCCACCCTTAGGCTTTGTCCTCTCTCTTTCCTCCGATCGATCGAGGTTAATTAGCAACCTTTATCCTTTTCATCTGTAATTGATACAAATTTTGCATGTGTCGATATAAGGTGGTCATTTCAGTATTCAATATGTTATTCTAATTGTATTTGATAAACTTAATTATATGATATGCAGATGGATGAACGGCAGCGATGGATGTACGGCGACCGACGCAGTTCCGATTTTATTGCAGGCCTGCATAAATTTATCCATATGGCTGAGGCAAACAAAGAGGATGGTTTTATGCCTTGTCCATGTGTGGACTGTCGGAACGTTAAGGAGCACTCTTACTCGAGAACCCTTCAAGGCCACCTGCTTCGGAGAGGTTTCATGCCCAGCTATAATTGTTGGACGAAGCACGGAGAAAGATGGGTTATGATGGAAGACAATGAAGAAGAAAAGGATGATGAGAACTATCCTATGTTCCCTGAAGAATACGGTGATACTGCGATGGAAGACAATGAAGAAGAAGGAGGTGAAGAACAACGAGCGTCAGATGAGCCCGATGATGGTCTTGGTCGGGTCATTTCTGATGCAAAACGAGAATGCGATACAGAAAAGGAGAAGCTGAAGTTGGAGGCCATGCTAGAGGATCACAAAAAGTTGCTGTACCCAAATTGCGAAGATGGCAGCACAAAGCTCGGTACCACACTGGAATTGCTGAAATGGAAGGCAGAGACTGGTTTATCTGACAAGGGATTTGAGAAGTTATTGAAAATAATGAAGCCGAAGATTCGAAAGGATAACGAATTGCCCGAGACTACGTACGAAGCAAAGAAGGCTATCTTCCCTCTAGGATTAGATGTGCAGAAGATACATGCATGCATCAATGACTGCATCTTTTACCGCGGTGAGGAGTACGAGAATTTGGATGCATGTCCGGTATGCACTGCACTGCGGTACAAGATCAGACAAGATGACCCTGGTGATGTTGAGGGCGATGACGAGCCCCCCAGGAAGAGGATTCCTGCTAAGGTTATGTGGTATGCTTCTATAATACCACGGTTGAAACGTCTGTTCAGAAACAAAGAGCATGCCAGGTTGTTGCGATGGCACAAAGAAGAGCGTAAGAAAGACGGGAAGTTGAGACACCCCGCCGATGGGTCTCAATGGAGAAAAATTGAGAGAGAGTTCTCGGACTTTGCAGGTGACGCAAGAAACTTATGGTTTGGTCTAAGTACAGACGGTATGAATCCTTTTGGGGAGCAGAGCTGCAGTCACAGCACCTGTCCCGTGACTCTATGTATCTACAACCTTCCTCCTTGGTTGTGCATGAAGCGGAAGTTCATTATGATGCCCGTTCTCATCCAAGGCCCGAAGCAACCCGGCAACGACATTGATGTGTACCTAAGGCCATTAGTTGATGAACTTTTGTAGTTGTGGGCCATACCAGGTGTACATGTGTGGGATGAGCACAAACAGATGGAATTTGACCTACGAGCGTTGCTGTTCGTAATCATCAATGATTGGCCTGCTCTTAGTAATATTTCAGGACAGTCAAACAAGGGATACAACGCATGCACGCACTGTTTAGATAAGACTAAAGGTACATATTTGGAAAAATGTAAGAAGGTCGTGTACCTGGGGTGTCGTCAATTTCTTCCAGCCAATCATCCCATGAGAAAGAAAGGCAAGCATTTCAAAGGTGAGGCAGATCACCGGAAGAAGCCCAACCTCCCTGATGGTGATGCTATATTTGGTATGGTCAAGGACATAGAAGTAATCTTTGGAAAGGGTCCTGACGGTCAATCTGTTTCGAAAGACGTCGCTACCGGACACGCGCCCATGTGGAAGAAGAAATCTATATTTTGGGAGCTACCCTATTGGAAAGTCTTAGAGGTCCGGTCTTCAATCGATGTGATGCACGTGACAAAAAATCTTTGCGTGAACCTGCTAGGCTTCCTCGGCGTGTATGGGAAGACAAAAGATACACCGGAAGTAAGGGAGGACCAGCAGCATATGAAAGACCCAAACAACAAGCATACGGATAAAGGGCGTCATTACTTAAGCAGCTACGCCTTACGAAAGCAGAGAAGGAAATATTTTTTGAATGCCTGAGCAGTATCAAGGTCCCAGCTGGCTTCTCGTCAAATATAAAGGGAATAATAAATATGGCAGATAAAAAATTCCAAAACCTGAAGTCTCATGATTGCCACGTGATTATGACGCAGTTACTTCCGATTGCATTGAGGGGGCTTCTATCGGAAAATGTTCGAGTACCTATTGTGAAGCTATGTGCATTTCTCAATGCAATATCTCAGAAGGTAATCGATCAAGAAAGTCTGACAAGGTTACAGAAGGATGTGGTCCAATGTCTTGTTAGTTTTGAGTTGGTGTTCCCCCCATCATTTTTCAATATTATGACGCATCTCCTGGTTCACCTAGTCGACGAGATTGCAATTCTCGGTCCTGTATTTCTACACAATATGTCCCCCTTCGAGAGGTTCATGGGAGTCTTGAAGAAATATGTTCATAACCGTGCTAGGCCAGAAGGAAGCATCTCCAAAGGCTATAGAACAGAGGAGGTCATTGAGTTTTGTGTTGACATTATTCCCGACATTAAGTCGATTGGTCTTCCTGAATCGCGGCATGAGGGGAGACTTAGTGTAAAAGGCACGTTAGGAAAAGAAAGCAGTGATATGTAGGGACGGGCATCATTTTACTCAAGCACACTACATAGTTCTACAAAGTTCCACCTTCGTGGCTCCGTATATCGAGGTACACAAGAATATTGTACGCTCCAAAAACCCAGGGAAGCCTGACTCCTGGATTAAACAAAAACACATGGAGACTTTCGGCAGTTGGTTGTGATTACATCTCATGAATGACACCGATGTTGGAGATCAACTCTACTTATTGGCCGCGTTATGGTTTAACGAAATCAAAAGCGAAATACTATTTCGTTCATGAAAAAAGTCTCCATGATTTTTACAACGATACAGAGAATAACTTGGTAAATGCGTTATGGTTTAACGAAACCAAAAGAGAAATACTATTTCCTTACAACTTCAAGTAAGTGTTACTGTCTTGTACACATTCTATTTCGCTTAATTTCTCGATATTATGTGTATAATTGACGACTTATGCGTGCGCAGCTACCACTTTATTCTGCTAATCATTATCCCTGACAAAGGAGTAGTACTTGTCATGGACTCGTTACATAAACCCCTTAAGGATTGGGCGGACATGCAGGAATGCTTCCAGAGGTAATTTCAATCATATTATGGCACTATATCGGCAACTTTCTGTCCATTTACTGATAGCAAGTAATTAATATATAACTCCTTTATTCATTTTCTTTGCCGGGCAGTGCTTGGAAACGATTCATCGCCAGGGCTAGGGGTGATTGGGTGAAGGAGCTTACATTTAAACCAATAAATGTAAGTATTACTATCTAGATCCGCGCATCTTTTTGATTCTAGTTCAATACCATTACCATTCTTGATTATTATTTTGATTGAACTCTGTTCCCGTAAAGTGCTTGAGGCAGGAAAGTGGGAATCATTTATGTGGATACTACGTCTGCGAGTTCATTCGTCAGACGTGCTGAGAGAAGGGCAGAACCTTAGAACAACTTGAAGTGCGTATGCAATATTCATAATTTTAGTTTATTGCCATCAATTGTGTTTACTTTCATTCATATATATTGACCCTTTTTTAATTAGATCGAACGGTTGCGGGAAGGCCTTCTACCACAGGATCGCGTACGAGCAATTAAAGAGGAAATTGCCGGATTCTTAGATGAAGAGGTCCTAGATCCGAAAGGAGAATACTACTGTAAGGTTGAAATTAAATAGTGAGTGTAAAAAAGATGTATATATATAAGAATGAAACTCGTGTGTAATACATATACCGTTTGTAATATGTTTGACCAAGCACGACGAATGAGATGTGTGTAATATATTCGTGACGATGATGTGTAATAGTGGTTCACCATATTTCACTAGTAGTGGCATTTTTGTAGTTCTAAAAAATATTTAATTTAAGTTTTTTAAACATGCATGCATTTGAAATAATCAAATAGGTCTTATTTTTCTGAACATTTTGTTATTTTATTCATATTTTTATGAATTACAGAATAAGCATTATTGATTTTACAAATTTAAACAATTTTCTGAAATTTCTGAAAAAAGTGAAAAAATCTGACGGGACAATAGTCCCGGTTCATAATACGAACCGGGACTAAAGCCCCAGGACAATAGTCCCGGTTCGTAATACGAACCGGGACTAAAGCCCCTCCGCCCCTGCTGCTTCCGGCCGGGCCACGTGCTGCCCCATTAGTCCCGGTTCGTGTCCCAACCGGGACTAGCATTAGTCCCGATTAGCTAGTCCCGGTTGGGGAACCGGGACTAATGGCCCAAACCTACCGGGACTATAGGGGGGTTTTCCACTAGTGCAAGCCATCGCTTCCAACACCGCCGGATCAGATATACCATTGATCGTACGGGGGAGAGGCACCAACAAATTTACCCTGCTCATTCCGGCATATTGCACTGATCGCTCCATGATCTTCTCCCCGGGACACTGTTGCGTCGACATTTATTTTGATAATCCCCGGTGCAGGAGGAATCCATCTCGAACGAGCCTGACGGTGGTTGGGATTACTCATCTTCTGAACAGGCTGTTTGACCTCTCCCTGACGGTGTATCGCCTTTCTCCGAGCTGTCCAAATCGCCCACAAGGTGACTAGCATAAGAATAAAACTCTTATGATCCATAGACTCCATCACACTAAACAACCAAAGTTTCGGATCCGGGCTCAAATTGGCAGCCATGTGCTCAGTAACCTCCTCATCTGCAAGGGCCTAAACACTCCTAGACATATTGCAATTCAGTAAAGAGTGGCGCCAAGTTCCTCCATGGCATTACAGATGCTGCACCTAGGAGTAGTTGACATATTCCTCTGATGAAGCACGTCCGCCGAAGGAAGACTATGGTGAGCCAACCTCCAAGCAAAAGTACGAATTTTCGAGGGAACCTTGACCTTCCAAAGTGTCGTCCATTGTCGACCCATATCCACCTCATTGGATGTTGCCGGCCTGTTAGTAGGCATAGTCGATGCGTCTGGTGTGTTGATGACTCGCGACTGTAATATAGTCAATTCTCGTCGGGTGCGCGACCAGCGCTCCCGATGGGAGTAGCCCCCGAGGCTATGTTCAACTATTTATAGTTGGGCATAGGCTCAATTTGCCTTGCTTTTTGTCGTAGTCGAGCACGTCGCGAGTGCGCTCCCAATGGGAGTGTAGGACTCGAAGAGTCTGTATCTTTGTTGTTTTGTCGGATGCTTCCAACTCGGTAATACGTTGAGTAGATAGCTTTTAGCTTTAGATGGTATGTTTCGTACCCGTTTCGTAGGGCGTTTTAGTCGTGGGATGCTCGACATGGCAGGCCTGGTTCACTCGACAGTATTGGGACCAGTTAAGTGCTCTTGGGCACAAACTCTACCAGCCTACATCAGACTCGAGTCCCCGGGCTCGAATCCGGAAGCTTGTCCATTCGACTCCGGCCATATCCGAGGTCTTACAGAGTCGAACTGAGATTATAGGGTACCCAACGCGTCTGTCGGGATTTTCATCACGCCTGTTGGCGCGGCACATTTGTCAGGTACCTCAGCTGTTGCTGTCAGTCCTGGCCCTACACGATGAATCGGTGGGACTTACCTTTGCACGGTAAATGCAGCATCCGAGGGTCAGCTGTGTTTGATTCATCTCGAGAATTTTCTTTGTTTTTGCTCGGGTTACACCGGAGTCGATAACCTTTCGAGTACCCTTTAGTCTCTCAGTTATCGGGTGCGGCCGAAGAGGGCACCTTATGTATCAGGTGCGGCCGAAGAAGGCACCTTATGTATCGGGTACCGCTGAGGCGATGTAGTATTGCTTTGTGCGGCGCAGCCCCCGAGTATCGGGTGCCGCTGATCCGATGTAGTATCAGGTGCCGCTGACCCGATGTAGTATCGGGTGCCACTGAGGGACTCGACGCGGCGGACGGAGTCAACGCGGCGGAGTATATGCGGGGGACTCGACGCGGCGGACCGGAGTCAACACGGCGGAGTAGATGCGAGAGACTCGACGCGGCGGACCGAAGTCGACGCGGTGGAGTAGATGCGAGGGACTCGATGCGGCGGACCGAAGTCGACGCGACGGAGTAGATGCGAGGGACTCGAGGGGCGACTGCCACGTTCAGCCCCCGAGTCTATCTTCTCGAGCCGGCGAGGCGGAGTAGTTTGTTGTTGTTGATGATGTCGAAACGTCAGCCCCCGAGGGTATGTAATACCCTTCTAGGGAGCGGGCTCTTTGCGAAGCGGATGTAGCGGACTCGACGCGGCGGACAGAGTCGACACGGCGGAGTGGATGTGACGCTGAAGGAGTCGACGCTTGACTATACGGGGGCGAGAGTGTTCAGCCCCCGAGTCCGAATTTATCGAATCGGCGGGTAGTACATCTGCAATAACTGAAAGGAAACAATCTTTGCACCATGTGTGGCGCAGCCCCCGAGTGTCGGGGTGCGGCCAAAGCAGATTATCTATGTACGGCCACTAGTAGAAAAACACCCTTTCGGACGCTGCCGAATTTGCATTCGGCCCGGTTGACTGATAAACCGGGACCAATGCCTGGCATTGGTCCCGGTTCGAGCTGCCAGGGGCCCGTGGAGCATTGGTCCCGGTTCGGTTGGGGGCATTCATCCCGGTTCGTGGCACGAACCGGGACCAAAGCTTCGCGGAGGCTTTGGTCCCGGTTGGTGCCACGAACCGGGACGAATGCCCGAGCTTTGGTCCCGGTTCGTGACACGAACCGGGACGAATGCCCCTCCCCTGCCTATATAACGTAACCCCACCCCCGTCTTCTTCTCTACTCTGTTATTTTTTTTGCTTGGATTGGTGGGAAGTGGGTGCTAGTTTTTATTTCCTTTGCCACGCACAAGATGTGTTCGATGAAATGCCCGAGCCACACTTAAGTTCACACAAAATGATATCCTCGGCCGAGGTTAGCAACTTTATCCTTCTCATCTATAATTGATACAGAAATATTGCATGTGTCGATGTACGGTGGTCATTTCAGTATTCAATATGTTATTCTAATTGTATTTGATAAACTTAATTATATGATATGCAGATGGATGAACGGCAACGATGGATGTACGGCGACCGACGCAGTTCTAATTTTATTACAGGCCTGCATAAATTTATCCATGTGGCTGAGGCAAACAAATATGATGGTTTTATACCTTGTCCATGTGTGGACTGTCGGAACGTTAAGGAGCACTCTTCGTCGAGAACCATTCAAGGCCACCTGCTTCGGAGAGGTTTCATGCCCAGCTATAATTGTTGGACCAAGCACGGAGAAAGAGGGGTTATGATGGAAGACGATGAAGAAGAAAATGATGATGAGAACTATCGTATGTTCTCTGAAGAATACGGTGATACTGCGATGGAAGACAATGAAGAAGAAGGTGGTGAAGAACAACGGATGCCAGATGAGCATGCTGATGGTCCTGGTCGGGTCATTTCCGATGTACAGCGAGAATGCGATACAGAAAAGGAGAAGCTGAAGTTGGAGGCCATGCTAGAGGATCACAAAAAGTTGTTGTAACCCAAATTGCGAAGATGGCAGCACAAAGCTCGGTACCACACTGGAATTGCTGAAATGGAAGGCAGAGACTGGTTTATCTGACAAGGGATTTGAAAAGTTACTGAAAATAATGAAGCCGAAGCTTCCAAAGGATAACGAATTGCCCGAGACTACGTACGAAGCAAAGAAGGCTATCTGCCCTCTAGGATTAGATGTGCAGAAGATACATGCATGCATCAATGACTGCATCCTTTACCGCGGTGAGGAGTATGAGAATTTGGATGCATGTCCGGTATGCAATGCACTGCGATACAAGATCAGACAAGATGATCCTGGTGATGTTGAGGGCGATGACGAGCCCGTCAGGAAGAAGATTACTGCTAAGGTTATGTGGTATGCTCCTATAATACCACGGTTGAAACGTCTGTTCAGAAACAAAGAGCATGCCATGTTGTTGCGATGGCACAAAGAAGAGCGTAAGAAAGACGGGAAGTTGAGACACCCCGCCGATGGGTCTCAATGGAGAAAAATCGAGAGAGAGTTCCCGGACTTTGCAGGTGAAGCAAGGAACTTATGGTTTGGTCTAAGTACAGACGGCATGAATCCTTTGGGAAGCAGAGCTGCAGTCACAGCACCTGGCCCGTGACTCTATGTATCTACAACCTTCCTCCTTGGTTGTGCATGAAGCGGAAGTTTATTATGATGCCAGTTCTCATCCAAGGCCCGAAGCAACCCGGCAACGACATTGATGTGTACCTAAGGCCATTAGTTGATGAACTTTTGCAGTTGTGGGCCATACCAAGTGTACGTGTGTGGGATGAGCATAAACAGATGGAATTTGACCTACGAGCGTTGCTGTTCGTAACCATCAATGATTGGCCTGCTCTTAGTAACATTTCAGGACAGTCAAACAAGGGATACAACGCATGCACGCACTGTTTAGATAATACTAAAGGTACATATTTGGAAAAATGTAAGAAGGTCGTGTACCTGGGGTGTCGTCAATTTCTTCCAGGCAGTCACCCCGTAAGAAAGAAAGGCAAGCATTTCAATGGTGAGGCAGATTACCGGAAGAAGCCTAAGCTCCCTGATGGTGATGTTATATTTGGTATGGTCAAGGACATAGAAGTAATCTTTGGAAAGGGTCCTGGCATTCATTCTGTTCCGAAAGACGTCGCTACCGGACACGAGCCCATGTGGAAGAAGAAATCTATATTTTGGGAGCTACCCTATTGGAAAGTCCTAGAGGTCCGGTCTTCAATTGACGTGATGCACGTGACAAAGAATATTTGCGTAAACCTGCTAGGCTTCCTCGGCGTGTATGGGAAGACAAAAGATACACCGGAAGCAAGGGAGGACCAGCAGCGTATGAAAGACCCAAACAACAAGCATACAGATAAAGGGCGTCATTACTTAAGCAGCTACGCTCTTACGAAAGCAGAGAAGGAAATATTTTTTGAGTGCCTGAGCAGTATCAAGGTCCCGGCTGGCTTCTTGTCAAATATAAAGGGAATAATAAATATGGCAGATAAAAAATTCCAAAACCTGAAGTCTCATGATTGCCACGTGATTATGACGCAGTTGCTTCCGATTGCATTGAGGGGGCTTCTATCGGAAAATGTTCGAGTACCCATTGTGAAGTTATGTGCATTTCTCAATGCAATATCTCAGAAGGTAATCGATCCAGAAAGTCTGACAAGGTTACAGAAGGATGTGGCCCAATGTCTTGTTAGTTTTGAGTTGGTGTTCCCCCCCATCATTTTTCAATATTATGACGCATCTCCTGGTTCACCTAGTCGACGAGATTGCAATTCTCGGTCCTGTATTTCTACACAATATGTTCCCTTTCGAGAGGTTCATGGGAGTCTTGAAGAAATATGTTCATAACCGTGCTAGGCCAGAAGGAAGCATCTCCAAAGGCTATGGAATAGAGGAGGTCATTGAGTTTTGTGTTGACTTTATTCCTGACATTAAGTCGATTGGTCTTCCTGAATCGCGGCATGAGGGGAGACTTAGTGGAAAAGGCACGCTAGGAAAGAAAGCAATGATATGTAGGGACGGGCATTCTTTCACTCAAGCACACTACACAGTTCTACAAAGTTCCACCTTCGTGGCTCCGTATATCGAGGTACACAAGAATAGTGTACGCTCGAAAAACCCAGGGAAGCCTGACTCCTGGATTAAACAAAAACAAATGGAGACTTTCGGCAGTTGGTTGCGATTACATCTCATGAATGACACCGATGTGCACACGATCTTCGACTTATTGGCCGCGTCACCATCTTCGACTGTATGACTTTCCAAGGGTACGAGATAAATGGGAATACATTTTACACGATTGCCCAAGATAAAAAGAGTACCAACCAAAACAGTGGTGTTCGCTTTGATGCAACAGACGAGAATGGACAAAAGGACACATACTATGGTTACATAGAGGAGATATGGGAACTTGATTATGGACCTACTTTTAAGGTCCCTTTGTTTCGGTGCAGTTGGTCAACATGAATGGAGAAGGGGTAAGGTAGACCAGATGTACGGAATGACAACAGTGGATCTCAAGAATCTTGCGTNGGTTGCGATTACATCTCATGAATGACACCGATGTTGGAGATCAACTCTACTTATTGTCCGCGTCACTATCTTCGACTGTATTGACTTTCCAAGGGTACGAGATAAATGGGAATACATTTTACACGATTGCCAAGATAAAAAGAGTACCAACCAAAACAGTGGTGTTCGCTTTGATGCAACAGACGAGAATGACAAAAGGACACATACTATGTTACATAGAGAGATATGGGAACTTGACTATGGACCTACTTTTAAGGTCCCTTTGTTTCGGTGCAGTTGGGTCAACATGAATGGAGAAGGGGTAAGGTAGACCAGCTGTACGGAATGACAACAGTGGATCTCAAGAATCTTGCGTACAGAGACGAACCATTCGTCCTAGCCAATGATGTGGCTCAGATTTTCTATGTGAAGGACATGAGCTCCAGACCGAAAAAAGAAAAGATAAGGAAACAAATACAGCACACGATGAGCAAAGCGTCACATAGTTCTTTCAGGAAAAAGAAACATCGTGGGAGTCGAGGACAAGACAGACATGTCAGCAGACTATAATAAGTTTGATGAAATTCCGCCATTCACAGTGAAAACTGACCCAAGCATCCCGTTACATAATGAAGAAACTCCATGGTTACGGCCGAAGAAGCGATCATAGAGATCATGTCAAATGCATGAGTGTTCTCAAAAACTTTTATGTATGAGTGTTGTCAAATGCATCCGTCTCGCGTCGTCGTGAGCAGCAAATCGACCTTCGATCCAAACAGCCCCAAGACATCTCTGATGATCTAACGACCGTCCCAAAAAGTGTTGGGAATGTTGTAGATCATCAGAGAGCCTTGGAGCTGCTTGGATCCGACCGAGGGGCATGGCTACCACTTCCACCACCACCACTCCCACCTCCTCGGCAATTCATCATTGTGTCACCCTAATCCAGTGGTTGGATTCAACCTACCCGAGGGCTTGTGTTAGGGAACATGCCAGCGGGTAGGCTAAATCCAACCATTGGGTTCGGTGGCAAAGGTAGACGCTCGTTGTGTGCCGTTTCGCTGCAGGGACGTCGCTATTTATAGGCGTGTGCTTCTGATCCAACGCTCACAAGCGCTCTAAAGAAACACACCCTGATCCAACGGCTCACAAGCGCTTGAAAGAAACACACGATCCGTGTGCTTCTTTAGTCCCGGTTGGTAACACGAACCGGGACCAAAGGCCCTGATCCAACAGCTCACAAGCGCTTGAAAGAAACACACGATCCGTGTGCTTCTGATCCAACGGCTCAGAAGCGCTCTAAAGAAACACACCCCTGATCCAACGGCTCACAAGCGCTTGAAAGAAACACACGATCCGTGTGCTTCTTTAGTCCCGGTTGGTAACACGAACCGGGACGAAAGGGTAGGCCTATAGTCCCGGTTGGTGCCTCCAACCGGGACGAAAGACCCTTTCGTCCCGGTTGGTAACACGAACCGGTACTAAAGGCCCTGATCCAACAGCTCATAAGCGCTTGAAAGAAACACACGATCCGTGTGCACACGATCCAACAGCTCACAAGCGCTCTAAAGAAACACACCCCTGATCCAACGGCTCACAAGCGCTCGAAGGAAATACACGATCCGTGTGCTTCTTCCACCGCTTCCCGCCTTCGTCTTCACGCAATTTATCACTATATATATGTAGGCTTGGCCGCCATTGCCATATCACATCTAAACTCACATCTGCAACCTCATCACTCTTCCATTGTAACAAAATTTTGACTTAGGTGTTTTTGACTAAGGTGTTCTCGGGGACGATGTCCATGTTGGACCAGAGGGGCGATGTGCGGGACTGGGCTCCACCGGGCTGGCACTGGGAGGTGCTACCTTCCGGGACATGCAGCTTGGTGAGGAATACGGGTGACATCGTCGACCCGGATCTTCTGTGGTGGCCGTCGCGTGGGCCACGCTCGGTGCAGAGGGAGCCGGCCTCCGAGGAGGAGGTACGTCGCCGTATCAGGGAGGAGGATGAGCATGTCCGTCGCTACATGTATCTATTAGATAGGCAGTATGATAGTAGGTGGTCGTTTCTTCAGAGGGTTCCTTCTCACGTGAGCTATGACCCTGTGAGGGTTCCTTCTCTTTGGATGCGCAGTGCCGGCGGCTCAGCACCCCGCGGCTCAGGAACTGGTCGAAGTTAGTTTCAGAGTCTGTGATCGCCATTGCAGTTCTCTTGCCTGATGAAGATTGTCCATGGCTACGGCGTAATCAGAAGAAAGGGACACACATGAAGAAATAAGTGAACACTAGATAGGGATGTTGTTGGTGATGTGTAATAATTAATGTATTGAACCTTTTATCAAATGCACACGGTTTCCCCGTCATACAGCCCAACGGTGGCTCGTGAGTGCCTGCATATCAAATGCACCGTTGGGCTGTATGACGGGAATCCGAATGATTTGCATATAGGGTCATGTGGCTGATCCAACACTGGTTTTGCCCGACCGAGGGGCATGGCTACCACTTCCACCACCACCACCACTCCCACCTCCTCGGCAATTCATCATTGTGTCACCCTAATCCAGTGGTTGGATTCAACCTACCTGAGGGCTTGTGTTTCCAACAGCGTCGTTGTGTTGTCCTTATTCACCGACCTACAGGAGGTGGCTCCAATGGCTGGCCGGTGAACAAGGACAAACACAATAATGCTAGGGAACATGCCAGCAGGTAGGCTAAATCCAACCATTGGGTTCGGTGGCAAAGGTAGATGCTCGTTGTGTGCCGTTCGCTGCAGGGACGTCGCTATTTATAGGCGATTAGAAGGTGTACCTGTGGATGAGGTGGGAGTGCAGATCCAACAGCTCACAAGCCCTCAAAAGAAACACACCCCTGATCCAATGGCTCACAAGCGCTTGAAAGAAACACACGATCCGTGTGCTTCTTTAGGTCCGGTTGGTACCCCCAACCGGGACGAAGGGGTAGGCCTATAGTCCCGGTTGGTGGCTCCAACCGGGACGAAAGACCCTTTGGTCCCGGTTGGTAACACGAACCGGTACTAAAGGCCCTGATCCAACAGCTCACAAGCGATTGAAAGAAACACACGATCCGTGTGCACACGATCCAACAGCTCACAAGCACTCGAAAGAAACACAACTCTGATCCAACGGCTCACAAGCGCTCGAAGGAAACACACGATCCGTGTGCTTCTTCCACCGCTTCCCGCCTTCGTCTTCCCGCAATTTCTCACTATATATATCACATCTAAACTCATATCTGCAACCTCATCACTCTTCCATGGCTTCCACCGTACTAACCTACCGTCAGGCGGAGGAGCTTTCCGCCTCGAACTACCCCTGCCCGCCCGGCTACCGCATCCCCGCCGGCTAGAGGCTGAGCGTCGGAGGCGTGCCGGTCCCTCCTCTCCCTCAAGGTGTGGCGCGCCGGGCGGCCATCACGAACCACTACTACCTCGAGCTCACACCGGAGCAGCGGATGGATCCGTGCTGGCATCCCGACTACCGCCCGACTTGGGAAGCCTTCTTCATCAATCGGCGTGAGAGGGCGCTCGCCAGGTACGAGGGGGATGGCCCTCCTCCTTCGGACTTCAACGAGGCCGGCCGTCAGCTGTGGTGGGCTGGCCGGACTCTCCAGGGCGTTATGAACTACATCATGGCTGGCGATAACCCCCGCCTACGCTACCCTAACATGTAGTCCGGGGGTGCTCACCCGTCGAGGTTCGAGCCACGAGCGCCGTATGAGTACGATGACAGCGACGACGACGATGACGGCGACTACGAGTACGAGTATTATAGGCCTAGGCAGGAGTATGACTAAGATTGTTAGGACAACTGATCCACTGTTGTCATTCTGTACCGTATCAAATACACCGTCGAAGTTAGTTTCAGAGTATGTGATCACCATTGCAGTTCTCTTTTATGTGATCATAGTTTAGGTTACTACTTGCTTTTGAAAACTTGCGACCTAAACTATCGACTTCCGGATATGTATGTGATATTCATGCATATGTATGCAAAATATTTGGGATCCACTGTTGTCATTCTGTACCGTATCCGGTCGATTACCTGAAGGATCCACTGTTGCCATTATGTAGTGTTTAGTGACATATGAATTAAATCAATAGATATGAATTAATTCAATAGATATAAATTAATTCAATAGATATAAATTAAATAAATAGATAGATTACATTTTTATCAACAATTTGATATATTATTTGCATTTTTCTGATAAACAGATCAAAAGATATTGAATTTATAAGTTCAATGAATTAATTAAGTTCACATTCCAAAAAACACTTTTCAAATTTAAACAGAAAATGGTTTTGAATTATTTATTCAAATTTAAACACTTTTCATGTTGAAAGTCTTTTCAAATTCGAAACCATTTGAAATTCATATTCAAACACCTTAATAAGAATAAAAAAGGCGGGAACAACATTCAGAACTGAAAAGTTTGAAATAAAATTGAATTTTCAGGGCATTGGTCCCGGTTCATGCCACGAACCGGGACCAAAGGGTATTTTCGCGCGCCTTTTCGGTGCCGGACCTTTCGTCCCGGTTGGTGCCACCAACCGGGACGAAAAATTAGGCCTTTGGTCCCGGTTGGTGCCACCAACCGGACCTAAAGACCCTTTCGTCCCGGTTGGTGGCACCAACCGGGACGAAAGGTCCTTTGTTTAACTGCCCGCGCTCTGTTCTTCTCCCCCAAATCCTCATTCGCGACTAAGGACCGGAGCGCTCAGAATCCACATCCCTGCCGTCAGGCTGTCGAATTTCCGCGCCGCCGCTCTCCGTCGTTTGCTCCTCCGGCGCCCGCTCCGTGCCGTCCTCCGCCGCCCGCTTCTCCGGCCGCTCCTCCGCCGGCCTCCACGGACCTCCTCCGCCACGCGAGCCCGGCCCTCCTCGGTCCGCCGCCGCTCGAGCTCCTCCGGCCTCCTCCCCCGTCGTCGATTGTCGCCGTCCTTCTTCCCCGTCACCGTCGCCGTCCTCAAGGTGAGCCGGGGCTACCGGCCTCCTCCCCCCTCCCCCCACCGCGCCGGGCTACGTACCTCTCCTCCCCACCGCGCCAGGCTACCTCTCCTCCCCCGTAGTGCATTAGTTAGTGTAGGTTAGTTAGTGCATTAGGTTAGGAAAAATATTTAGTTCGTTAGTTTTAGAAAAAATATTTAGTTAGTTAGTGCATTAATTTTAGAAATATTTCGTTAGTTAGTTTTAGAAAAAAATAGCTAGTGTATATACGAATTAATCTTCCTCTGCCAAAGTTAGGGTTAGGGTTTAGGAAAATGCAAATTGTTATTGTTAATGTTATTTAAAAAATACCAAAGTTAGTTCTTTAATTTAGTTAGTTAGTTTATTTTTAGTTAGTAAGTTAGTAATTTAAATTATTAGTTAGTAATTTTTGTTAGTTAGTGCATTAGTAATTTTAGTTAGTTAGTTTTAGATTTAGTTAGTTAGTTTTAAAAATTACTAATTAGTGTAGTAAATTTAGAAGAGTTAGCAAATTTAGCAAAGTTAATTTCTTTAACAAAGTTTGGAAATTTAGCAAAGCATTGTTATTTGATGATTGTGTTAGCAAAGTTAGAAATCAAATTAATACTCCATAATTAGTTGCAATATTGTTGTTAAGAACTATTTGTTACTCCATAGTTAGTTAGTTTTAGTTAGTAATTTAAATTAGTTAGTAGTTTAAATTAGTTAGTAATTTAAATTAGTTAGTATTATAAATTAGGTGTGTAGTTTAGGTGCATTTTTGTGTTGTTTTTGTAGTGTAGGAAATTTAGTGGTAGGTAATTTAGTGTTAGAAATTTAGTGTTAGAAATTTAGTGTTAGGAAATTTAGTGTTAGAAATTTATTAGAAATGTTATTAGAAAAATTTGCTAAGTCAATTTGGAATGATTTAGTGGTAGCTGATTTTGCTGTTCTTAATGCAAGCCGATGATTAGAATAGTCCATTATGCTTGCAAGAAGATTGTCTATAGAACCAAGGGTAAATGCAAGAACAATGCATTTATTTCTACTTCGTTCTTATAGGCACTCTTTTTGCTGACTAATGGCTTTGACATATGAGGCTTCAGATGTAAAACCACGTTCCCTATGCTTAGGCTTCATATTTATTTATGATTTTAGGCTTCATATTTGTATAAATAAATATTTATTTATGATTTTAGGCTTCATATTTGTATAAATATATACTTATTTATGATTTTAGGCTTCATATTATTACTACAAGTTTTCTGAACGACACGGCAGAGACGGCTCCGAAAATAACTTTCCTATTTTGCAGAAACTATGGAACCACACGGCAGAGATGAAATTCAGGAAAATATCCTCGAGGATATAATCTGCGGCGATGATGAAACAAGTCACTTTCTGAACGACTCCGGTGAGGGGGATGAGTCTCTCAACGCCTGGAAAGAGGCCGAACTCGGCATCTCCAATGAGGGAGAAGCCGATAAGGCAGAAGCCGGCAGCTCCGGTGCAACATTGATTATTACAAACTCCGACGAGGTGCATATATATTTATATTAATTAATTTAGCCTCTGTTGTCCATATACACATATTAACGGTCTTTCTTCTTTTAGCCATCCGGATCGAGCAAATCCTCTGTGAGGACGAAACGAGGCCCAACCAAAAAGTTGCAGGACAATGTCCGCTACAGGATCGAAGAAGTTGCTGCAGACGGCGAACCCATTGCTCCAATTGATGTTAGACAAAAATTTGTGAAGCAATGCGGTGTTATTGTTAGGGACTACGTCCCGATCACCATCCGAGAATGGAATAAGCCAAGGGATCCTAAAGTTAGCTATATCGGCCCCGAAGGCAAAAGATGCCTTTTTCAAAAGGTCATGGTTAATTTCACATTGCCGTTGCCAGAGGTGGATCCAGAGGAGGGGGAGCCAGATGAGGAGGAGATGGATGCCCGAAAAAAAGCTCTAGTAGATAAAGTCAAGGCGTGGGCTCTTAAGAAGATGGCCGAGCTATTCAACAAATTTAAGAACAGATTGTACACCGACTTCATCTTGAAAGATAAAACTCCGGATTTCGATCACGGGTATGAGAAGATAAGAGACTACTGGGAAGATTTTGTGAATTACAAGAAATCAGAGGAAGCTCAGTTAAAGTCTGCAGTAAACAAGGCAAATGCTGCTAAAAAGAAGTACCACCATACTATGGGGGCTGCTGGCTACGCCTGTTCCATGCCTAAGTGGGACAAACTTGAGGCCGACCTGCTGGCTAAAGGGATCGTTCCAGAGCCTATAAAAGAAGGATGGACCGAACGGACAAGAAATTGGTTTTACGGGCATGGGGGCACATTGGACGCAGAAGGAAAGTGCATATATACCAGAAGACACAAGGATAATCCCCTACTACCCATCGAAGAAATTAGGAAAGCATACAAGGATGTTGAAGAGGGACGGTTCCGTCCCGATAGAGAGGATGACGAGCTTTCACGCGCCATTGGGAATAAAGAACATGAGGGACGAACATGAGGCACCAAAGGCTCCAAGCCGTGGAAACATGGGTTTCCCGTGGAAAGGAAAATATTTCCCGATAAAAGTCATCAGAGGAGAAAGGAAAGGGAGGCAAGGGAAGCAATCGCTGCTGCATACCGGCTGCGTAATATAGAAGAAACAATTAAGCGGCAGCAGGATCAAATGAAGCGGCAGCAGGATCAAATTAACGAACTTAGCCAGCAAGGCACTGCCGGCCTATCTCAGCAGCACGTTGTAGAAGCTGCAGTCGATGCTACCGACCCATCATATCGGAAAAGCAGCGTGGCTTCGAGCATGGTCCCGGCACGTGATGATGATGCACTGACAACGGATGCTCTTCGTCGCTACCCAGTGGATGATATCACGGAGAGCACACCTTGTGAGCTACATGTGAAAGTGTTCAACATAACCATGAAGGTGGCGGTCGGCTATGCCGTACCAATTGGACCTACACCAACTTTCCATTGCTCCCCGGTTCCTCATGGCTACGCTATTGTCGGGGTCGATGAAGTTAGTAAAGGATTTGAGGAGCTGAAGCTGGAACACCCTGCAGGTGAAGATGGGGAGGTGGTTGAACTTGGAGAAGCCAAGAAAGGGACTATTCTATGGCCAAAGGAATTCATCGTGCTTCCAAACTGGCCGCCTCCGCCGCCTCACCACTCTCCACCGCCGCCGCCTCACCACTCTCCACCGCCTCCGCCGCCTCACCACTCTCCACCGCCGCCGCCTCACCACTCTCCACCGCCTCAGGCGCCGTCTCCGCCGCCTCACCACTCTCCACCACCGCCGCCTCAGGCGCCGTCTCCGCCGCCTCACCAGTCTCCAGAGCAGCCGTCTTCGCCGCCGCGTCAGTCGTCTCCGCCGCCGCGTAAGTCTTCTCCGGCGCCACGTGTGGGTACTCTGGGGTTTGATAAAAACCGATCACCGAAACGTTCAAGGTCACCCCTCCCAAAAGTACCTCATAAGAATCTTGCCAAGAGACCTTATGACTATACGGTGGAGGAAAATAAGGCGATCGCAAAAGGGGAAACAGATAAGTGGTTTGCTAACTTGAAGGTAAAGAAGGCGAAAGCGCCAGAGTTCCCCGACACCCCAGAAGAACATGCCGCTGTCGTGAAAATGCTGAAAAATCTGGCCCAACCCCCGCCAAAGCTGACACCAGACTATGACCGCTCTATTCTCAAGTCGGTTCGGGCAAATAAACAGCGGTCGAAGAGTATTAGTGCAAGCCGGAAGACAGTTGCCCAGCTAGGAGAACAGCAAAAACAATCGTGCCCCCCGCTCAAAGTGTTTTCCGATACCAAGGTGGGGTCGAGCAAACCTGCGGTCGGCATCGATCCTGAGTTTGT
Source organism: Puccinellia tenuiflora (assembly GCA_012064385.1). NCBI lineage: Eukaryota > Viridiplantae > Streptophyta > Magnoliopsida > Poales > Poaceae > Puccinellia > Puccinellia tenuiflora. The sequence continues at coordinate 2,227,060 of QRDG01000395.1, forward strand.
TGCAATGTACGGAGAAGCAGCCGCTGCTCACGGCTTGTCTATTGCTCAGTACTTAGACCAATTACAATTCCACGAAGAAATAGTTCCAAAATACAAATACCGGCACGGGCATCCTCTCGTCAAATCTCAGTTAGTCAAAGATCTACCAACAAAAATGCGAAGATTGCATAGTTGGTACATGGCAGCCTCAAAGAAAGGGGAAAATTGGATCTACGTGGGATATAAGAACGAGCATTACGGGCATGGAGATGACCACGTAATGATTGAATTTTGTGAATTATTTCAGTTATACCAACAAGAAGCCCTTGACAAAGCTATCATCAGCGCCTATTGTCTGTAAGTATTATTTCTGTAGTTAAGTCTCTACCTAGCTCACCTCGTTCATTGCATTTATAATTATCTTACTTATCACTATATTAATTATGCAGAATGAAGATTCTCGAATGCAAAAGAGGACAAATCTATGACATTGGGTTCGTTGATCCAAATACCGTTCATGAAAAAAGTCTCCATGATTTTTACGACCAAACCGAGAATAACTTGGTAAATGCGTTACGGTTCAACGAAATCAAAAGAGAAATATTATTTCCTTACAACTTCAAGTAAGTGTTACTGTCTTCTACATATTTTATTTCGCTTAATTTCTCGATGTTAAGTGTATAATTGATGACTTATGCGTGCGCAGCTTCCACTTTATTCTGCTAATCATTATGCCTGACAAAGGAGTAGTACAAGTCATGGACTCCTTACATAAACCCCTTGAGAAGTGGGCGGACATGCAGGAATGCCTCCAGAGGTAATTTCAATCATTATGGCATTATCGGCAACTTTCCGTTCATTTACTGATAGCAAGTAATTAATATATAACTCCTTTATTCATTTTCTTTGCCGGGCAGGGCTTGGAAACGATTCACCGCCAGGGCTAGGGGTGAATGGGCGGAGGAGCTTACATTTCAACCAATAAATGTAAGTACTACTATCTAGATCCGCGCATCTCTTTGATTCTAGTTCAATACCATTACCATTTTTTGATCGAACTCTGTTCCCGTAAAGTGCTTGAGCCAGGGAAGCGGGAATCATTTATGTGGATACTACGTCTGCGAGTTCATTCGTCAGACGTGCTGTGAGAAGGGCAGAATCTTAGAACAACTTAAAGTGCGTATGCAATATTCATAATTTTAGTTTATTGCCATCAATTCTGTTTACTTTCATTCATATATATTGACCCTTTTTTAATTAGATCGAACGGTTGCGGGATGGCCTTCTACCACACGATCGCATACGAGCAATTCAAGAGGAATTTGCCGGATTCTTACTTGCAGAGGTCCTAGATCCGAAAGGAGAATTCTACTGTAAGGTTGAAATTAAATAGGGAGAGTGTAAAAGAGATGTATATATGTAGGACGACGAATGAGATGTGTGTAATATATATATTCGTGGCGATGATGTGTAATAGTGGTTCCTCTTATTTAACTAGTAGTGCCATTTTTGTAGTTCTAAGAAATATTTAATTTAAGTTTTTTAAACATGCATGCATTTTTCATAATTAAATAGGTCTTATTTTTCTGAACATTTTGGTATTTTATTCATATTTTTATGAATTATAGAATAAGCATTATTTATTTTATAAATTTAAACAATTTTCTGAAATTTTTGAAAAAGTAAAATCTGACGGGACAATAGTCCCGGTTCGTAATACGAACCGGGACGAAAGCCTCCGCCCCTGCTGCCTGTGGCCGGGCCACGTGCCCCCCCCCCCCCCCCCCCATTCGTCCCGGTTGGTGTCCCAACCGGGACAAGCATTCGTCCCGATTGATTTGTCCCGGTTGGGGAACCGGGACCAATGGCCCAAACCAACCGGGACAAAAGGCTATTTTTCTACTAGTGATACAGACCAGTTAGTTTCTCTCATCGGAAGCTCGTCGGCAAGTTCGACGATCGACCACGAGGACGTTTTCGCACGAATACGACGCCACCGTATGGTGAGATGAATGTAGAGATATCGCGAATAGTTATCAGGACGTGTTGGTGCAGTCCAATGAACTCAGGTCAAGTCGCGCCGATCGACTAGTCCAGCACTACGGCCCGGTCGGCATGTGACTCGAACCTAAACCACAACCACCAGCCGGCACCTGAATTAACTTAATGTAATGTGGATCGGCCGGTCCAATTAGAACAAGGTTAATAGTATAGCCGGCTAATATTGACTATAAAATTATGCCATGTCATTTATAGTTTATTTAATAGGCAACATCTATAACGGTTAGTTATAAAGAAATATCATTTTATCAATACTCCATCCGTCCCCGGTATATTGGGCTCCTAGTAAAAATCTATTTGTCCCAAAACATCGGTAGATTAAGGCTCCTACTCATTAATTCGCCCAATTAATTAGCACGGATGGTCCTCTCTCTTCTTCTAAAACTAGTAATCGTGCACGTGCAATGCACGTATAATCTTAGTAGGCACATGTTTAAAAATATTCAATACATATGCGTAATAAAATAGTATTGATGAGATAAAATAAATGAAGAGGTCTAATATGAAGACATAGGACGACTTTGTGTCAAAAATCCCGGTGAAGGTATTTATTACCATGAAACATCTGACAAATTCAAAAGATAAGTAACAAAAGTCTATAACGATGAATTTCTCGTAAATCTCATCGAAATACAATGCCAATTATATCACACAAAAGTCAAGTGCATCACTTAATCAAAACATATCCCAACACTGTTACTTACATTGCTACTGTTTCTCATCTCAGTATCTCACTCAATAGAATATTTACAAGTGATGGAAGGCATTTTGTTCAAATTTCTCCAAGGTTAACTGATCAACACTGTAGTCAATGTTGAGGATCTTCCTCCAGTGCTCCCTCCAATTTTAAAAATTCGAAACTCATGAGTTTCAAAAAAATCTGAAAACTAATCCGGGTGTAGCCAATAGTATATCCCACGAACGTGCAAAATATCAACTTAAAAAACTTTGTATTTTGAACTACACAAAAATGACAAGGTGTGGATCTAAATATGCATATTTTCAAATCTCTAAGTTTTACCAAATTTTGTTATTTTTGCTCATCAATATGCCTATATACACAACAAAGTTGACTCGAAACCTACTGAGCAATATGTTATGTGTTCAGGACAATATCAACAGTTCCATGTGTAACGTGGTTCTTAAGTATGACGCATGTATTATATATCACTGATGCTCACAAAATCAGATCAGATCGAACAATTTCAGTATCCCAAATATCTGGGCTTGTACTTGTTCATAAAATTTCCTAAGAAATGATTACACGTTGTAGTGTAATCTTGACCCCTGAGTACATTGTTCTACATTAATGGTAAGCAAACTACAGAACATTTCCTACGAAATGACTACACGTGGTTAGCAAACTACAGAACATTTCTTATCATCAAAACTAACAGAACACCGACAACTTGTTTCAAACGCCGTAGAAAATACATTCAGGTATAACATCCATTATTTTACCTCAGAGGTTATATAGTTTCTATTCCTTGAGCATATTTATTTTATTTTATTTTTTGCAGCTGTTGTGCCCTGCAAATATGCTTATATTAAGACTTCTGCCTTCTGAAACGGATCTAAACTGAGAATAATTAATATTGCATATGATACTTTTTACCTTCTGGTATTAATTAAATTGAGGATAGTGCTCCATATGAGGCTTTTTACCTTCTGAAGCTTGATAAGAACTTCAATACGTGCAAGGACCTTGTGCCTTTTATCTAAAAAAATACGTGCAAGGACATATGGCCTTTGATCCTAGGTGCATCCAACCTAGTGGAAGTGTGAAACTGATCCTAGGTATGACTGAGCTTTTAAGGAAGGATCCAATATGAATGAACTTTCACAAATATGGTTCCTGAGTCACGGTAAATTTACCAAATCAAATAAGATTGCAGGGCAGTACTTACCTTGAAGATTATTGCAGCTTAAATGCTTAATAGTCCATCATTAAATCAGAATTTTAGTGTGGCCTATCAAGGTTTGTGATTTGTGACGATGCAATAGAAAGTGGATATTCTTCGCACAGCTGCACATGCCTGTGAAGATTGCAGCCTAAATAGCCTCTCCTCCTCCACTGCATGATAAATCACCTCACCATTCCACCTATGTAAGCTTATCTGCCAGATACGACAACCCACATATTGTAATCAGACACTACAGTTGGTCAAAAAGAAAATGCTGGTTACCTTATGCATATTCAAAGAAGAACATTAAAAGGGAAAATGTATTTTTAAGGTACATGTCAAAAGGGAACCTCATGTTGCATTGTTATCCTTCTTCACCAGACTCTGCAAGCAGTTATCCTACTTACAATTGATAGAGGTTGAATTCAGGAAGGTCCTTAACATGATAAAATATGCTCGAACGGCTTTGTTAACTGCGTTGGATGCCTCTGTACCTCATGCCCCTGTGTGGTCGGAAGTCTGAACACAATTTGATGAGCAAATTTGAAAGAAACAAAAAGTGTGGAACAAACAAGATCTGAAAATAAATAGCACGAAAATGAAAATCTGAATAAAATTTGATACCTATGTATCCTCTGTCTGAAATAAAATCGAACACACGGTTGAAGGGTAGGTGATTCTCTCGAACTCCACGGAGAAGTCGGTGGCCGGTGGTCAACAGAGATAGCAGCACGGTGGTGCAGGTGATGCCCCTTATGCGTGCGGCGCAAAACTGATAGGAGCAGTTCGTCAAGTGGGCGGCGACGTCGTGGTCGATGCATCTGTCGCATGGAGTTGGGAGGCGGCGTCCAGGCCGATGCAGTCCGGGGCGACGGCGGCGTCGCGTTCCCCGACGGAGGCGGCAACGCCCTAGGAGGCGGCGTTAGCTCCGAGAGGAGGCGCGCTCCGGCGGCAGCCCGGGCCGGCGGCGGCATGGAGTTGGGAGGCGGCGTCCAGGCCGATGTAGTCTGGGGCGATGGCGTAGTCGCCCCGGCATCGTGCTAGGTGGCGGCGTTAGAGCTCCGAGAGGAGGCGCGCTCCGGCGGCGGCGGCGGCATGGAGTGTGGAGGCGGCGTCCAAGCAGATGTGGTCCAAGGCGGCGGCGACATCGCGCCGGCAGCGCGCTAGGAGGTGCCATTAGCGCTCCGAGAGGAGGCGCACTACGGTGGCCGCCCGGGCCGGAGGCGAGGGAGCGGGATTGCTGGGGCAATCGTGTGGGGATCAGTTTCTAGTTTTACGGGCTGTGTTCGGTGGAGCCTGGAGGTGAAGTAGGATTCAGCCAAATTAAATGCTAAGTGCACACGGATTAATCTGAAACGTTAGATTTAGTCTGGTGGATCAAATCAAGCGGTTGGAATTATTCTGGGTTGGTCTGACGGGGTACGTTTAGCACAAGTCATGTTTGTGAAACAATGAGAGGAACAATGAATTGAGGTGAAACGCACAGCCCAACAGGGGCGGCGTCCTAGCCTTATATATTGATATATTAGGTGTTACAAACATATTACAACACGTATACACGTATTTACAAAATACTACAACTCATATTCTATCAGCCTCCCTCAATCTCAACTATGGGAAACATGTGGAGATTGCGCTTGCACTCCTGAAACAATGGCAACGGTAGTGGTTTGGTGAAGATATCGGCAGGCTGATCTCTAGAAGAAATAAACCGAACTTGCAACAACTTCTGTGCAACTCGTTCACGAACAAAGTGAAAATCCACCTCAATATGCTTCGTCCGTGCATGAAAAACTGGGTTAGAAGAAAGAAAAGTAGCGCCAATATTGTCACACCATAGAATAGGTGGAGAAACCTGACGAACACCAAGTTCCTTAAGCAAAGCCTCTACCCATATCAACTCAGCTGTAGCATTAGCAATGGCCTTATATTCAGACTCTGTGCTGGAACGTGACACAGTAGCCTGTTTGCGAGAACTCCAGGCGATCAAATTCTCACCATAAAAGAGGGCATATCCCCCAGTTGATCGCCTGTCTCCAACATCTCCAGCCCAATCAGCATCAGAATAAGCAGCAATAGAAGTAGATACTGACGGTCGAAGGAGAAGACCATGATCAAGAGTACCATGAACAAACCGCAGAATCCTCTTGACGGCTGACCAGTGATCTTCAGTAGGAGAATGAAGAAACTGACAGACACGGTTGACAGCAAAGGACAAGTCAGGCCGCGTAAGTGTGAGATACTGCAAGCCTCCAACAATGCTTCTATAGGTAGTGGCATCTTCATCACTGTGGAACGGACTATCAGCAGGAAATAGTTTAGTAACAACGGACATAGGAGTGTCAGCAATTTTGCACTTCAACATACCAGCGCGCCGAAGGAGATCAAGTGCATATTTGCGTTGAGTCATTGTAAGAGCACCAGACCGTCGGGCAACCTCAATACCAAGGAAGTAATGATGTGGTCCGAGGTCCTTGACAGCAAAATCCTGACGAAGCCCAAGAACCAGTTGATCAATAGCCTGTGAGGAGGAGCTGAGAACAATTATATCATCAACATAAACCAATAGATACACAGTGACATCTGGCCTCTGAAGAATAAACAATGATGTATCAGCAGTGGACTCCAGAAAACCATGCTGATGTAAAGCTGTAGCAAGACGAGCATGCCATGCACGAGGAGCCTGTTTCAGTCCGTAGATAGCCTTGACCAACCGACAAAGATGATCAGGGTGTGCAGAATCCTCAAAACCAGGGGGCTGACGCATGAAAACCTCCTCCTCAAGAACACCATTTAGAAAGGCGTTCTGAACGTCGAGCTGACGCATATACCACCCACGTGTAACTGCAAGTGAGAGAAGCAAACGAATGGTTGTAGGTTTTACCACTGGACTGAATGTGTCCTCATAGTCCAACCCATAACGTTGTTTAAAACCTTTTGCAACCAAACGAGCTTTATACCTCTCAATATTGCCATTAGCATGTCGCTTGACCTTAAAAACCCATTTTGAATCAATAACATTAATGCCGGAACGAGGAGGAGTAAGGTGCCATGTACCATTCTTTATCAATGCAGCAAATTCTGTCTCCATTGCTTCACGCCAGTGAGGAATGCCAAGAGCGGCACGAAAATGGCACGGTTCAGCAGTCGGATCGGCAGTTGCCTGAGCCATACACGTGGCTAACCAGGCCACTGTACCATCAGTACGTATTTTTCGTTGTTGAATCCCACGGAGGCTGCGAGTAACAGGCCGAAGATAGTCAGCTGGGAAGGGAACAGTAGGTTCCAGTACCTGCACATCATCCCCGAGAGCAGCAGGAGAAGTGGCAGGCGATGTCACGCCTGCAGGTGACGAAGCTGGCGAGTGGAGCACAACGGGGACTGCTGCAGGAGATGGCGCAGACGATCCAGTCGATGACGCGGGAGAACCAGGATCCTGCATGTCGCCGTGATGAGGCAACGAGCTGGCGGGCGCTGTGGGATGGACCGGTGGTGAACCAGGTCCACGCGACGGAGAGGGATCGGCATGCAACTGCATGCGTACGTCCGCATGATCGACGTGCGGCGGAGCCAGCAACTGATTGTCGTCCAGGAGCTCAAGTCGCGCACCACGCCCTGTACCTGCACCATGATTAGGGAGCAAAGACGGGGCATCGCATAATCTTCAAACTGGTCAAGCGAAACAGGAAAAGGAGAGGAAGCGGGAGGAGACTCGGTGGATGGCAAATTAGAGAAGGGAAACACAAGTTCATCAAAGACGACATCACGACTGATATAGACACGATTAGAGGGAACATGAAGACACTTATAACCTTTGTGGAGAGGACTATACCCTAAGAACACACACTTTTTGGAACGGAACTCAAGTTTATGCTTATTATAGGGACGAAGGTTAGGCCAACAGGCACACCCAAAAACCTTAAAAAAGGTATAGTCAGGTGTCTCACCAAGAAGACGCTCAAGAGGAGTCTGCAAATTAATAACACGTGTAGGCATGCGATTAATGAGGAAGCAAGCAGTAATGAAAGCATCACTCCAATATCGGAAGGGGATAGAAGCATGCGCAAGCAAGGCAAGACCTGTCTCAACTATATGACGATGTTTACGTTCAGCACTACCATTTTGTTGATGTGTGTGAGGACAGGAGACACGATGAGAGATACCTATTTTCTGAAAGAAAGCATCGAGTTTAATATACTCACCACCCAGTCAGACTGAACATGCACAATTTTATGGTTAAGGAGACGCTCAACATGAGACTGGAATTGCAAGAAGACGGTAAAAACATCACTCTTTACGTTTAATGAGGTATAACCATGTAAAACGACTATAAGCATCCACAAAACTAACATAGTAATTATGACCACTGACTGAAGTCTGGGCAGGGCCCCACACATCTGAATAAATAAGCTCTAAAGGAGCAGTTGTTACATGCTGAGAAAGAGAAAATGGTAGCTGATGACTCTTGCCTTGCTGACAGGCATCACACACAAAATTATTTTTAATGGACACTGTGGGAAGCTCATGACGACTCAACACTTGCTGAACAATCTGGGATGACGGGTGGCCTAAGCGAGCATGCCACTGCGAGGATGAAGCTTTAATAGCACTGAGGACTTGTTTGACTGCAGGAACATCGAGCGCATAAAGAGCACCACGCCAGCGACCTCTAAGAATGATGGCCCGTGTGTCCAGGTCCTTAACAAAAACACTGTTAGGATGGAACTCAACAATAACATTATTATCATGAGAAAGTTTACGAACTGATAACAGATTCCTAGTGACGGCAGGGACATGGAGAACATTACGGAGATAAAGAGGCCTAGAGGAAGGAGTAGGGAGGATTGCTTGACCAACATGAAGTATACGCATACCTGAACCGTCGGCCGTGTAAACCTGCTCCTTGCCCTGATAGGCCTCCCTCATGTGCAGCTTCTCCATCTCCGCAGAGAAGTGGTCCGTAGCTCCAGAATCCATATACCAGTGAGGATCAACTGGAAGCGTAGGAGTATGTCCCTGGGGCTGCGTTGGCTGGTGTTGTGCCGACGAGCCGTAGACGTGATTAGCCATCGAGAGCTGACGATCGAGAAAACGACCGTCATTGTACATGCCAAGGTAGGACTTGTTGAATCGCTTGAAGCAGCGAGCAGCAACGTGGCCAGGTTCGTCGCAGAGTTGACAGATCGTAGCAGCACGAGAACCACCAGTACGTGCATCACCACGACCATCAGAGCGCGGATCGAAGCGGCCGTCAGAGCGACCACCAGGAACAGCGCCACCACCAGATGGAGTAGACCTGGGCGCATAGCCAGGCTTGGTTGAAGATGGCCCGGGGCGAAAAGATGAGGCAGGCGCCCCGGACTTCGCAGGCTGTAACTTGCCGCCAAAACGAGCGGCGTTGGCCTGATGGGCCACCGCACGACGACTTTCCACCCGCTGCTCCGTCGAGAGAAGACGGGCGAACAGATCATGCGGCGCGATCGGAGTTTCACGATCACGCACGGTTTCGACAAGGGAATCGTACTCCTCATCCAGACCGTCGAGGATGAAATTGTTGAACTCTTCCGGTCGGAGCGGCTGCCCGATGGAGGCCAGTGTATCCGCGAGCGTCTTCATATTGTTGAAGAAGACAGCGATGATGGTGTCGAGTTTCTTGGTCTTGCCAAGTTCAGTACGGAGTTGGGCGGAGCGAGCCAAGGTCTGGGCAGTGAAGGCGCGATTGATGATGGTCCACGCCTCAGCAGATGTGGTGGCGAACATGATCATGCCGCCAACCGCCGGAGTCGACGACGAGTGGAGGACCGAGAGAATTGCCTGGTCCTGTTGCACCCAAGCCGCAAACGCAGGATTGGGACGAACATCCGGAGCACCTCCTTCCTTGGTGACGGAGATGGTCGGAGCAGGGCACGGATGGGTACCCTCGACGAACCCATGGAGGAGATTGCTCCTCAGCTGGGTGACAATCTGAGCACGCCAGAGAAGATGAGTCTCGGCGGAGAGCTTGATCGTGATCAGATGTCCAAACTGGACCGGCCCTGAAACAGGAGCGCCAGCCGACAGAGAGGAGGTGGGCACCGGTGGAAGAAGACCGGCGAAGTCGGCGGCCGTCGGGGCAGAGGAAAGCGCCGAGGCGGCGGAGGAGTTCTGGGAAGCGGAAGACATAACCCTAGATCGTAATTAGGCTGATACCATGTGAAACAATGAGAGGAACAATGAATTGAGGTGAAACGCACAGCCCAACAGGGGCGGCGTCCTAGCCTTATATATTGATATATTAGGTGTTACAAACATATTACAACACGTATACACGTATTTACAAAATACTACAACTCATATTCTATCAATGTTCGCTTGTTTAATAGTAGTGGAGATTACTCTGGCCATACCCTCGTAACTCCTCCTTTATTTTCACTGTGTGTAAAACGATTTTGCATGCCATATGAAAACCAATACGAGCATGCTTCGCTCGCATGCATGCATAGATTCAAGGTTTTTGTTGTGGGTCTAGACGACGGTTAGCATGCCCCCAATTAATATCGTAATTAACTAAAAAATCCTAAACGCTGATAGGAGGAAATGTATGGGACGACGTGATCGGCTTGAGTTAGTAAATTTCTACTTTGGTCACGCTGCTCCTTCTAATAAGCCAAACAAACCTGGACGGAGGGAGTACATGGCTCATTACAACAAATCGTTGAATTTGATTCGTGATTCGTTTTAGTCATGAGTTGCAACATGGCTTGTTAATTACCGAGATTCGATGAAATCACCTGATTATGTTCTCATTCGACTAACAAATAGTCACACTGTAGTAAAAAACCTTATTCTATTTTTAACCTCGAGTTGTGATGTCTTGACAACGTTTGTCCAATTTAAATGTTGCAAATTGTCCTACTTAATTTATTATTTTGTCCAAACTAAACGCTGGATCAACTAGTCATGAATATATTATTGGCACTTGGACACGTACCCATTAGTGGCACTACATATTATTTTTTAAACGACTTTGTGGGGTCGTGTATTTGTGACCCGTCTCGCTTGTTCTTGCTGCCCATGCGCATGTGCACATCCGCGTCTAAGTTTACACGTAAATTCTATTGACCTACTCCTCGATCGAGTTTCCAAAGTGCATTATCCTTGCAAAAGTTTGTGCAATTTCGTCGGTTCAAAAATCGGTTCGTGGTCCTCTCGATCGCTGGCGCTGTCAACGACTCCGATCTAGCCCACCGCTGAATACCAGTTTTATATGCACGTTCGAAATAACCACAAAGTCCACCTCAGAACAAAAGGAGGAACCGTTTGTAGGTCAGAACACAAACATACATGCATGTGGCTGGCTGGTCGCTGTGTTTGATTTCAGTTTCAAACTGATTAAATCCACGACACATGCTGTGATTTCTAACTTGTCTTGTCAATGTCAGAGAAGACCCTTCTTGGTCTTTTTTCTTTTGGAAACGAGGACCTTTCTTGATCTTCAAGGGTACGGTTAGTACATAGTAGTATATAATAATTGGATCCATCATGCAGGATAAAGTCAATGCGCACATTGTTTATACCCAACCTTGCATGAGCTATTCACATATCAGAGGATGGATGCACATTTTTATAACAATACACGTTAATATATATTTTGTGTTTATTTCTAGAAAAAACCCGTAGCTACACGTTTTATTTACTCCATCTCGAGGCGGACCCAGAAGGAAATTTACCTGGTGTCCACTTCTAGGTCACATAGAATTCTCACTTGAGAAAGGGTGTCCCACACTATATCACCAGGTGATAAATACCAAGAAAATGATCTTGGACCCAGTGTTCAATGCACCTTGGAAGCTCAACGTGGGTACGCCCCTGATCTCAAATAAGCATAAATTCTGTTGGTAAAATGTTGCCCCGAAAAGAAATCAATGTCATGGAGGAGTAATAATTATTTTATCTAATCTGGAAGGGGTATGACAGGAGCTGTTGTACAACAAGTACATAAGAGCAACCACAACGTGATTCGTATTTATGGGCGCTAAGATATTTTCCCCGGTCGATCGGCAATTGCAAGATTAAATCCCAGTCTCACATCGGCGTCGATGCAAGAAGTTACACCTGGCGCTTCTTCACTTTTTCTTTGTGGCATGAGAAGTGGAAGAAACAACTAGAGGAATTACTTAGCGACGCGCGTTGAAAGCACAAGTTCTTACATATGTTTTTTATTTCGCATTATTTGTATAATTGTTTAAGCGCCTGCATAAGCGTCTTGTATTGTGTGTGCTCTAAGGGGGTAAAATTCTAGCTCAGACTCAAGTAACTCCTACAGACTCTCCTTTTTGGAAAGAAATTATGGGGTGAAATGTGAGTTTTTCTTATCATATTTAGTTTTTTGGTGGGTAATGGATAAAGTACTAGGTTTTGGGAGGATCCGTGGATGGGTGATGGATCTTTATTGGAGCATTATCCCTCTCTTTTTTACATTGTGCATTGGAAGAATGTTTTGGTGCCACATGTTCTTTACCAAACGCAACTGAATGTTCAGTTTAGGCGGTCATTAGTGGGTGACAAGTGGGATGTGTGCTACATCTTGTTGAGAGACTTATGGGTGTCTCACATACGGAGAAACCCAATGCTTTTAGTTGGAAGCTAATGACTTCTAGCGTGATTACTGTTAAATCTCTTTACTCTGATCTTATAAATGGTCTTACCAGGTTTTTGCGTAAGTATCTTTGCAAATTGAAGGCACCTCTAAAGATTAAGATCTTTATGTTGTTTCTTCATCGGAGGGTTTTGTTGACTAAGGATAAGTTAGCTAGGAGGTGCTGGACGGGATGTAAAAAATGTGTTTTTTGTGATACGGAAGAGTCTGCAGAGCATTGTTTTATATCATGTCAATTTGGTAAACATATCTGGAGATTGATTCATTTTAATTTCAGTATTAATCCCCCAATAAGTACTACTAAGATGTTTGGTAACTGGTTGCAAGCCAATATATGTATGGGCGTTTGTGTCTTTCTTTAGACAATTTGAAATTATTGTTATAATGACATGGTTTTTAACAAAGTTGGATCTGGCTATTTTTTGTGTAGGTTATCCATCGAGCTACTTATTAGATCCACAAGTAGTCCTAGCTACTATCGGAGGATCGGAGGGGCCGTTTGGACTCTGGATGCACTCGGTTGATGATTGTCGTTTGGTTGTGTGCATCGTTTCGATGCAGAGGTCGGATCCTCATCCCCATTTCAAACAAGAAATCTATTATGACAGTTTAAACAATTTAAATTCAAGTTCACTAACCAACAAAAGTTTATCGATTAATCGATAAAATAAATATATTAATAGCAAGAAAATATCAATTACACACTGCCTTTGTAACAACGTAATATCGAGAATTAGTTTATTTTAATATTAATTAGAAAAATACCTCGCGCGTTGCTGCCGGAATCACTTTAAGAATTTATTATGTAAATGAAAGGGTATAGGACGATGAAATATTATGTCTCTACAAAAATATGCAAGACTCATTTGGTCTTAGTAGTTGAGAGACTAAATATAATTGACATGAAATTTTTGTTTATATGACGACTAAAAAGTAGCGGCATGAACAATTGTATGTCTGAAAAATAGATAAAGTGAATAGGTTGCATGGAAGAAATATTATTATTAGTGAGTGTTAGTGGAGATGATATGGATAATTGGTTGATTAAAATAGTGGGTGATGTGGATAGTTTGGATATTGAGAAATATATCATAAATGATTAGCTGGATGATCGAGGGGTGCCGTAGCTTACCAAATTCCACGGTCTTAACTTTCAAAGATGCTGAGGACAGCCAACATATTTGAACCGAACAGGATGTTGACCCCAACCACGACTTGCTACGCCACCACAGAACAGATCGATTCCTCCCATCTCTCTCTCACCCACACGGAGTATAGAAAGCAGCTAGCTCGTGCATGATCCAATCATACATTCCATCGCTAGCCTATAAAAGGAGAGCCCCAAACCAAGGCCAATCAAACATGCATGGATGCACATCGAAACTAACCTAGCTAGCTAGCTATATATATATACACTATCTCCTATACGTAATCAGTACGTGTCAGCGATCTTCAGCGATCAACCGGCGATGAGGGAGCTGATTCGTCGGCTGAGCTTCTCAGACCGGGTGAGCGACGGCGTGCCTCGCGGGTGCGTGCCGGTGATGGTCCTGGGCGACGGCGACGAGGAAGGCGAGCGGTTCGTGGTGCGCCTGGAGGCGCTGCGGCACCCGTCGCTGGCGGCGCTGCTGGAGATGACGGCGCAGGAGTTCGGGTACAACCAGGAGGGCATCCTCCGCGTCCCGTGCGCCGTCCACCAGTTCAAGCAGGCGCTCTCCACCGCCGGCGCCGTCTCGACCAGGAACTACTAATTAATTAGTTAGTTCTACTACAGCTGATCGACTTCTTCGGGTATTTAGAAAGTGGTTCCTTGGTGTAGTTTACTAGGGAGTATAACTCTCTCTTTTGCCTTTAAATTTCCTACTAGTTTTCTTTGGTTGGGGAATGGAACGTTAGAGTTGCCTTCCGGTAATTATAATGCGCCTTGTAACTAAAGGTAGGACTTGCCAGAGCTCCTATCACAAATATCGAATGGAAATAATTGAATCTTCAGTCCACATTTTTTGTTACAATATTGGTCTTTTCTAGGTGCGGATGATAGTGCATGCAATATTCTTTTGTTGAGATTCTCAAGATCTAGAGGCTCAGTTGCACTTTTTTATTTTTAAAATTATATATTTCCTTCGTCCGAAGTGGCAGAAAAATAAAGCTAAATGAAATAAAATTTTCCTTCTTTTGTCTATCAGTTGTAGTGATTATTTTGTTTTCTATGCAGCATAATATGGCCTGGTTAGAATTTGGCTATTTTATATTGACAATCAAATATTTGGTCCTTTGAATGTTAATTCTCCCCTCTAATGCAATAAAATAGTGGGTAAGTAAAGTCAATATGAGTCCAAGAATTTATGTCTTGAAAAAATAAGTGATTTTTTTGGGAAAAGACAAAATAAAAGAGCCAAAACAAATACTCCCTCCGTCCCAAAAAGGATGTCACATGTTTGTCAAAATTTGGATGTATCTATACACTAAATCATGTCTAAATATATTCAAATTTGGACAAATCTATGACATCCTTTTTGAGATGGAGGAAGTATGTTTTTTTCGGATGGGGTAGATATCCCTATATTCAGATATGTATTTTCCTTGTCGTCACTATGCTCCGCCTGCTTCATCCGTATCATCGTTCGTTACCTGGGCGAGTAGGACCTATCAACTAAGAATGCCGGCAGTACTGAAATGTGGTTCAAATCGAAATTATGTGTACAAAATGTTGCTTGTCAAAATATAATTCCACATGCAAATTAGGAATATTACATGTTCGACCAGTAACATTCCTAATAATGCCATTCATGTTACAAATACTTGGTTAAATCGGACAAACTCATTTTTTGATAAACAACGGTGCAGTTGCATAATTTGGAAATAGAGACCACAAGGCATGCAGCCATACAAATCAAGCAAACTTTGTACAAAATCTCTCTCGGGATTATTGAAGTTGGAAAATATATTTCTTAAATCGAATGGGTGGAACATATACGGGTAGAAATGGCCATCTATGCCATTATACCTGGTTCCAGTTATCCTAATCCCACACACTTTGATGCATGCATGCGTGGAAGCACGAGTAGTCGACCCGATCCAACCAAGATATCACAAACCTAGGAATGCTAGCATCAGGATTCAGCGGTCCCAGTCAATATTGGCATGCACACCCAGTCTCGTTGCAAATAATTGATTAATTGTTGCAACTAACATATATAGCTTCTAGAACGGTAAAGTTGGACGGATTCACCTTGTTGGATATTGATCGTACAACAACTAGAAAACTACTACCAACAACTAGGAGAAATCATCTGAGTCAGTTAGGAGGAGCCGACCAGCCATAAGAAGCAGATTTGATCAGAGAACCTGAAGGACAAGCTATAGAGATCACCATGTAGGCATAAATGAGAGACGAGAGGCACAAATCAAAGTCATATATATTCTAGAAATGAAATCAGATATAGCTTTGATCTGTGACGGAATATGTTAGCTTAAGGTTCTAATGATAAAAACACTATATATTGCTGACCACAACATAAATGACAAGATATACATTACCAGAACCCTAATCGAAACCTAAAAAGATAAAGAACACATTAAGCTAACACCAGACAAAATCAACTAACAAAACATGTCAAGAATTATCACAGATGCGTCCATAGAATAAAGACTAGGATAAAAATCATATCTCAATGACCGAGAAGACGAGGCCAACAAAGAAATACAAAGGTCACCTCCACAGAGCAATTGGGGGAGAATCGAGACAGAGGAGAGGGTAGAGACTAACAAAGAGGCCACTGGTGCCACGCCCAGCGTAGCGTGGCGCGACAGGGCATGCGCTACAACGAAGAGGGCACAAGCGCACTAGTCGCACACAGTGGACCACGATGGGATCCGCACGTCACAACTATTGTCGAACAACACTAAGCAACAAAGGCGATCACCGATGGCCGAGATCGGAGACCACGTCCCAATCCTAGAAGACAGGCGGGTCACAACCTTTAGTTAGGAGGCGTTATACCAAATCTAAGTGGAGGAGAAGATGGAGCAGAACATGTCGATCACATGGGGTATTATGCGAGAGCGAAGTATGTTGGAGCATGCCAGGAATGGCGGGCTAGCGTGATGGCATCCAATGGTCGTGAGAGAGAAGAGAGAGGGGAGAGAGGTCTATTGACCGGGTTTGCTGGTCTAGTGACCTAACCTGGCCAGGTTAGGAGATTCTAAATAATCTAGTGAAATTCTAGAATATATGTAAAGCAATTGTAAATAATATTCTAGAAAGTTAGGAGATTATTAGTTAATATTCCAAGAGAGTTTGATAACCAATTAAAACAATATAATATAAGCCCAATAATCTAAGAAAAATCATAAACCTCTATGGGAGATAAAATGGGGGGGGGGGGGGGGGGGGGGGTAATGTGAGTAGTACGGCAAGCTTATTTCATTATGAATTGAGCGAGTATGCGGTGTCGTGGGGGAAGGCCTACTTGTGGCTCGGTGACCTTTTACCTAGCCACATACCATGGAGTGTCATGGATTACGGACCCCAAAGTAAAGTTAAGGGACACTTGCAGACACAGTATCACATGTATACAAAATGTAAAAAATCTGATCTATTACTCCCTGTTCTGGGTAAGTTTGTGATCGTTGCGGGAAAGGAACCATCAAAGGTTCTAACAACCCGTGAAGCCTGGCAAACATAGCTTTACTGAATAGTCTAACCCTTTTGAACAAATTGGTAAAAAAATCTTCACCAAGTTTTGACCTACGGTCATTGTGGTAGAGTGATCGATAATATCAAATATTTATCTTCTATCTGAATTTGTTGTGTACGATGTACTCATCCGTATCTATTTTTTTTTTTAAACTTTGCTTAGCCTCTCAGAATGTTGAGGAGGAAAACTAGGAAGTCCAGCTAGCACCTGATGATGTCTACTACGAGGCACTTGACCTTAATTTCTTGCGGAGTCAAAGGGGTGAACTGCAACATCGCCTACAGGACCAATGGGGACGAGGAGGAAACAGAAACCTAAAGTGGGATAGGAGAGTCACATATAGTAAGCTTAGCTATTATGATATGTGGTATTGCAATTCCATTACTTCCTTCATTCTATATGTTGTTATAAGAGCTAGTCTCCTGAGTGGTCCGAGGAAGACGCTTGAAACTTTTGTTCATCTTTGGCTTGCAATGAATATTATATTAGATCCGCAATGCTTATTCTGTTGTACTACTCTGATAGATGTAACATTTGTGAAATGATGTTTCGTAAGTGTTATGTGAAATACTGACGCTCTAAGACATGAAGTGGTATACATGCGGACCAAACTTTTCTAGAAAAAATTAACATAGGATTACTACTTGGTAACTACGCTAACGTCTACGGATTTTTTTCTTTTCGAAAAGGGGGTGCGGATCCCTGGCCTCTGTATCAAAGTGATGCACACAGCCACCCGCATTTTATTGCAAAGTATCAGAATCACTAACGTCTACGGATATCTTCCCATAAGAACATGTTGTGAGAATATTCAAAATTCTGTACGCACGTCAATACAAAACTAGTTTCGAGTTGGTGGTAGAATAAAAGCATTTCCCCCTAGGAAAATATATATACTACTCCACTATCACATCCCCAACTACTAACTTTTAGTACGGCTATCATGTACTGACGTACCATACGACTAAAGCCGGACTACGCGCTGATTTTTTGGTGGAAAGATATGTAACTTGGTTCCATCAATGGTTTTTTGGTCTCGGTCACACCTGCAACCAGACAACAACACTTCAAGAAGATGTAATATAAGTCCAGGAGAATTGTCTTTGTTGTCTCACGTGTGCAATGAACCATTCAGAAATGTGCAGACAATAAATCACGTGTGCTCGCGTCGACTACTCGTCGTGAGAGTACCGCTAGCTAGCAAGACCAGTAAAACCTGCCGAAAGAGGATCTCGATCGAGGACAAGGAATGGATCGTACGTATGTACGTGAAGGAACAGTTCCTCTCACCGGAAGCTCGTCGGCAACTTCGTTGCCCGTCGACCACCGTAGGATCGATTCACATGGTGAGACGGAGATGGAGACATCGCCAATAATTAATCATGTGGTACTCCGTAGCTAGTAGAGTACGTAGTAACTCTGCACGTACTACATATGTACATCAGGCCGTGTTGGTGCGGTCCAAGTCCAACGATCCATCGTGCCGTGATTGGGGCGGCGCTCCCGGTCAAGTCGCCGATCGACTCGTCGTGCACTTCGGCCGGCCGGCCGGTGACTGGAACCCCAACCGGAACCACCAGCATCCGCTTTAACTAAGTCAATTAATGTAAGGGTTAAATGATATACTCATTTTGATTTATATAAGTGTTGTAGTTTTGTACTGAGGTTTGTTCAAAACTATGAAACCTATGATGGAATGGAGGTATTATTTAAAAATTATGGGTTATGGAAAATCACGTTTTTACCTCCATCTGGATAGTCCATGACCTCTGATTATCTCGGCTTTGTAACCAAATCCTTGCATATCTGTCTTCTGTTCTACTTGAGGAGAGACAACCGACGTTTGCGCCCGTGAAGAGAGAGGTGGACACCTCATCACTCAGGTTACTGGCGACAACAAAGACGACATAAATGGATCATCAATGACGACTCGACGATGCCGCTCCCATATACTGTGAGTCCCTTAAGTTGTTATCCTCTAATTGTTTTAGTTTTACATAATTTGGGGTTTTTCTTTGTGGATGGTCAAGGCGATTAGATGTCTCTTTGATGTCGAGTTCATGTGAGTGGTGATGCTAGCTGCTAGGTCTAGCTTCTAGTTTCGGTAAAAAAGACACATGCTTGTATGTTGCTGGGTAGGGGCAATAGTTCTTAGGGTTCTATTTGAAATCAGAGGGGACGAGATGAACAATTTGTGATCAATGGAGATGATTATGCATAAGTAAGAACAATGAGAATACCATAAAGGCCTGTCGAATCTAAGTTTCATGTTGAGATCAGAGAGAGCATGCCAGCTACCTTTGTAACTACATCGATATCAAGGGAAGGGAATCTACTAGAAGAGGTAGAGGAAGGAGCACTGAAGAAAATGTTCTAGGAAGATCGAGAGTAAGAGAAAGAAGGTCGAAAAAATGTTGCAAAAATATCAACTTGTAGAAGAGGTAGAAGATCTTAAGATATGGTATTGGCAGATCAACCATAGGAAGAGGAAGATCAATCATATGAAAAACTTCTAAGAATTCATAAATTGTTGCTCGAACTGCTACTGACAGGACCAAGGGAGCAACACGATCAAGGGGTGGGTACAATACTATACATAGGAATGCTTATCACCTACTTTTAGGTGAAGATGGTGCATACCGTGAAAATGCGATGAAATTCATCTTTGCCATAGTTTCATGCAGCTAGCCAACAATGAGCTTCTTCACCTCCTCATGTTTACCATTATCTTCAACGTCTCCTTCTTACTTATCCTCTACCACCCTTCTGCTCAACTTCTCTGTCTTCCTTGTCATCTACGATTTATTCAAGGGGAATAAAAAAGGTGAAGTAGATGGAACAATGCCCTTTGAAACCAACAATTTGTCCTACTTCTAGATAACCGCAACCTCCTCCAGCGGGATATGAAACAAGAACAAACCGACGACAGGAATTTTGAGCTGCCAGAATAAAACTGAAGGAGAATAAGCAAAAAATTATGAAGAAACGAGATATTTTACATCATGATTAGTACACTTAACGAAAAAATGCATATTGTTCGTCGGCGTTCCAACCCTACACTTTCTCCATCACGCGGAATCGGCACCTGGTTCACTTGATTAAAGGAGGGTCTGTATCGTCGGTGGCGGGCAAAGATGGATGTGCTCGAAGACGCCATGGCATTGAGGATTTCTTTAGGGATTTTGGCCAGATGATCGCGTCCCCTATAGTTCGATGGGATGGGGACTTTGTTCTACTAATTCGACATAACTTGAGGGACAAAACTCAATTTTCGAGTCCCGCACGAGCCTCACCTGAATCACGTGTGGCCGTTTGTAAAAAAAATAGTAACTAAAAAAGGTTAAAAAATCTGAAAATGTTATCCGGCAAACATGATCAAGTATTGTACTCATATAAAAAGATTCGCCGCGGAGTGACATTTATTTTCCCATGGGTCAAAGATTTTCCAAAAAAAGCACTATATACATGATATATTAATTCGTCATAGTTTTGTCTTTTTTGCCTAAAATCAATGAGCATCATTTCTTGGCCTCAATTTTCCATAAGAATAAATACTTTATCATATTTGATTCTAAAAAATATTCGGATTTTTTTAACCTTTTTAAATTACTATATTTTTGGTGCATATAGCGTACCGGAGCGCATCCGTGTTTCAACTTTTAATCTTGCATGCATATCTATACTTCTTATAAGACAAAACTCTACTAATATGCATTAAATTAGTCTATCTCTACGTGCAACGTATCCACATCATCTACTATTTGAGCCATTAATTTATCCATGTCATCACCACATCATCCACTATTTGAGACATTTATTTATTCATGTTATTCCATATTTATTAGTGATATTCATCCATACATGCAACCTATTCACATTATAAATTATTTTAGCCATAAAATTTTGCACATCATGAAATTTTAGCTGTTAAATGAACATTTCATACTGATTAAATTTAGATTTTAGACAATTGTTTCTAACCAAATCCTCCAAATTTTCAAACAAAATATTTCATGCATCAAATATCCTTCTTTTAAACTATTTTCTTAAGCTTCCCGTTGCAACGTGCGGGATATCTTTCTAGTACTTTCAACAGTCTTTTAATTGTGGTATTTTTTTGTTTGTTTGTTTGTTGTGATTTCTCATCAAGTATGCCACTCGGTTATTAATGGGGTAATCGAGGAGTACTACTTTAGGAGTATTATAATGCTTAGGGTTATACATTCCACGGTCTTAACTTTCAAAGATGCTGATGATAGCCAACATATTTGACAACTTGAACCCTAACTGGATGTTGACCACAACCACGACTGCACGCCACCACAGAACAGTATTCCTCCCATCTCTCTCTCTCTCTCTCTCTCTCTCTCTCTCTCTCTCTCTCTCTCTCTCTCTCTCTCTCTCTCTCTCTCTCTCTCTCTCTCTCTCTCTCTCTCTCTCTCTCTCTTAAGTAGAAAAGCAGCAAGCTCATGATCGATTCAAACATTCCATCGCTAGCTTATAAAAGGAGAACCCAAAGCCAAAGCCAAGCAAAGCAAAAGAAACGCAGATGCATGCATGCACATCGAAATTAATCTACCTAGCGTATGTAACTAGTACATTACCGTAGTACCTTGTCAGCGAGCTTCATCGATCAACCGACGATGAGGGAGCTGATTCGGCGGCTGAGCTTCTCCGACCGGGTGAGCGACGGAAGCGGCGGCGTGCCGCGCGGGTGCGTCCCATTGCTCGTCGTTGGCGACGGTGACGACGAAGGCGAACGGTTCGTGGTGCAAGTGGAGGCGCTGCGGCAACCGTCGCTGGCAGCGCTGCTGGAGATGGCGGCGCAGGAGTTCGGGTACAGGCAGGAGGGCATCCTCCGCGTCCCATGCGCCGTCCACAAGTTCAAGCAGGCGCTCTCCACCGCCGGCGCCGTCTCCACCAAGAACTAGTACTAATTCATTCATCCATCCAGTACTCTCAAGAAGTCCATCGACTACTGATTTAGGCACCATGATCGTTATGCTCTAGCAAGCTAATCAAACAGATCGGCCGGTCGATGGACTTCTTCGGGTAATTAAAGGAGTGGTTCTTGCCTTTGACTAGTCGACTCTCCTCCTACGACCCTTTTCTTCTCTTTCTCCTTTTGATTTCTTGGTTTCGTTCCTAGTGCGCCCTGTAATTAAAGGTTATGCCCAATGTTACAAATATCAAGTGAAATAATTGATTCGCCAGTAAACATTTCCTATCAAATATTTTTCTGTTTCGCTTGACGGATTGTTTTGGCGGTGATGAGAGTGCAATCATGTCAGCATGTATAGATCTTCTCACGATGTATATGCCTAGGCCGAGAGATGAACTTCTCTTTTATTTAAAGAAAATAAAATACATGCTTTATTTCGTACTTTTGGAAGGAAATTAAGATTGAGTTTAGTGAACTCAATTTTTTATTTGTTTATATCTATTGTAGTGACTATTTTTTATATGCAGAAAAATAATGCGTTGATTAGAATTAACATTTTATATGTAAACATCAAATATACGGTCCAACTGAATGTTGATTCTCTCCTCTAGTGCAAGAATATCGTGGATAAGTTTGGTCAACGTGAAATTTATGTCTTGAAAAAATGTAACTTTTTTGCATGTCGCAACATGTACGCAATATATCTTCATCTTACACAATATCCTCAACCTATTCACAAATACTAGACCGGCTTGGGAAATCAGGAATTTCATCTCAAGTTGTAAGAACTTTTCTTGAAATATTCATATCCATGTGATTTTTTTTACAATACCCGATAAGTTAGCATTATGTATTTTTAGTTTTTTTTCTTACCTTTCATAGTCTCTAACTTTATTACTTTGGTGATGAAATCTTAGCTGTAATCTTATCAGAGGAAGTTTACAACCAAGTGCTCCGCAAGGTCTTCCCATTAATCACCGTCAATCTATGTAGTTATTGAAGATCATAATCAAGGTCATGCCGGTGGGCATAAGGGGCTGTAGGATCATGGTGCCTAAATCAGTATTCATCTCATGTAACTGCTTAATCACATATCAAGGAATACGCAATAAAAATAACAATCATATTTTTAATTTAATACTTGTGAAGTAAAATACAGAATGTTTGAATAAATAGATGATGAAATCTACAAAATAAATGGTTTGTGCCCTCTTCGTAATTACTATCCACAACGAGTAAGAAAAAACAACTCTTTGGTTTGTGAAACTTTATGGACCCAAGCAATTGTCGCACACCGAGCAACTAGGCTACAAAAGCGATTAGTAATTGCGCAAACTAACTCCTTTGTGTTTCACGAGATCAATCAATTTGTATAGTTAAGTAGAGAGTTCTTACTAAAAAATTACATACCATTTTATTATAAAGATATTGGTGAGGAAGAGTTGTTGAACAACTGAGGTTCACTTTAGAAACCATCAAGGAATACTAAGACAGAGGAATTTAAATTAGTCGTAGAATCATTGATCTCGTCGTATTGCAGATGGCTTCACTAGTGGAAAAAGGGCCTTTTGTCCCGGGCCCAGAGGGCCTTTTGTCCCGGTTGCGCAATCAGGACTGCGCAATCGGGACTAAAGGCCCACCCCTTTAGTCCTGGTTGCGTTACAAACCGGGACGAAAGGGTCCCCACGTGGCCGCTGCTGAGCGCCCGGGGTCGGAGACCCTTTAGTCCCGGTTGGTGTTACCAACCGGGACGAAAGGTCCCCACGTGGCCGCTGCCGAGCGCCTGGGGTCGGAGACCGTTTAATCCCGGTTGGTAACACCAACCGGAGTCCCGGTTGGTAACACCAACCGGGACTAAAGGTCTGCACGCTGGGTTTTAGGGTTTAGGTTTTCTTTTACTGTTTTTTGTTTCAATTTTTTTCATTTATTGTTTTCCTTTTTAGGGTTAAGGTTTTGCATTAAATTCGACGGTACTACATATATATACAATAAAGAAGGAACCATTACACAACATCGTCATAAATATAAGATCCAAGTGTGACCTATTTCATCGTCCTCTTGCAGTCGAACCTATTACATATATAGTACCATATATATACAATATCTCTTACGATCTCTACTAGTAGGGATAATATTCTCCGCCTTTAGGTATGACATGATCTAAGAAGAATGCCGCCAACTCCTCTTGAATTGCTCGCAGGCGTTCCTTTGGTAGGAGCCCGTCCCGCATCCGTTGGATCTAATTTAAAGAAAGGGGTCAATATTTATATATGAATGAATCTCAACACAATTGATGATAATAAAATAATATTGTGAACGTACTCGAAGTTGTTCTAAGATTCTGCCCCTCTCACAGGTCGTCTCGCGAATGAACTCGCAGACGTAGAATCCACATAAATTATTCCCGGATCCCTGCCTCGGGCACTTTACGAGAATATAGTTCAATCAAAATAATAATCACTCGAAATGATAATGTTATTCAAAGTAGAATCAAACAGATGCGCGGGTCTAGATAGTACTACTTACACTTAGTTCTTTAAATTCAAGCTTCTCTTTCCACTCACCCCGAGCCCAACTGGTGAACCGTTTCCAAGCCCTGGCAGGCAAAGAAAATGAATAAAGGACTTATTAATTACTAGATACTAGGAAATGAACGAAAGTTGTTGATATAGTGCCATAATGGTTAAAATTACCTCTGCAGCATTTCAGCCATGTCTTCCCACTTCTCAGTCTCACTACGTAGCGGGTCCATGACTAGTACTACTCCTTGGTCAGGAATAATGATTAGCAGAATATAGTGGAACCTGCGCATGCATAACTCGTCAATTACACTTAACATCGAGTAAACGAATAGAATGTGTATAACAAAAGTAACACTCACCCGAAGTTGTAAGGAAATAGAATTTCCCTTTTGGTTTCCTGTCTCTTTAACGCCTGCACCAATGCGTCCTCCGTTTCATTGGGTTTATATTTTAGATTATATCCATGAACGACATCTGGGTCAACGAACCCAATGTCATATATTCGTCCTCGTTTGCATTCAAGAATCTTCAATCTGCATTATAGAGTGAGGATAATTATACATGCAATGAACGAGCTGAGCTAGAGACTTAATTATAGAAGAAATACTTACAGATAATAGGCACTGATGATAGATTTGTCGATGGGGTCTTGATTGAATAACTGAAATAATTCTTCAAATTCAATATGGATCTCGTCTCTTCCACGCAAGAAATGCTCATCTTTAATTCCCAAAATGAGATAGTTTGTCCCTTTCTTTGCTTCTTCCATGTACCACTGATGCAATCTTCGTATTTTGGTAGGAAGATTCCGGACCTCCTCCGGTCTGACAAGAGGCTCCCCGTGCTTGTATTTGTATTTGCACGGCTCAGCCATGGGATACTCTTTCATAGAGCCTAAGTATTCAACCAAAGACACCCCAAGATTATCGGCCGCTGCTCTCATTAGTTTTGTATATTCCGAATCAACCGGGATATCGGAAAACACGTTGAGCGGGGGGCACAATTGGTTTTTCTGTTCTCCGAGCTGGGCAACTTTTCTCCCGCTTGCACGCGGCTGCTCCTTCTGAGATATACGTGACTTAATAATAGAGCGGTCGTAGTCTGGTAGCGTTTCCTCAGCCGTTGGTCACTTCAGGTTTTCCAATGTTCTCCTCACTTTTACGGGATCTAATTTCGGCTCAGGCGGGGGCCGTTTCGGTGCTAACTGGCGTGCCATGTCTTCCTTTACTGATAGCTCAAGTTCCTCTTGAGTCTTCTCGTAAGATAACTTGGCAGGAGCAGCCTTCGCTTTCTTCTTTGAGGATTTACTCCGAGCTGTAGCACTAGCCGCCGGAGCGGTGCCAGTGGTGCTCTTCCGCTTTAGCACCCGTGGTTGAGGCGGCGGAGATGGCTGTTTCTGCTGAGGCGGCGGAGATGGCTCTTTCTGCAGAGGCGGCGGAGATGGTTGTTTCTGCTGACGCGGTGGAGATGGCTGGCGCGGCGAAGATGGCTGACGCGGTAGAGATGGCTGGCGCGGCGGAGACGGCTGACGCAGTGGAGATGCTGACGCGGCGGAGATGGCTGGCGCGGCGGAGACGGCTGACGCGGCGGAGATGGCTGGCGCGGCGGAGATGGTTGACGCGGCGGAGATGGCGGAGGTGGTGGAGACGGTGGCCTTGGCTTCCAATTTGGAAGCACAATGTGTTTCTTCCGCCACAGAATAGTAGTTTTTCTGCCATCTCTCAATGAAGTCTCCCCTTCACCTGTAGGGTAGTCAAGTTCCAGGTCCTCAAATCCCTTTATAACTTCATCCACTACGACAACAGCATAGCCATCTGGAATCGGAGAGGAATGGTAAGTTCCATTAGGTGTAAGAGGTAAGACTACGCCGACCGCCATCTTCACGGTTAGGTTCATCAATGGAGCATGTAGCTCAAAATTTTCCCTCTCCGTGATATCATCCACGGGGTAGCGACGAGCCGAGATATCTGGCCGGACGAGCTCCGTGGAAGCCACACTGCTTTTCTGTTGAGATGGTGGGCCGCTTATTTCCAATGCAGGATCTTCGTGCCGCTGAGATTGGCCGGTAGCTTGGTGGCTGGTAAGTGCATCTAGTATCTCCTGCTGCCTCGTTAGTTTTTCTTCGATCTGCTTCAGCCGATATGCCTCCTCTTTCTTTTTCCTCCCCCGGCTTCTATAAGTGTCACTGCAGTCGGGAAACCCATACTTCCACGGAACGGAGCCTTCTGTGCCTCGTGTTCGTCCACTGTGTTCTGGATTCCCGAGGGCGCGTGACAGCTCGTCCTTCTCTCTGTCTGGATGGAACTCCCCGGCTTCTACCTCCTCCATTATCTTTTTTAGTTCAACGAGGGGGGTTGCAAGTTGTGATTTTGTAAAAATGCACTTCCCTGTTTCTGGGTGCAACCTACCTCCATGCCCGTAGAACCAAAGCTTTGCCCGTTCAGCCCAATTCAGCGTCTCGGGAATTATCCCTTTCTGAAGCAGGTCGTTCTCATCTTTCTCCAACTTAGGCTTGATAGCCCTGTAGCCACCTGACCCCATGCTATGGTGATATTCTTTCTTTGCAGCATTTTTCTTATTTATTGCTGACCTTTTCTTAGCCTCCTCCGATTTCTTGTACTCGACAAATTCGTCCCACTGATCTTTGAGCTTCTCATACGCTCCGGTGAATTCCGGAGTCAATCCTTTCTGGACATATTCCCTGTTCAATCTTTTCTTCCAGTTGATAAATTGTTCGGACATCTTCTTAAGTGCCCACTCCTTGACCTTTTTCTCTATGGGATCCTTAATATTTTCATCCCCCTCTAATGGATGAGTGTCGTCCTCTTCATTTTGACGAGGTAGCGTGAAATTAGCCATGAGCGTTTTCCAAAGATTGTCTTTGGATCTATCATCGACATAACTAGCAGCCGAGCGTCGTCCACCCGTCTTTGGCTTATTGCAGTCTTGAATGGTGATCGGGATGGTGTCCCTAACAATAACTCCGCATTGACTTATAAATATCGTGGCATGCGACACGGGAAGAATCGGTCTGCCATCTTCAGCGATGACTTGGATCTTGTACCTTTCTTCACTCCCCAACCTTTTGGCTGGGCCTCGTTTGGTGTCGGAAGATTTGCTCGATCCGGAGGGCTAAAAGAAGAAAGAGCGTTAATATATGTATATACAAATCAAATAATGCATTTTATCAACATACGGTTACTTAATATAACTCGCCGGACCCTGTAGTAATTACGGTTCGAGAACCGGAGCCATCATCTTCTATGTCCACCCCCTCACCGGAGTCGTTCAAAAAGCTCGAGGCGATATCGACGTCATCATCACCACGGATCATATCCTCCAATATGTTTTCCTAATCTTCGTCTCTGTCGTGATCCATAGTTTCTGCAAAGACAAATGGAAAAAACATGAGTAATAAAACTAACCTAGCTAACAAAATTAACCTAGGTAATTAAATTAACCTAGCTAATTAACCTAACTAGTAAATTGCTAACAAATCTAACCTAGCTAATTAACCTAACTAATCAACCAATTCATCTACTAATCAACCAATTATAATTTCTATAATTGCTAAACTAAAATTGAAAAATGCTAACACAAAATACAGTAACACAATTGCTAAATGTTAACAATGCTAATAATGCTAAATTGCTAAATTAATTTTTGCAAGCTAACAATTGCTATAATAATAAAAATTGCTAAATTAATTTTAACAAGCTAACAATTGCTAAAATAATAACAATTGCTAAATTAATTTTACTAACAATGCTAACAATTGCTAAAATAATAACAATTGCTAAATTAATTTTACTAAAATAACTAAAATGGCAGAACTAAAATAACTAAGTTAATAACAATTGCTAAATTAATAACAATTTTGTTGTTTATCTAAAATTATTAACAATTGCTAAATTAATTTTACTAAAATAACTAAAATGGCAGAACTAAAATAACTAAATTAATAACAATTGCTAAATTAATAATAATTTTGCTGTTTATCTAAAATTAATAACAATTGCTAAATTAATTATACTAAAATAACTAAAATGGCAGAACTAAAATTGCTAACCAGGGAGAGGAGGAGGAGGAGGAGGAGGAGGAGGACGGCGGCGGTGCGTGGAGGAGGAGGAGGACGGCGGTGCGTGGAGGAGGACGACGGCGGCGGCTCGGGTACGGCGGCGGCTCGGGTACGGATGCGGCGGCGGCACGGCGGTGGCTCGGCGGCGGCTCGGGTTGGGCACGGCGACGGCCGGCGAGCGGGGTGTGCGTGGAGGAGGAGGAGGACGGCGGTGGAATCCGGCAGCCTGACGGCATGGTGGTGGTCGCGCGCTCCTGATCTGGTCCTTAGCGAAGAAAATGAGAGGGAGAAGGGGGAGGCAGAGGGGATTGATGGCGTGTAGTTGAAGTCTCCCTCAACTTCGCTACCAAACTCTTGATACCCTGAAAGGAATATGGGTTAGGTTGAGCCTCCAAGTGCAGAGTATGTAGTAGTGGAAGATTTTCCCCAT
Source organism: Puccinellia tenuiflora (assembly GCA_012064385.1). Taxonomy (NCBI): domain Eukaryota; kingdom Viridiplantae; phylum Streptophyta; class Magnoliopsida; order Poales; family Poaceae; genus Puccinellia; species Puccinellia tenuiflora. The sequence goes on from QRDG01000395.1 coordinate 2,256,314, forward strand.
GAGGGTGACTCGAGGGTTTAATATCGAACTCTCGGGGAATCAGTAGATTTCCTGCAAACAAATAAATTGCTTTGTGCCCTCAACCTCACCAAGTGGTTGTCAAGCACAAGGTGTGAGAATGATATTAAGATAATAATGAATGCAAAACAGCAAATAAATATGCAATGGTGGTAAATAATAATGCAAGGATGATGGATGGTATTTTTGGGGTTTTTCTATGTGAATGCAAGAAGTAAACGTGTTTTTGTATTTTCTGATTTAAAAATGGCTGAATGTAAAAGATGCTTGAAAGTGGTTGGAAAAGTGTTTCTTATGATTAAAAATGGACCGGGGTTCATGGTTTCACACATGCACTCTCTCTTTAATATAGTGTGGCAAACAAGTAGACATAGGATTAACATATGAGATTGCAAACAAGTTCATTGACATGTTACTAATTATATGGGCATCACGTCCTAACATAGAGACCTTTTGATTATTAGTCCCACTTATACTCCACCAAGATGTGAACTAAATCATGTACCTTAGTAATTAAGATAACATCAGAGTATAGCTTTAAGATCAATGACATGAAGTTAAAATAAACACATGATGGATCTAGTCTTAGGTAGAGGCATGTCACTCCTCCTACCCTTCAACATGGTATTTTGGTTTATCCCTAGTGAGGCAACAAAGTAAGGTAAACACCCAATGGATCATGATATTCAAGTTGTCAGTTTATCACTTCACCACCCCCGTTACTCCAACTAATGCACATGTTCCCCCACACACGCTCTCATAAACATGCTTGATCATAACAAGGATATAAGAACGGGGTACATAATATGCCTCCTGATCTCTGTTTTCTGGTTTCTTTTGTGTGGCGGCTCTCCCGTCGAAAAACGTCGGGGGACCTTTTATATAGGCGTTTTTAGGTCACGAGGATGCTTCTGGGCGAAGGATCGATGCAAACGGGGCCACGAGGGCGAAATTGGGTGGGCCCACGCGGCCTGGTACTGTTGCCGCGTGGGACCCTCCCTTTTGGCCCTCGGGCCTCCGTTCGTTGACTTCTTTCGCTCCTAAATCTTCTCCTTCCAAAATAATGACCCCCGTAAATTTATAGCTCATTATGACGTCGTTAAGATCCTGAAACAAATAGAGAAAGAAAAAGGGGTTTTCTGCCTGCGCAGGATTAATTCCATAAAAAAGGGAAATCATTATAAATTACCAAAAATCATTAAATAACAGTAATATACCCCTTATATGATGCATATATGAATGGAATATAACTATTATAGTGCAAAGTTCATGTATGCATTTTAGATGCATCAACATCCCCAAGCTTAACTCATGCTCGTCCTCGAGTATGAAAGTGATAAAACTAACATGAACTTTGCAATATAATAAAAACATGGATATAAAAGATGATTGCTACTGCTACATAAAGTCAAATGATTCATTATTTTAAAGAAGTAGCAATATGCAAACAGTTTATAAAGTGATATCAAGTATTCAATGAAAAGATGATCAATGATAGTTCACAAAGTGCAACATAAAAGATAGTACTATGGACATTCTTACTTTTGCATACTTGTGGTCCATAGAGTGTAGAAAATCTGAATATAAAAGGTGGACACTTTGGAAATGATATATAAATAAGTAGAGGTAAAGCATGCATGAGTTTCATCTATCCTCCAAACTATTCTACTTAACTTATTGAATGCAATGGTAATACTTGGTGTCAAGCTCTCATTCCCCTATCATAGCATCTTGAATGATTAAAGTTGAATGTGAAAGCAAATATGAGTAGTGGACTTGATAAAGTAAAGGTTAGATGTCTCATGCCCCTTGAATACAAGTGCCTACACCATGATTACTCAACTTGGGAAACAAAGCAAGTTTAAGTTATCTATCATTGTAAGTAATAACGGTATCATCAAGAGTCTCAACTGGGGTACCTCTTGTCCCATGATATGGATCAAGCCCATATCAAAACAACAAGACAAACAAACATATTGAACAATCTCAACACCCTCTTTATTTACCACTTGATATAGCTTTCTATTGTAGGGTGTATCACAGAGGGTTCAAAATAGCATGTAAGTAAATTTCCACCATGAATGATGCATGGCTTAGATTAGCGGCCCAGGTTCCTCTCTAACCATTTATACAAACTCATTTAAACTTAACTCTATTTCCACATTTATTTCGTCATGATAGGCATCCATAGACAAAAGTACATGATATCAACTAAACAAATGATGAAACATGTTGAAAGCTTTGCATGTGACAGCACATATGGGCTAACTCCCAACCTTAAACATTTATCAAGCCACTATCTTCATAATATTAATCACAATGGTTCATCTTTTTGAATGCAATAAAAGTAAAGTGTGCATCAAGTTCGCGAGAGCTTTTTAACCAACTTTTGCCATTACAATAAATAACATCATCATTTTCATTTAGAGGCATATATAACACAAATAACATGATAAACATACTTGGAATAGCATAAAGCTAATAGGTAGATATGGTGGACTCACTGGAAAAACTTGGGCTGAAGGTGTTGGAAACAAGTTTTTACTTGTTGAAATTTTTGGGCTAGCAAAAGTGTCGTGGGGTTGTCACGGCGAGTTCTTCCCTAGGGAAGATGAGTTCTGGGGCCATTGACGATCGAAGTACGTGAGAGATGTTAATCTCGCCAAGGGACACAGATTTACCCAGGTTCAGCCCCTCTCGAAGGAGGTAAAGACCTACGTCCTGCTTCTTCTTTATTGCTTGGTGTTGATCTCGATTACAAGGATCCGACTCCTCTAGATCAGGAGTCGGCGACTTCTCTCTGGTGTTCTAGGGTATCTCTCTATGATTAAGCTTATTGATCTAAGGTCCAGGACCCTCCTTATAAAGGTGGTCGGGTCCCTGGACTTACAACTTGTACCGAGTCATACTTAGACACGGAGTCCTACTCTAGGTCTTGTCCTTCCAAGTTAGAACTCCGGGTTGTACTAGGACTCCTCTCTGGCGGGTCCCTTCTCCACATGGGCCTTGGTCGGCTTGTCTCCAGCCTAGCCCATGTGACTTGACTCGTGACTCGGCTTTGGCCTTCTTGGTCTTGGCGGGTCTACTTTCCGGGTCCATGGGCCTACCTATAAAGTATCCCCCCATCAAAAAGGGAGAAAGATGACCATCTAGATGCATGCATGAGTGTCCATAAAACTAACTAATTCATGTTAAACAAAGTGAAGTAACATACATCATCAAAACATGAATAAAAGATAGCTCATGATAAGCATTTGCAAATTATTACTCATAAAGAAGCTCATGAATCATGCAACTATATGTGTCATTAAAAATCAACTTAGACATCCCTTTTCCCAATACAATAAAAGCATGCAAGATATTTCAACCAAAATTTCCAGTAGCATTCTCATATATAAAAGATAGTGTGGTGGTCTCACAAAATAAAAATCAAAACAAAACAAACTAAAAGACGCTCCAAGTTTATGCGATAAAGTGCAATGATAGAAAAACAGGAGTTAAACGTGTGCAAACCGAGAGTGTTTTGGTTTAGTGGGGATGTTCACATCCCCAAGCTTATGGTTTTCATCATCCTTGGATAACTCATGGTGCATCTCCTCCAATCCCTGTGAAAAAACTTCAAAACACAATTTCTCCCATCTCTTTTCTGTGGGGTGATATTAGTAGAGATAAATAAACAAGTTTCTTGCTGCATATAATCCATGGATTAAAATTCATATGAATGACCAGAGAATTTATAATGTTGTATGCCTACTCATAAACTCAATTGGATCAACTCAATAGTTCAAACTATGCATAAAACAATATGGGACAGAATCTGTCCAGAAAAACAGCAGCAGCAAAACGCATTTTTCTGTCCTACTTAAACTTGTCTAAAAAATCTGACATAATTCAGGCATACAGAGGATGAAAATTTGCAGTTACAGTAAAAATCTCAGCTCATATGTAGTTACAGAATAGGAATGAAAAATCAAACCGTGCACAGACTCTGTGCAGGAATAAAATCTCCGATTAGAAATAGCAACTTTTTCAACCAAAATGGGTAAAACTTGGCACTTTATTAAAAATTCCAGAAACTAAACTAAAAAGACAATCTCTTGTTACAGCAAGAGGACACAAATAAAATCCAAATAAAAACAACCGGGTTGCCTCCCGTAAAGCGCTTTCTTTATAGCCATATAGCTAGGCTTACTTACTTGTTGTTTTACCGAAGATGAAGCTCATGAGGGAGCTTAAAAGTTGTGCCCTTCATCCTTAGGAAGTGTTCCATGCATTTCTTGTGTGGAAACTGAAACTTCACATTCCCTTCCTTTGAATCAATGATAGCCCCTGTGGTACGAAGAAAAGGTCTTCCAAGAATAATAGGACTAGAGGTTTTATTCTCCATATCCATGATTAGAAAATCCACATGTACAAAAGTCATATGTAACTCTACCAAAACATCACTTACTTTACCTAGAGCATGTTTGATGGTATTATGAGCAAGTGCAAGTCCAATAGAGCATTTTTCAAGATTCTTTAATTCAAGTGATTCATATAATTCTTTAGATAAAACTGAGACACTAGATCCTAGATCAAGTATGGCATGGTGTGTCTCTTTTCCAATAGTTACTAGCACCTTGGGGATCCATACATCCCCAAGCTTAGGTGGTATCATAGCTTCTTGATTGTATCTAACAATTTTCTCTTTCAAGACATGATTAGCAATATAGGAACCAAAACCAGATTGGTTAACATCAATAGAGGGATCACTTGCAAACTTTTGTAAGATAGGATATTAATTCATGCAAGCTACTATTCTTTAAATCAAGCAAGGGATCATTGACTTCACTAAGCATTTTAACTTCTTCAACTTTTACTCCCCTATTATAAAGATCAAATATTTCATAACGGTCATCAAAAACTTCTTCAGATACTTGAGCTTTATCTAAACTTTCTTTAATTTTTTCTTCCAAAAGCAAGCCATCAAGTAAATAATAAGTATTAGAAGCAGACATATTCATGAAAGAACCTTCATATTCCTTATCCAAAAAGACTCTAGAGGTTTCAGATAATCCTCTATAAAAGATATGCATGAGCATCCAATCTCTAAGACCATGTGCCATTCCAAAACCTATGCTTCTAAATCTTTCCCATCTTCCTCTTGTTTAAACTTGATAACCATTTGTTTAATGTTGCAAATCATTTCAATGGGACAAAATCTTTCAATAAAAACAGCTTTCAAGTTAAACCAAATGCTAAAGTTACCAGATGGCCATCTCAGTATCCAATCTAATGCCTTCCCCCCTAAAGAGTAAGGAAAAAGCTTAAGTCTAACATTAGGATGGTTCAGTTTTAGCATGTTGCATCTTTCATCAAATTTCTTAAGGTGAGCTAAAGGATCTTCCTTAGGTTTTCCATAGAAACGGTTTTCATAGATTGATTTCATTACCTTAGGATCTACCTCAGTTTCTTCAATAGGGACATTCATATCTTGAGGAAAATTCTTAACACTAAAAGGCCAAAAGGTTCTCTTTTCCATTATGCAAATTTTTATGTGTTTTTGATTTTTTTATGCAAAACTGAAAATAAAATGACACTAAAACAATGCAAACCGAATTAACTAATGCAAAACAAAATGCAAAACTGAAAATAAAATATGCAAACTGAAATCTAAAAATGATATGCAAGACAAAAACAAAACAAAATAAAATGCTTGAAGGTAAAGATGGAAAAGATGATGCTCACGTAGGTGCAACCTCCCCAAGCTTAGGTGTTAGCACAAGTTGGTGATGAAGTTGACATTGTTGTGATATCCTTGGACAAACCCTTCCAGCTATGATTCCCCAGCAACGGCGCCAGAAAATCCTTTGATGGCGTGTAGTTGAAGTCTCCCTCAACTTCGCCACCCCAGTTCTCTTGATACCCTGAAAGGAATATGGGTTAGGTTGAGCCTCCAAGTGCAGAGTATGTAGTAGTGGAAGTTTTTCCCCACGAGGGTGACTCGAGGGTTTAATATCAAACTCTCGGGGAATCAGTAGTGTGGGTTTTATCTTCTTGGCCTTCTCTAGATTTCCTGCAAACAAGTAAATTGCTTTGTGCCCTCAACCTCACCAAGTGGTTGTCAAGCACAAGGTGTGAGAATGATATTAAGATAATAATGAATGCAAAACAGCAAATAAAAATGCTATGGTGGTAAATAATAATGCAAGGATGGTGGAAACAATGATGGATGATATTTTTGGGGTTTTTATATGTGAATGCAAGAAGTAAAAGTGTTTTTGTATTTTCTGATTTAAAAATGGCTGAATGTAAAAGATGCTTGAAAGTGGTTGGAAAGGTGTTTCTTATGATTAAAAATGGACCGGGGTTCATGGTTTCACACATGCACTCTCTCTTTAATATAGTGTGGCAAACAAGTAGACATAGGATTAACATATGAGATTGCAAACAAGTTCATTAACATGTTACTAATTATATGGGCATCACGTCCTAACATAGAGACCTTTTGATTATTAGTCTCACTTATACTCCACCAAGATGTGAACTAAATCATGCACCTTAGTAATTAAGATAACATCAGAGTATAGCTTTAAGATCAATGACATGAAGTTAAAATAAACACATGATGGATCTAGTATTAGGTAGAGGCATGTCACTCCTCCTACCCTTCAACATGGTATTTTGGTTTATCCCTAGTGAGGCAACAAAGTAAGGTAAACACCCAATGGATCATGATATTCAAGTTGTCAGCTTATCACTTCACCACCCCCGTTACTCCAACTAATGCACACGTTCCCCCACACACGCTCTCATAAACATGCTTGATCATAACAAGGATATAAGAACGGGGTACATAATATGCATCTACTTTCATAACTGAAACAAACATTGCAATCTCAACATATATTAACTCATAGAAAGATCCACCATAAAGGTAATACAACGGTGACCGTAATCATGTTCAGCAGCTCATACGGTGCTAACTAGTGGCAGTCTATGAATTATACACCTTCATTGAGGAACATGAAACCTGCCCTATAGCTTCTCAATTTAATTTTTTTTATTGATCCTCTCCTTGAGCTCTGCACACTTGAATTTGATGAAAATATCTATGTTGTTGACACAAGGAAGAGATTTGCCCAAGGTAGTACTGATGTTTTGCAGGAAGAAGATGATGAAAACATAAGCTTGGAAGAGGAAGTATGTGAAGAAGATGACAAAAGCCTAAGCTTGGGGATGCCCATGCAGCCCCAAGAGGAGGACAATGAAGAGCAAGAAGATGATGAAAATGATGAACAACTAGAGAATGAAGAGAGGAAACACCCACCTTCACCACCTATGGATGAGGGTAGCACTCAAGATTTTGCTGATGATAAACTTTGCTTTTATGATTCTAAAAATGATGATGCTATATGATAATGCTTTAGATGATGGTCCTATGCTTATTGATAATCCTCAATGTTTAGAAGTTGTTACAAATTTAAGTGAGGATAAAAATGATATACTTGCAGTTTGTGATGGTACTCTTACTAATGAGAGTCCCACTTTGTTCTTAAATTCTCCTAGCTACACCATGGAGGAGAAATTTGCTTATGTTGAGAAATACTTATGTGGTTTGCAATTATCTTTAGTTCCAAATATTTGTTGCAACCATGATATTAAACTTTATATTAATCTTAATAATTATTTTGAAAGAGGAAAGCATACTAATGAATTCCAAAATAAATTTAATGATCCTCTTTATGTGCCTATATTATCTAAGTTGAATGATTCTTGTGATTCTATGGTTGAATTTATTTCTTCTACTTGCAACTATTATAAAAGAGGAGGTAATAAAAATCCTATTTATGCTACTAATAAATATATGATGCAAGTAACTACTGTTAATATGCATTGTGAAATTTCTATTTATTGTGATTCATTCATATACAAAATGCCAATGCATAGAAAGAAAGTTAGACTTCGTTGTTATTACTTGTGTGTTTTGTTTTTCCCTCTACTAGGTTTCAACTTGAATATTATTTTCATCGGCTTGAGAGCACCATGGGATCCTGGTATTTTGCATGAAAACACTTCCCAAGGATAAAGGGCACAACTTTTAAGCTCCCTTATGAGCTTCATCTTCGGTAAAACAACAAGTAAGTAAGCCTAGCTATATGGCTATAAAGAAAGCGCTTTACGGGAGGCAACCCGGTTGTTTTTATTTGGATTTTCTTTGTGTCCTCTTGCTGTAACAAGAGATTGTCTTTTTAGTTTAGTTTCTGGAATTTTTAATAAAGTGCCAAGTTTTACCCATTTTGGTTTGAAAAGGTTGCTATTTCTAATCGGAGATTTTATTCCTGCACGGAGTCTGTGCACGGTTTAATTTTTCATTCTTATTCTGTAACTCCGAATGATCTGAGATTTTTACTGTAACTAAAACTTTTCATCCTATCTATGCCTGAATTTTTTAAGATTTTTTAAACAAGTTTAAGTAGGACAGAAAAATACGTTTTTCTGCTGCTGCTTCTCTGGACAGATTCTGTCCCATATTGTTTTATGCATAGTTTGAACTATTGAGTTGATCCAATTGAGTTTATGAGTAGGCATACAACATTATACATTCTCTAGTCATTCCTATTGAATTTTATTCCATGGATTATATGCAGCAAGAAACTTGTTTATTTATCTCCACTAATGTCACCCCACAGAAAAGAGATGGGAGAAATTGTGTTTTTGAAGTTTTTTCACAGGGATTGGAGGAGATGCACCATGAGTTATCCAAGGATGGTGAAAACCATAAGCTTGGGGATGTGAACATCCCCACTGAACCAAAACACTCTCGGTTTGCACACGTTTAACTTCTGTTTTTCTATCATTGCACTTTATCGCATAAACTTGGAGCGTCTTTTTGTTTGTTTTTGCTTTGATTTTTATTTTGTGAGACCACCACACTATCTTTTTTATATGAGAATGATACTGGAAATATGGGTTGAAATATCTTGCATGCTTTTATTGTATTGGGAAAAGGGATGTCTAAGTTGATTTTTAATGACACATATAGTTGCATGATTCATGAGCTTTCCTTTATGAGTAATAATTTGCAAATGCTTATCATGAGCTATCTTTTATTCATGTTTTGATACTGTATGTTATTTCACTTTGTTTGACATGAATTAGTTAGTTCTATGGACACTCATGCATGCATCTATATGGTCATCTATCTCCCTTTTGCTAGCCCAAAAATTCCAACAAGTTAAAACTTGTTTCCAACACATTCAGCCCAAGTTTTTCCAGTGAGTCCACCATATCTACCTATTAGCTTTATGCTATTCCAAGTATGTTTATCATGTTATTTGTGTTATCTATGCCTCTAAATGAAAATAATGATGTTATTTATTGTAATGGTAAAAGTTGGTTAAAAAGCTCTCGCGAACTTGATGCACACTTTACTTTTATTGCATACAAAAAGATGAACCATTGTGATTAATATTATGAAGATAGTGGCTTGATAAATGTTTAAGGTTGGGAGTTAGCCCATATGTGCTGTCACATGCAAAGCTTTCAACATGTTCTATCATTTGTTTAGTTGATATCATGTACTTTTGTCTATGGATGCCTATCATGACGAAATAAATGTGGGGTTGTCACGGCGAGTTGTCACGGATGAGCATGGAGAAACCGAGATTGATGACTCGGGTTGGACCTTAGAGATGAACGAAGTCGACGAGGGTTACCAGCTTGTTTTTGGAAGGATCAACGTGTTCATTGTCATGGTTAGCACGTCAGGAATTCGCTCTAACTCAGCGGGATCAGTTTCAGAGCCCACCGTTGTTGTCGAGTCCGATGGAGAAGAGTCGGTCGGCACGTCAGAAGTTGGCATCATTGCCGAGTCCGAAGAGGAGCAGAACCAGGCTGAGAAGCCGGGGATGCTTCAAGATTCAAGTTCAGATCCAGATTACGATGCAGACTCAGAATCTATCTTACCCTTGTTTGAAGATCGGCTTGGGTATGGTATTGAGGAAGAGGACTACACAAAGTCGCCAGCACGCACCCGCGTTGTTGGAGTTTATATGTCTGGAAACGGTGGAAATCAGTTTGATCCGGCTTTACTGACAAAGGAGATTAATGCAAGCAACGCCGGAGAATGGGCGGCTGAGTTGACCAGCGCTCGTGCTGCGTTGGAGAGGCAATTAGCAGATGTCACAGAAGCAAATCGCAGGTTGGCGGAGGAGCGAGCCCGGGTCCAAGCTGAGGCCCAGGTGGTACGGAGTCACCGCGAGGAGCTCACTTCAATTCAGCATCGCAGAGCCAGGAGTCGCCTGCGCGATGGAGTCCACATAATTCCAACGAATTTGTTCACCACACCCAATGGTCCAGGCTCAGGAGCCGGACTAGAGAGTTCAGCGGCTGCAGGAGGCGCCGCGGGCGGAGGAGCAGCAGCAGCACCACCACCACCACCACCACCATCCCCAGAAGGACCCGGAGGCAGCCGTACCAACGGACCACCACCTGAAGGAGGAGTCGGAGGAGGAACAGCTGGTGGCATGGGACCTCAGCCTAACAGATTTCATACTCCTGAGGGACACTATTCCAATCCAATGGACAACGTTCACGCAGCAACTTTGAGGTTGGAGAACATCGTGGTACCAGAAGGACCGGCGGGTCAGGAGACTCGTGATGCTATTGAGCTGCTGAAGACAGCATTGACTCAGCAAGCTCTCTATCCGGCTTTTCCAGATGCAAGTAGGCTCCACTCAACACCTTTCAACTTGGGCACGAGGAGTCGGCACGGTGAGTCCAACCCGGACAACTCCACAAGCGCAAGGCGCCTTGAACAAGAGAGGAATAGAGAAAACATACCAACTACTTCACGAGCTCAAATAGTGGTCGATGAAGCAAGACAACGACGAGAAAGGGAGGCAGCCAGGGCTCGGGAGGCTGAAAGGGACAGAGCGCTAGCTGGTGCAGCTAACCCGCCTCAGCCAACCCGGGCGCACATAGAAGTGAGTTCTCCTGGTGCTTCTCCTGCGTTGACAGGACCAGAGTGCCTGTCTGATACCATCATATCCGAGTCTTTCCCCAGCAGCTTCAAGGAGCCGCGCAAGATTCCAAATTACGAGCCCAACATGGACCCGACTTCTTGGTTAGGCACCTATGAGATGGCGATGAGTATTCGCAATGCCACAGGTAATCTGTGCGCTAAGTTCATGTATCTTATGATGGAGGGAGCAGCCAAAGTCTGGATGCGTAACTTGCCTACTAGATCAATCAACTCTTGGGAGCAGTTGAAGGCGGCTTTTATTCAGAACTTTCAGGGCACATGCAAAAAACTTAGTACCATAGAGGATTTGGAGCGATGTGTTCAGAGGAAGGGCGAGTCAGCAAGGCATTGGATGAAGCGGGTGTCTGAGATCATTAACACCTCACAAGGACTCCCACCAGTTTCAGTACTGATGGCGATGGAGAGAAACTGCAGCTACAATCCCTTGAGTTGGAAGCTAGGTCGCATGAAGGAGAGTTTAAATCAGGGTATTCCCCTAACAATTGGTGAGATTATGGCAGGTGCTAATAAACACGCTGCCACAGACAAAACCAAGGACCAGGAGGAGGGAAACAAAGGACATGGTGGCAATGGTCAGAACCAGAAGCAAAACCAAAATCAGAATCAAGGAGGTAGCAAACGGCCGTATGGAGACAACTCTGATCTGGTGGCCAACACAAATACCGGGGTCAGGCGCAAGGATAACAATTCTCTAGAGTACCAAGGACGCAGACCAACTACAGAGGAGGTTCTGTCGAGTCCATGCCCTAAGCACGCCAAAAACGGTAGGTGTGGCCATACTTTGGGACAGTGTGTGGATCTGCAGCGTGGCAGGTTTGCAGGACCTGGAAACAGGAATAACAATGGATATAGAGGAAACAATGGTGATGGAGGACCCGGCAATCATGGCGGAGGAGCCGGCAATATTCCTAGCCAGCCCCAAGGAGGAGGTAACCAGCAGGGCGGGTTCCAGCAGAACCCGAAGCAGCTTCACGAGGGCAATGGACAGTATTATGTCACCACTCGGCAGCAGAACCCGAGTCGCGGTAGTTATCATGTTTTTACAACAAGCACGTCTAAGCGTGCCAAGAAATTGAAGTTTCGAGCAGTCAATGCAGTGGAACCAGCAATACCACAGTGGCTCAGGTGGTCAGAGCAAACCATCACGTGGAGTCGGGCAGATCATCCTCCAAGAGTCGACGATCCAGGGCAGCTAGCCTTGGTGGTAGCACCTCAAGTTGGGGGCTACACATTGAACAAAGTACTTATGGACGGTGGAAGCAGCATCAATATCTTATATTATGACACATTCAAAAGGATGAAGCTGCAGGACAGGCAGTTGATTCCAACTGAGACAGTCTATCATGGGATAGTGTCGGGGAGGTCGGCCAAACCAATTGGTAAGATTTACCTTGAGGTTGAATTTGGTACAGTGGAGAATTTTCGTTCAGAGATTATGCCCTTTGAGGTAGTGGATCTTAAGAGTCCATACCATGCCCTTTTTGGTCGGCCAGCTGATACCCACAAGTATAGGGGATCGTTGAAGTCTTCGATGTGTAAGTATAGTATCGATCCCACGAGGAGTAGAAGGTATAAGTATTTATCCTCTCAAATAAGAGTGCCACTTCCCTTATTATCTATGCACTAGACAAACTAAATGATTAAATGATGCAAGTGTTTTTGGGTTTTTGGTGTATAGATTGCAATAAAGTAAAATGCTGAGAATGCAATATGACAAGTGAAAGCTCTTAAAGAGAGAAAGCCCAATCCTCTATGCAGCAAGAGGACAAGCTCAAGTGTGTGTTTCTTATAAGTGGAGAGGGTTCCCAAGGGCTACCTAGACTTCATGGCATAAATATTTCTAGAACAACAAGGTAGACATTTTGTCAAGTTTTAATCTTCTTTGGATGGAGCCATAATTAGGAATAGCTAGATAAACGAACTAAACCTCTTATGATGGATCATGTGGCCAAGTAAATGACTAAACAAGAGTTATTAAGACATAAAGTCCCACCATAGCATTAATCTTTAAGGTCTCCAATACTAATACCCCATAAAGTAACTTCATGATTCGGTCTCAGGTTTACTTGTCCCCCTAAGTCCTCCTCAATTCATCACGTTACGGTGTTCTCCTATGAGCCCATATAGGTGAAGTGATATGCAGTCGACGTTCGCACAACACCATCATAGAATCACATCAAAGATAAAAACTAGACAAAATACCAACACATGTCATATATAAATCATTGCCAATTCATCCTATACCCCCAGGAACATGAGAGAACTACTCACAACACCAAGACATGATATGATTCAGTGGTACAAGTGATACAACACAATCTGAAATTATGATCTCCCCACAAAACAATGACAAGTAGCAATTCACAAACATGTAAAATAGCACTTAGACAATAGCTAGGGGTCAACAAATCTCAAACTATGAGGGGGATGAAGTGGATCACGAAGATGGTGATGAAGATGGTGATGGAGATGGTGCTGGTCTTGGCGGTGGTGTTGATGGAGACTCCGGAGGGGGGATGGAGAAGACCTCCGGCGGCGATTCCGGCGGCGTTTCCCCCCTCCGATCTTCTCCGGCGGCAGCCTTCTGTCTCTCTGTTTCTGGTTTCTTGTTTCTCCGTCGCCTCCTCTGGAAAAACGTCGGGGGACCTCTTATATAGTCATTTTAGGTCATGAGGATGCTTAGGGGCGAAGGATCAATGCAATTGGGGCCACGAGGGCTGATTGGGGTGGGCCCACGCGGCCAGGTACAGGGGCCGCTTGGGACCCTCCCTCTTGGCCTCCCGGCCTCCGTTCGTTGACTTCTTTTGCTCCAAAATCTTGTCCTTCCAAAATAATGACCCCCCCTAAATTTATAGCTCAGTATGACGTCGTTAAGGTCCTGAAACAATTAAAGAAAGAAAAAGGGGTTTTCTGCCTGCGCAGGATTAATTCCATAAAATGGGTAAATCATTATATATTATCAAAAAATCATTAAATAACAGTAATATAACCCTTATATGATGCAAATATGATTGGAATATAACAATTATAGTGCAAAGTTCATGTATGCATTTTAGATGCATCAACATCCCCAAGCTTAACTCATGCTCGTCCTCGAGTATGAAAGTGATAAACTAACATGAACTTTGCAATATAATAAAAACATGAATATAAAAGATGATTGCTACTGTTACATAAAGTCAAATGATTCATTATTTCAAAGAAGTAGCAATGTGCAAACAGTTTATAAAGTGATATCAAGTATTCAATGCAAAGATGATCAATGATAGTTCACAAAGTGCAACATAAAAAGATAGTACTATGGACATTCTTGCTTTTGCATACTTGAGGTCCATAGACTGTAGAGAATCTGAATATAAAAGGTGGACACTTTGGCAAAGATATATAAATAAGTAGAGGTAAAGCATGCATGAGTTTCATCTATCCTCCAAACTATTCTTCTTAAGTTATTGAATGCAATGGTAATACTTGGTGTCAAGCTCTCATTCCCCTATCAGCATCTTGAATGATTAAAGTTGAATGTGAAAGCAAATATGAGTAGTGGCCTTGATAAAGTAAAGGTTAGATGTCTCATGCCCCTTGAATACAAGTACCTACACCATGATTACTCAACTTGGGAAACAAAGCAAGTTTAAATTTTCTATCCTTGTAAGTAATAATGGTGTCCTCAAGAGTCTCGTCTGGGGTACCTCTTGTCCCATGATATGGATCAAGCCCACATCAAAACAACAAGACAAACAAACATGATGAACAATCTCAACACCCTCTTTTTTTTACCACTTTGATATAGCTTTTTATTGTAGGGTGTGTCCTAGAGATTTCAAAATAGCATGTAAGTAAATTTCCACCATGAATGATGCATGGCTTAGATTAGCGGCCCAGGTTTCTCTCTAACCATTTATACAAACTCATTTAAACTTAACTCTATATTCCACATTTATTTCGTCATGATAGGCATCCATAGACAAAAGTACATGATATCAACTAAACAAATGATAAAACATGTTGAAAGCTTTGGATGTGACAGCACATATGGGCTAACTCCCAACCTTAAACTTGTATCAAGCCACTATCTTTATAATATTAATCACAATGGTTCATCTTTTTTAATGCAATAAAAGTAAAGTGTGCAACAAGTTCATGAGAGCTTTTTAACCAACTTTTGCCATTACAATAAATAACATCATCATTTTCATTTAGAGGTATATATAACACAAATAACATGATAAACATACTTGGAATAGCATAAAGCTAATAGGTAGATATGGTGGACTCACTGGCAAAACTTGGGTTGAAGGTGTTGGAAACAAGTTTTTACTTGTTGGAATTTTTGGGCTAGCAAAAGGGAGAAAGATGACCATCTAGATGCATGCATGAGTGTCCATAGAACTAACTAATTCATGTCAAATAAGGTGAAATAACATACAGCATCAAAACATGAATAAAATATAGCTCATGATAAAGCCTTTGCAAATTATTACTCATAGAGAAGCTCATGAATCATGCAACTATATGTGTCATGAAAAATCAACTTAGACATCCCTTTTCCCAATACAATAAAAGTATCCAAGATATTTCAACCCAAATTTCCAGTAGCATTCTCATATGAAAAAGATAGTGTGGTGGTGGTCTCTCAAAATAAAAATCAAAGCAAAACTAACAAAAGACGCTCCAAGTTTATGCGATAAAGTGCATCGATAGAAAAACAGAAGTTAGACGTGTGCAAACCGAGAGTGTTTTGGTCCAGTGGGGATGTTCACATCCCCAAGCTTATGGCTTTCACCATCCTTGGATAGCTCTTGGTGCATCTCCTCCAATCCCTGTGAAAAAACTTCAAAACACAATTTCTCCCATCTCTTTTCTGTGGGGTGACATTAGTAGAGATAAATAAACAAGTTTTCTTGCTGCATATAATCCATGGATTAAATTTTCATATGAATGACCATAGAGTGTATAATGTTGTATGCCTACTCATAAACAATTGGATCAACTCAAAAGTTCAAACTATGCATAAAACAATATGGGACAGAATCTGTCCAGAAAAACAGCAGCAGCAAAACGTATTTTTCTGTTCTACTTAATCTAGTCGAAAAAATCTGAAAAAAATTCAGGAATACATAGGATGAAAAGTTAAAGTTACAGTAAAAATCCCAGCTCATTCGGAGTTACAGAATAAGAATGAAAAATCAAACTGTGCACAAACTCCGTGCAGGAATAAAATTCCCGTTTTAGAAATAGCAACTTTTTCAAACCAAAATGGGTAAAACTTGGCACTTTATTAAAAATTCCAGAAACTAAACTAAAAAGACAATCTCTTGTTACAGCAAGAGGACACAAAGAAAATCAAAAATAAAAACAACCGGGTTGCCTCCCGTAAAGCGCTTTCTTTATAGCCATATAGCTAGGCCTACTTACTTGGTACCAAGATGGTTGGAGTGAGGTGGCTTGGCATCCCCAAGCTTAAATTCTTGTATGGAGGGTAAGCTTAGGGGTAACATCCCCAAGCTTAAGTGTTTGTCCCTCTTGATCTTGTTTATCACCCTCAATTCTTCCACCTGAAAGTTCTTTACACAAAACTCATCATAAAACTTGATTAGACGGGTTAGTGCCTTCATAAATTAAATCCACATAGGTACAGTAAAGACATATCATGAGTTGATTCTAAACATTATCTACTGTTACTTATGGTTGTGCATTGCTCTTTGATCAATAGAACCACACAAAACACCAGTAATGAGAGTAATGCAAAATAAAGACAGAATCTGTCAAAAACTGGACAGCCCATAAAGAGTGAATTTTTAGAGGCACTTACGTTGCTCAAATCAGAAAACTTTGAACTAATGAATTGTGTAATAATAACTGAAGATTTCTGTCGTAAAATATCAAGTCAAAAATCCTTTTCTGTGATTTTTAACATTTTTTCGCAGTGAAGCTCAGGAATCTGTTTTCTGGACAGCCATGATAGTTTTAATGATGCTCACAAAGGAATAAGAATTAAAACGCAAAGGTGAGCATAAAGAGAAAAATATGAAACACATTTAAGTCTAACCCACTTCCTATGCATTGGGATCTTGTAAGAAAATAAATCAATGAAGCATATAGTAATTAGCATAGGAAGGTAAAGCAAGTGCAATATTAAAACCTTCAACATAAAGAGAGGAAACATAGTATTATTAAGATAGAGACATGTTTCCCTCTCTCATAAAAAAATTCAGTGCCATCATGAACAAATTCAACAATGTAACTATCACATAAAGCATTCTTTTCCTTCATCATCATAAAACTATTATTACTCTCCACATAAGCAAAATTCTTCTCATTAGTAATAGTGGGAGTAAAACATTCATAATCATCATTATAATCATCATATATAGGAGGCATATCATAATCATAATAAACTTTATGCTCAATAGTAGGTGGATTGAAAAGATCACATTCATCATTATAATCATCATATATAGGAGTCATAGTATCATCATATAGCATGTCCAAACCATTAGATATTCCTTGGGCATATCTCTTCCTTGTGTCAACAACATAGATATTTTCATCAAATTCATCTATGCATTTATTAAGGAGATTAGTGATAGTAACTTTCCATTCAGAAGCTATAGGGCAGGTTTCATGTTCATCAATGAAGGTGTTTAATTCATATGCCCCCATAAAAATAACAAATTGCTCTACTTCTTCCATCCCTAAGTGAGCATAATTCACTGTATGATAAGTTGCAATAACATGTTCAATTTTATTGGAAGGGCATTGGAATTCAAAATGTCTACAGTATTCAGAGCAACAAGTTTCTTCCTTATGAGCATTAAGCAGCCCACTAGCAATCATATTTAGAACCTCCATGAATAGTCTCAATCTTCTCCCTTCACCTGTTTTTCTAAACCAAGCAACTTTCATGGCATTTTTATAATAATTTTTCATTTTTTTAATTTTTTTTGGGTTTTTGATAAATGCAAAACTGAAAGTAAAACTAAACTAAATGCAAAACTGAAAGTAAACTAGAGTATATGCAAAACTGAAAATAAAAATCTAGTGCAAACAAGAATAAAAACTTAAGCGCTACACTCCCCGGCAACGGCGCCAGAAAACGTCTTGATACCCACAAGTATAGGGGATCGTTGAAGTCTTCGATGTGTAAGTATAGTATCGATCCCACGAGGAGTAGAAGGCATAAGTATTTATCCTCTCAAATAAGAGTGCCACTTCCCTTATTATCTATGCACTAGACAAACTAAATGATTAAATGATGCAAGTGTTTTTGGGTTTTTGGTGTATAGATTGCAATAAAGTAAAATGCTGAGAATGCAATATGACAAGTGAAAGCTCTTAAAGAGAGAAAGCCCAATCCTCTATGCAGCAAGAGGACAAGCTCAAGTGTGTGTTTCTTATAAGTGGAGAGGGTTCCCAAGGGCTACCTAGACTTCATGGCATAAATATTTCTAGAACAACAAGGTAGACATTTTGTCAAGTTTTAATCTTCTTTGGATGGAGCCATAATTAGGAATAGCTAGATAAACGAACTAAACCTCTTATGATGGATCATGTGGCCAAGTAAATGACTAAACAAGAGTTATTAAGACATAAAGTCCCACCATAGCATTAATCTTTAAGGTCTCCAATACTAATACCCCATAAAGTAACTTCATGATTCGGTCTCAGGTTTACTTGTCCCCCTAAGTCCTCCTCAATTCATCACGTTACGGTGTTCTCCTATGAGCCCATATAGGTGAAGTGTGTCGGCATAGTGGAAACCAGGGTACCACGGGCCGGCCTGCCAGGGCCCACAAGATTCTTTGGATGATTTTCGCTAAGGACCAGGCTCTCCAAGCCTGGCGAGCTTCGCGAGGATTTCTCTCCTCGCGAAGGGTTCTTCTCCTCGCCAAGGGTTCTTTCCCTCGGCGAGGGATCGCTCTTCGACAAGGTGTCTCCGACGCCGCCCGCATTTCTACTAAGGACCAAGCCGAAAGGCTTGGCGAGGCCTTTCGCCTCGCGAAGCGTTTTCCTCGTGAAGCCATCTCTGCCCCCGCGGCAGAGCGCACATGGACTCTGCGCCATGTGCAGAGTGACGCGCGTGCCTACGCGCGGTGACGACGACGCCGCAGTTGCCGTTTCCATGTATAAAGCAGTCAACAAAGCGGAGCCAAGCAAAGCGGACAACGAGTATTGCCTCTTTGGTGACAAGGGAACAGTCTGCAGCTACGCTCCAAGGACGACGTCACCGTGGGCCACCTCCCACCTCGGCGAGCGCCAGCCCGCTGTCCAGCTGGTCGGTGCCCCTTTTCAGCTTTGGTGACGCCGTTCCCCTGCCGTGGACCGCGTCCACGAGCTTCACCTTTATGGTAGACCTCACCTTTACGGTGCACCGCGCCCTCTTCCTTCGTCGCCATGTGGTAGCCCTTCCCGCCCAAATGTTTGGGCAGAAGAGGCCCAGGACGCCTATATAATAAGGAGGAGCACGCCCAAGCAGAGGGTTCGGTTTTTGGAGTCTAGGAGCCTACCCAAAAACCCTAGATCTAAAGACTAGCAAGTAGCCATTGTTAGCCACCTCGAGCTCGACAAGCTCTCTCCTTGTACTGTAAACTCTCCAAGCAGTGCAATACACCATAGCAGGACGTAGGGGTTTTACCTCCACAAGAGGGCCCTGAACCTGGGTAATACCTTGTGTCAATCTCTGCAGTGTCGTCCGCAGCGAGCCTGACGAGCACCGTCGCCGGAGCACGTTGTGGATTGTTTGATTCCGTGTTCAGCCCCTTACACGATACCTTGGAGACACCCCTAGTTCCTGGGGACAATCTCCGACATTTGGCGCGCCAGGTAGGGGGCTGAGGCGCGTCTTCATCCTCGACACAGCCATGGCCGGTTCTCGTGCCGAACGTCTCGCTCGCCGGACGGCTAGCGCCGCCACCGCTCCCGCAGGCCGCCCGCGTGGCCGCCCGCGTGGGGGCTCTGCTCCGGAGCGCCGTGTCGACCCCGAGCCCCGCGTCGAGCACCCTGACGACGACGACATCGACCACGCTGAGGACGACCTCGGCGAAGAGGAGGCCTCCTCCCTGCCCCCGTCGCGGGACCGTGCTGCTTCCTCGCTGGGCCGCCCTGCGCCCAGCCCGGCGACTGCGCTCCTCATGGCGCAGGAGCTGCTGCAGTACCGCCCCACGCCGGCGGCTCAGGAAGGCTGGCTCAACCGCGTTGCCGAGCTCATCGGCGCCGCTCGCGCCGCGGTACCCGCGCCGTCTCGTTCCCTGGTTCCTTCTGCGCTCGTGGGGGACGTGGCGCACGGCGCACCCCCCGCGCCTCCTCTCCATCCCGCACCCGCTCCAGCTCCACCGGTTGCACCGCAACCTGCTCCAGCGGGGGCTCCTCCTCGCGACGGCCGCGCTGCATCGCACGCGTCGTCGCCGCATGACTGCCAGATCGTGCAGCGAGCCCCTGAGGACGCACGCGTGAGCATCGAGCGCGGGCAAGAACGCCGCAATCGCGTCGTCCAGGACGTCGCCACCGCCGGGCGCCACCTCCGCGCCACCCTTGCCAATGGCACGGTCACCTACGGCACGACGGCCGCGTTCACTCGCAGCCTTCGTCGCGTCATCTGGCCGGTCAAGTTCAGGCCGGACCTCCCTCCGCGCTACGACGGCAAGAACAACCCCCTGGAGTTCCTGCAGCTCTACTCTTTGGCCATCCAGGCCGCCGGGGGCGACGACAAGGTCATGGCGAACTGGTTCCCCATGGCCCTCAAGGACTCTGCGTCCTCATGGCTCACCAACCTTCCCGCCGAGTCCATCAACTCTTGGGAGGAGCTCTGCCGGTGCTTCGTCGCCAACTTCAAGGGCACGTACGAGCGCGGCCTCACCTACAACGACCTCCGCGCCGTGCGTCAGAAGCCCGGCGAGACCCTCCGCAAGTACATCCAGCGCTTTAGCCAAGTGCGCAACAAGATCCCCAACGCCACCGACGCACAGGTCATTTCGGCCTTCCAGGCTGGGGTCACGGACGTGCGGATGCTCGAGAAGCTGGGCATCCACGACAACATCACCACCGTCGTCAAGCTTTTCGACTTGGCGGACAAGTGCGCCAAGGCTGAGGAGGGCCGCTTGTTCGTCAAGAACGAGCCAGGGGACCCCACCGAGGGGTCCAAGAAGAAGAAATCCTCTGAGAAGCGCAAGACTACTGCGGTCCTCGCGGCAGAGCCTGACGCCAAGCAGTCTCGCCAAGCTGCCACTCCAGCCGCAGGACCTGAGAAGAAGGATGATCGTCCCTTCTGCATCTACCACAACAGGCACTCTCACGCCACCGAGGACTGCTTCGACATCAAGAGGCTTCGCGAGGCTCGCGAGGCTCGCGAGGCAAACGGAGGCCGCGGAGGCCGCGGCGGAGGCCGCAACGGCCGCGGGGGGCGACGCTGGAACAACAACTACAACGACAACTACCAGCAGAACCCCCAGGCCAACGCCGCCCAGCCCGCAAACGACAACCTGCCTGCCGAGGCCGACGAAGGCTACCAGGTGCCTCGCGGGGCAGCTTGTATCCTTGGCGGGGCCCAGGCCCCTCGCTCCAACCGCCACTTCAAGCAACTCGCTCGCGAGGTCGCGGCAGCCCTCCCTGGAGTCGAGGCCTCCAGGCCCCTCAAGTGGTCCCAGTGCCCCATTACTTTCGACTCCGGCGACCACCCCAAGTCCACGTCAACCGTTGGCACCATCCCGTTGGTCTGCACCCCACCATCAACAATATCGCCGTCTCTAAGACGCTCATTGATGGGGGTGCTGGCCTCAACGTCATCTCTGTCGAGACATTCGAGAAGCTGCAGGTGCCCTACGAGCGGCTCATGCCTACCAGGCCCTTCTCGGGAGTGACAGAGGGTCTTACCACCCCCTTGGGGCAGGTGAGGCTCGCCGTCACTTTCGGCACCCAGGCCGACTACCGCACCGAGCTGATCGACTTCGACGTCGCGCACATCGGCCTACCCTACAACGCCATACTCGGCTACCCCGCCCTCGCCAATTCATGGCGGTGACCCACCACGCATACAACCTCGTCAAGCTCCCTGGCTCGGGTGGCACCATTGTCATCCGCGGCGTGGTCTCGGACGCCCTGTACGCTGCGCAAGCGGCCTACAAGGCTGCCGCGGTGGCGTCACCCGCCGACGAGGACGAGGAACCCCTCCCGAGGCCCCCCGCGAAGAAGAAGCAGCTGTTCTCCCAGGAGAAGGCCGCGACAAAACAAGTGTCTCTGGAGGCAAGTGGCTCGGGGGCTTGTGTCACCGTCGGCGCCAACCTGCCTCCTAAATAAGGGGAGCGCGCTCCCGGAGGAGCAACGCTTCATCATCAAAGAAGAAAAACTCCTGGCCATGCCAGTGTAATGAACACCTATTTCAGGTCATTCTGAACCTTTGCGCATCGCGCCGGCATGTTTTGTGACTTCGGCAAAACTGTTATTGCTGTTTATTCCTGCTCGTATGATCCCTCCTGTGTATCTCACGAGCGGGGGCTAGCAGGGTGCCATGCCACGGGAGCATCCCGGCAGCGCCTAAAAACCCAAGGGATCCGAGCTCTGAACTTGCGGGTCAGCTCTCATGCATGTCAACTCCCAAGGAGCTCTGAACTCATGGGTCAGCTCCCGCGCACGTCAACTCACCAGGGATCACCAAAACCTTGGTGCCTGTTTCTCCTCGCGAGACACACATAAAGGAGCCTACGAGCAGAAAAACAGGAAAACAGGAAAACCTAAGATTCTTTAGCTATCTATTGCTTGTGGGTATGCCTATCTCTCCAAGTGCAGGAAAACAGGCTCTCCAAGCCACAGGCAACAACAAAGCGAAAACGCCTCGCCAGGGGACCAACACCCTCTCCAAGGCGGAAACGCCTCGACAAGCTAAGTCTAAATACTTTTCAAATCTCCTCTCGCTGGCTGTTTGCCCCTCGAGTCTCTTTTCTCTCTCCTATGCCTCATGGGCTGCTTGCACGTCAAAGGGGAGCCCCAAGCATCGCGCTTCGAGGAGCTCTTACTTCTCGAGGCCTCACGCACCCCCCGGACTTGTGGAGCACTGACTCGCACATACCGAAGCGGCGGTGGTGTAGCGCTAAGAGAGGGTCCTAAGACGTAGAGCGAAAAAGACATGAAGGGGAAAGACAAAAGCCTCCCGAGGGACATCCACAAGCATACTCCAATATAACTTGATAAGTTTTTACAAAGTTTACAATCAAAATGGCTAAGATAAATTTGCCCTCGGCACGTCCAGCAACAGGCAAGGAGCTCAGGCCGTCGCGCCTCCTGAGGTGCCTGCGCGATCCACGGTAGTTTCCGCCTTCTCCAGGGCCTCCTCGTCGTCGCCTTCGATCACGACTTGGTCGAATTTCCTGGCGTACGCGATGGCGGCCTGCTTGGCGGTCTCCCGCGCCTTGTCGCTGATGGCACGTGGTGGCGCCATCACGTCCTCAAGGTCAAGTGGGGGCTGGAGCCTCACGAGGTTTGCTGAAGACGTTGGTGACGGCGACAACGAGGAGGTCGCGACTCTCCTCCACGACACGCTTGTCGAAGCTCTTCGCGACCCCTTCAAGCTTTCCGAGGAATTGCTCGAAGAAGTGCGAGTACGAGGTTTCGTCGTCGGTCGCCGCGGAGAAGGAGGGGACGTCGATCCTCAGATCTCTCCCGACGGCGCGCACGCGGCTCACCAAGCTCTGGAGAATGCTTTGACGTTGGCGCGTCATGAACCGGTCAACCTGGCGCTGGTCTCGTGCCTGCTCCACCAGGGCCGCGACTGGCCCCACCTGCTGCCGGAGCTCGTCCAGGTCCCTCTCCAAGGCAAAGGCGTTCCCCTCGGCGCGCGCCTGGGCCTCCCGAGAGACCTCGAGGCAAGAGGTCAACCGCTTCTCTCCTGCTCAAGCTCCTTGATGCGCTTCTCGAGCTCCTTGCGCTTGGTCTTGAGGCGGTCCTCGTGCTTCGCGACCTTCTCGTCATACTCCTTGGAGAGGTTTTCGCGGACGAGTTTGACCTTGAGGTCAGCCTCTTCTTGGAGCCTCTTATGCTCCGCCGCAAGGTTGGCCTCGTCGGTGGGCCACCCGGCCCTCACGCTCCTCCAGCTGCCCTCGCGGGTTGGCCTGGTCCTTTACGAGGAGCTGGACCTGTTCCTCGCGCTGCTGCAGCTCCTTCTCCTGGAGGGCGAGCTCTTCCTGGCGCCGTTTTAGCTCGGCCTCGCGAGGCGCCAGCTGCGCCTCGCGGGCGTCCAGCTGCTCGCGCAGCTCCTTCAAGACGGTCCTCGCGGCCTCGGAGTCGGCGGCGACTTCTGCTTCGCGGGCCGCCAGCTCGTCATGCTTAGAGGTGGCTTCCACCTCGAGCGCTTCCCTGGCGGCGTCAAGCTCGTCCATCACCTCCTGCGCCTCCCGCTTGACGCTGTCGCGGGTCTCCTTGGCGAGCGGAGGGCCTCTTGGCGTTCCGCCTGGGCCGCCGCATCCCACCGGCGGCACACCTCCACCCTCTCGAAGAGAAGGGCCCAGGCTTCGCTGAGCCTCGCCTTTTCCTCCGCCAGGGCGTCTTCTTCCCTGGCGAGCTGCTCCTCCAGCCCGTCGAGCGCTCGCCGCGCCCGGTTGAGGACGATCCGGCGATAAGCCGCTTGGCGATGCGGCGCTTGCAGCGCCAAGGAGACTCCCACGCTGCTGCTGGGTGCAGTTCCCTCGACGCTTGTCGAGGCGCCTAGGGCATCCTGCCCCGAACTTGTAGCGGCCCCCGCCGCGGCATGGGGGCTTGTGGGGGCGTCGTCCTCGCCGCCCGCATCGGGCCCTCAGGGGGCTGGG